>CM029531.1:14112919-14712919 GCA_017141395.1 Laodelphax striatellus | reverse complement strand
AGTTAGTGTAGTTGTGTATAGCAGGATGCAATTAACTTGTCATAAATCAGCTGATCGACGAGCATATGATCACAATACTTAACCTACAAATGCTGAATCTCGCAGATTATTGAAAAGGTCATTTAAAAAGTTATTCTTTGAAAGGTATTCTTTAAAAAGGTCTTTTAAAGACTTTAAAGGTCTTTAAGACTTTCAAGCCTTATGATTATTGTGTCGAAATCACTCTTTAATTATTACTGGATCAGCTGATTTATGACAAGTTGAATTGAATCCTGCTATATTTCACGAGTGATCATGTGATTGAAATGCATTGTCTCAGCAGCTGAAATAATCTTGTCTCACTCCCACAATCACCGCTCTCACTCTTTCTTATCATTTACAGCCGACGGAAATTTCGCTGTACCGAGCTGATTCCTAAAGGATCGGTTTTCCTTTTAAGGTCCTTTAGCGAGTTATCCCAGGATGAGACCCATGCAAAACTAATTTTTTTTGTATCTCCTATATTCCAAATTTCGTCAAATCGTTAGAGCCGTTTTCGAGATCCGTTGGACATACAAACATATAAACATTATGCACTGATTCATCATTGCACTATAAAAAGTAATCTGAGCTTTCGAAATATTATGAATAATCGAGTTTGAATGCATATCATTTGAAAAATCGCACATGTGGTAAAATTTTGCTTCATATAGTAGTAGTAGTAGTAGTAGTGATAATACTTCATTATTTTCATTAAAAAATATTCTACTACTATTATTATTTCTATATGCTTCATATAGAAAATAATAATGATATGGTTTGATAACTTATTTTTAGGTCCAGCTGTTTAGATGAACTCTTTGACGATTTTTTTTCAAATAAATAAAAACAGGATCCACATGGCTAACTTCATGCCTCAAATTTTAAAATAACAATACAATATGGAATATTTTCAAAATTTCAAATTCCTTTTAATTTTCTATAGATAAATTAAAATCCAGAAAAAAAGGGGAATAAAAGACAACTTGTATGTGTTTCGATATTTTTCTCAATTCTAGTAATGGAACCGCTGGTTTTACCAACAACATCAAGAACAAACGGAAAGGTATTTCTTCCTGTCAGCTGATTCTCTGTCACACTGTCTCAGCAGCTGAAATAATAATCTTGTCTCACTCACACACTCACTCGCTCTCCCTCTTTCTCACATCATTTACAGCCGACAGGAAATTTCTTTCTTCTGTCAGCTGATTCTTGAGATCAATTCTACCTTTTTAGGTCCTTTGTAAAGTTATCCCAGGGATGAGCCAGCCCAAATTTTGCAAACAATGTTTTTGTATCCTGGAAGCCTCCTATATTCAAAATTTCGTCAAAATCTAGTTAGAAGCCGTTTTCGAGATCCGTTGGACATACAAACATATAAACATATATACATATAAAACATACAGGGGTAATTGCTCGCTTAATATAATAATAGGATTTATGTATGTAGCCTTGTCCAACGGATCTCGAAAACGGGCTCTAGCTATTTGACAGGCAGAACGATTTTGAGGAAATTTGGAATATAGGGAGGTTTGTGATACAAAATTGGTTTGCGCTGGTCTCATCCTGATAACTCGCTGAAGGACCCAACAGAGAAATTAATCCTTTAAGAATCATTGACAGACCATCAGAGAGAAATTGATCCTTCATTTGGCTGTATCAGATGAGAAAGAGTGGCAGAGCTCAGTGAGTCTGAGTGAGACAAGGATTATTATTCCAGGCTGCTGAGACAGTGACAGAGAATCAGCCGGACAGGAAGAAATGTAGTCGGTCTTTGATACAATGATAAACCAGCGGGTTCCATTACTATTCCGGCTGCTGGACGACGGAAAATCGCTTGTTTGAAATACGTCGGTTCAACGTGTTAACCATCAGATCTGGGTGGTATCGAGCTCTCTTTTTTTCTGACCTGCGAATTTTTATTATCTGAAAGGGTGAAAAGATTAAAAGGAATTTGAAATCCATGTGAAAATATTCCATAATAAATGCATTTTTTCATTTTAAATTTGAGGCATGAATAGCTCAATATGTGATCTGTTTTATTGACGAAAAAAAATCGTTGAGAAAATCATCAGAATTCAACTGACCTAAGATATCAGCTGGACCTAAAAAGTTATCAACCCACATATTTCTTCAGAAGCAAGCTTTACCACAACACAAGTGATTTTTCAAAATAATATTTCTGATTTTAATTTATCTATATAATAGGAAGCTGCCAAACACCAGCGCTCAAGTGAGAGACAGAGGAACAACTTGTCGGGATTGAAGATGGGTTAACATTGAATCAAATGTAAAAATGTTTGTTTTCAAACCCATCGTATTTGATAAATATTCAGCCAAAATAATCCAGTAACATATAAAATCAAAGCTAGGATGTTTAAGAACACTTCAGTTGCCTTTTTAAGAGAGAAAAAACAAAGATAATTTTAATTTGACCCTCTTTCCAAAAGCATTCCTTTCCAAAAAAGAGTAAGATAGGTACTGATATAAAATATAATATTGAACGTGAATAGATGAAATATAGAAAATATAAGATGTAAATATAATATTGTGATTGAATTAAATATTATTTGTGTAAAATAGTTGATGTCTCTGGAATAATAAAGTCTTTTTTACTCCTGACATTGATTGTTGCACATATAATATTGAACGTAAATAGATGAAGTATGGAAAATATAAGATATAAATATAATGTTGTAATTGAATTAAATATTATTTGTGTGAAATAATTTATGTCTCTGGAATAATAATGTTTATTATACAAACCATGCTGATAGTTACACATAGCGGGAAGTTCAAACTTCAAAAACCTAACCTAGTAAGAAGAGTCTAGCAACAAGATGACGAAAATTCTGATAAAAGTACTTTAATCCAACTGATAAATTCATTAAAACACCTTGAAACCACTAAATAATAGATATAATAACGTATTGATGATACATTAATGATTTAATTGAATTCTATCCTAAAATCGTGTTTTGTTCCTATCTCACAATGTTAAAATCCCGACAAGTTGTTCACTCTCTCTCACCTAGAGCGCGCTGATCAGGTCTAGGAGCTACTCCTCTATAGAAAATTAAAAGGAATTGAAAATTTTGAAAATATTCCATATTTTATTGTTATTTTTAAATTTGAGGCATGAAGTTAGCCATGTGATCTGTTTTTATTAATTTTACTACAAGTGCGATTTTTCAAATGATATGCATTCAAACTCGATTATTCATAATATTTCGAAAGCTAAGATTAATTTTTTTATAGTGCAATGATGATTCAGTGCATAAGACTGATGGCTGTACTTTGAAAAATTGTTTAATTTCATTTATTTTTCCCTTTATAATTTCCATTCCTGTGCCTTTGTAGGCCTACCCCCGAGCAGAGCTCGGTACCCCGATATTAAGTATTTATTATGAGATCAGCATACGATTTTTTTTAAATGATACTTCAATTATTGGTAAGTTGAAAACCACTTCACAAAAGCATCTCAATTTCCCACTTTGAATAGTTCACCTGTCTCTTGATGGCCACACACAGACAGTAGCCGAGCTGCGGCGAGCGCCGCATGACTCCGGTGACGAATGTGATGCATCCTTTGGTCTCTGCCACCTTGATCCACTCCACATCGTCGCCGTCCAGCGCACGCACCGGAATCAGCCGCAGGTGACGCTGCTTGCCCGACAGCAGCACGATCAGCTGCTCTTCCACTACGTACTCCAGCTGGAACACCTTTTTGCCTTCGCCGACGCGAGCTATTTCTGCAATAGTCATCGGAAAAGAAACATAAATTTATTCTTATCTTATAGCAGGATCCTTTTAACTTGTCAGAAAACATATGATCGACAAGCAATATCAGAATACTTAACCTACAAATGCTGAATCTCGCAGATTATTGAAAAGGTCTTTTAAAAAGTTATTCTTTGAAAGGTCTTCTTCAAAAAGGTCTTTTAAAGACTTTAAAGGTCTTCAAGACTTTTAAGCCTTTTGATTATTGTGTCGAAATCAATGTTAAATTATTACCGACACAGCTGATTTCTGACAAGTAAAAAGGATCCTGCAATACATCTATACTATAGTCCGTGCAAACCTTAGTTTGCAGTAAGCGTTACTAATGGCAATGCTATTTGTTATGGGGATATGGAAGCGCTGTTGCCATGTTTTGCTTATTATTTTATTCATTACTCCTCACTCACAGCTGTTTGCTCTCTTTTCTGCTCTCTTTCTTGTTTTGTTTACATTTCTTATTCTATCAAAACTACATGAATGAGAAAAAATTAGCACACTAATTATCTATTTATATGTTTTTACTATTATACTATGAATAATTTTTAAAAGGTCATTAGGTCATGAGTTAGATTCTACATGAGTAGATCGGGCAACACTGCGCCCCATAAACGTAATACTGCAAACTAAGGTTTACACGGACTATAGATTTTTTCAATTTGGTGGATGGCGAATGATTGTTATTCAATAAATATCTCAGCTGTGTCAGGATAGTCTGCGAGCAATCTGCGAGAGCGTATCGACTAGATGGAGACAGGCAAGTGTGTGTAGTCATATTCATTTAGTTTGGCGAATGGCATTAGATAGATAGAGCGATATTATTTCTGGACGTTGCTGATAACTGTAGATTCCGATGGCAAAAAATAATGCTTCTTTAATCTATCTAATGCCATCCGCCAAATTAAATTGATAATATCATAGTGTTATGTCCATGCGCGTAATCAAAGAAAATGTGTCTGTTTCTCCATTAATAAACAACTCATTCATCCGCCAAAATAAAAAAAATACAATAATCAAATATTGACAATAATCCTTAACTCTAATATTGAAACACGAACGATTCCTGCAACATTCAGAGATTGACCGAAAAATGACAATAGATATCTTATTGATTTCACCCCATCCTGATTATTATACAATGAATCAGGTATAATGTTTTTAATATTGAAGTTAAAAAAAACTCATTCCCGCAATCCGTTCATCCTTACCTTGTTTAGCCAGATACCCGGATGAATACGAGACCTAAAAGTACTTTATGTCAGTACAGTATCACATTGAGATGGGAAGGTGGAGGTAAAATAGATTGGAAAGCATTTTGTTTCAAAATGATAGCCAGAAACAGTTTACAGATATTAACACTTGCATCAGAGATATTGTGCAACTTCTCCATTCTTATCTATTAATTTAGAGGAACTATGAGAATATCAAAAATTGTTTATCTTTGACATAGCATAAATAGCTCACCACAGCGATCCAGATCCAAACAGAAGAGACCTTCTTCTGTTCCAATGACTAGACGGTCTGGATCAACTACTGCACCACAAGTCGCGTTCTTTATGAAGGCTAACGTGTTATTCAGCAGCTCTTTGGCTCTGAATACCTGTAAAGATAAACAAAAATATACAATGCCTGTAAAAATTGAACAGAATGTTTCCATTAAAGTGCAGATATATTCAGTACAGTCCTTTTTCCATTACAGTGCAGATATATTCAGTACAGTGCTTTAGATTCTATCTCATTCGTAATTTCTCAAAAATATTAAAAACTTTCTGAAAATGAAGAGGGAAAGATTAATATTGTAATATCAGTTTGAAATTGGAGTTACTCTACTATGCATGTAGCACATGTAACACTTGTAGCGTTTCTTGTATGAAGATAATATACTCTGCAAAACATATCATCCAGTCCCACACAGTGGAATATGTATATTGAACGTTCAAACTCTTACCATAATGTTTCTGACAATGAAGGTTAAAACTTGACGGTTTCTTATTACTAGCAACGTAATATTGTTTATTCTGTTTGTAATCTATCCTTAATAGACATTTTAAAGACTATAATATAGCAAGCAATTTATAAAAAAGATCTGGATTTAAATTAAAAATTTATTCCATGAAGATGGAAATGATGGCGGCACTTACCGTTGTATTAGGAAGATTGTTTCTCTTGAGTATTCGATGCAATTCGGTTAGCGCTACAACCCATTTCGTTTTTTCGCTTTCGGTATCAGCGAGCATGAGTGTGTGATTTTTTATACCGACTTCCGTTACCGGATCCATTAGTGATGTTGTTATCTGTCGAAATACACAAGTTGACACCACGTTTTAGATTGTTAGAAGACACTCATGTTAAGACACAATTGGAACAAAACTTCAAACACAAAAATTATTCCAATTAACTTGGGTATATACATGGTTTGGTGATGATCGAATTTCCTAGTAAATTCTATATTTCACACGAATTGTTTAATATAGCCTACTCTTAATCGGCTTTGGCAATGAATGCTATAAAGATTTGTAACTATTGCAATTGAGCTTTTTTGTCATGACAAGTTTTTCAATGAGTTATTCTGTATTTTGTAAATTGAGTAGACGCAGATTAAAAAGAATATAATTATTTTGCAATGCACCTAAAAGTTTAAAATTTATATGGGGGTATTGAAAGTATCACTATTTTTCAACGTTTGGTTAAATATTCCAATTCAGTGAAGAAACGCAATTCAACGGTTCCTACCGGCATCAATATTTAGATTGAGTAAATATGTTACCACCAATCTTTTAGACCATCAATTGAATTTTTACTTGATATACGACAGAACATTGAAACGGAACAAAACATTACATTTAATTACATTCAATTTATTATATACAGACAGAAGCAGATTTTTTGTAGCCAATTTCTTGTTTCATCCTTTACCTTCATGTCATTAGCATTTTGAGCCGGAATAGGATATTATTGTTAGATTTCAAATTAGTCTTTGGAGGAATCGATCAAAAAACATAATATTTTATTCCATAATTTATTATCAAGTCCAAATGACTTAGAATAATTTATTCCAGTTTCACGGTGAGCTAAAACAATGAGGGTTTAAACAATATGTTTAATAAAAATATTATTTTAATGTAATGAATCACAATTTTTCAGATATATTCATTCATTAAAGCATTACAGTAAAAAAATCATGGATGATTTATTCTACTTTCAAAGTAATTTGAAACAACTATTGTTTTAAAGGAAGATTGTTCAACAAAATTATAATGAGAAATTATTCATTCCATGGAGCAAAAAAGAAGGATGTTTCAAAGTAAGCTAAAAATATGTTTCTCAAACAAAATTACGATGGAATGAACTGCAATGAACCACAATTATAAGACATTATTATTATTAAAGCATGATTCTCAAAAACATCACGAATAACAAATAAAAAATTGTTCAATTACCCTAAAAATGCAAGGTATGTCCTTCTTGGTGGCATGAATGACGTCCGAGTCCCTCACTGAAGACACGCCAAACTCTTCATCGCGCATGTCAAGTACTTGCGACACGTAAACAGAAGGCAGCGCGTTGCGGTCTGGGGAAATGTCGTAGAGAAACAGTTTGAAGTCACAGACCACCACAAACTGGCGAATCCAGCCTTTCTTCACACCTCCTGTTTTCGGTACTTTCACATAGCCTTCGTAGGCTGTACCAATGCCCCGGGTTGGATCGATTCCTAGTGGTCGTTTAGCTGAAAACAGAGGTAAATTCATTGGATTCAAAGCTTTTTCCAGAAAAATTCAATCATCAAAAACTTTATTACTTCAAGTTTGTACAACAGAGATCATTGAATCACATTATTAATAATTAATTTGCTAAAGAGTCACAATAGGGGCATGCAACATTACATTGCATTGGTATCTGGATGAGTTCTAGTATATATGATATGTTTATGCTCTTTCAGGCCAACTCCAATTAGGGAATAAAAAAATATAATAGTAAAACACTAAAACAAAAAGGATATTACACAGACAATATTACAGTGAACCAAAACCATTCAGTTTCAGTGGGTCTAACTCATCTTCCTCATTGTTTCATGTAGAGTAGTATCTATCTTCTTAGGGTAGGTGCACTATACAGGGTTGGTGAAAACTATGGAAACGGCTTAATATTACCTAAACGAATAAAGGAATCTGAACAAATAAGGGCCATCACGAAAATAAGCCGAGGTGGAACGATCCAGTGAGGATTTACCCACCAATGTAAAGCCATACTTATGAATCTATTTTTCTCAACAAATGAAAGCTAACAGAATATGATAATAATACTTGAATAAGTGTACAGTAACTTCTTAAGTGTAGCACGTATAAGATAGGGAATACAATGTATTCCGACATGGAAGTTACATCTACTCAAGTGTCAACTGAATATTGTGACGTCACATGGAACTGACTTTGATCGGCAGGCACCGGACAGACGGCAGGCACCTTGTCGCAGCAAGAGGTGTGGCAGGCGAAGCCGCACACGTCACAGACGACACCCTGACGCGTCAGGCCGACCATCAGCGAGGTGCAGTGGTTGCACTTGGTCGGCGAAGAGAACGTTCGCACCAGGAACTGATGGCTCTTGGGCTGCTTGGGCGGCGGCATGTGGTGCGCATGCGCGTGCGGGTGCATGGCTGGCAGCATGTGTGATGAGCGGCTGTGCATGTCCAGTGAGCTCGTTTCCTGTCGCAAATAATGATGATTGTGAAAGATTCATTTTTTAGTCTATATTTATCATGTTTATATTTTACTACTTTCATGATTTTGTGATTGTGTTTTTGTTATGGCGAAATAAATTAATTTGAAATTTGAAATACAGAGTGGATATTAGGTCAATTTAAATCCAAAACAGAATATGAACAATCACAAAAAGAAAAGACTTGAGAATGAATAAATAGAATAAAATGGAGTCAAGAAATATTCAAGTGCAATACATGGACTTGGCCAAATGCTACATGGAGCCGTATTCCCTTCAATAATAAAATGACACGTAGTTACTTACTTAGTTTAATTTAAGATGACTTGAGTCAGTCACTCAAGAAAAAATCGTATTCATAAACTTCACTCGACTTAGCATACGTGTGATTCATGAATACGGATTTCATCACGAAAGTATGGCTTTTACTCTTGAGTAAGGAACATTAATGAATAAAGCCCCTAGACACTCACAAACATTGTGAGAGCTCTCAAGTGGTCTGGAGTGTAAATTGTAATATTCTAGTTCATTGACGTGATAGTTTCATTAAGTAAGGGCGCAACCACACAATGCATTTTTTCATGCATTTTATGGCATTATGGAAATTATATTCCTATATATTTGTCTCGATGCACACGATACATAGAATGCATGAAAAAATCCATCGTATGGTTGCGCTCTAACATTAATAGATTATAGTTTTATTGATAGGCTATGAGGTACCAGCCTCTTTGTGATTTGGTATAGCTCAATAGATTAAAATCAGAGTTCATATTCATTCATTAGATCAATAATACACTGACAAGGAAAGAAAAAAGTTCGTGGTCTTTCGGTCATAACATCTGACTGCAACTTTTCAGTCGGTCGTCGCGACCAACCGGTCAAGTAAGTAAGCAGTTGCCGGAACGGATTTTGACAGAAACGGCTACCTCCGTCTTTCGGAGGACGAAAGCCATCGGTCCCGACTGCTAAAAATCATCTCGTCATCTCTCATCATCACCTCTCTCATCTAGAGCTCATGGGCATCACCAAGAAAATGATAACAATATGTTCCTACGGCACCCATCACATAAGACTTCTATGTCCATGTGATTGAATAATGTAACTAGTTTTCAATAGAAGTCTTGTCTTGAAAAATAAATAATCAGGATAGTAAATTTAATATAAATTAAATTATGAATTATTTGTTCTTGATAGGGTTTAAATGCATGAGTTACTTACTATACTAAGTTCAGACAGATTTGATTTGCTACTAGTTACAGATGGCACACGATTATCGTCAATGTCCTCTTCGCTTTCAACTGATCCTGCATGGCGGGAAGACGACGATTCCTTGAGAAAATGGTCCAAATATGACATCTGAGAGGAAGGCCTTTCCAAAACTGAAAAATTGAAATAAATCATTAGGTACAAATGAATAATTTAGGTACAATAAATCCATTTTATACAATGTGTTGAACATGATACACTGTAATTTGACATTACTCATTGAAATATCGTTTATTTGGTATATCATCAGTTTGGAATACTCTATCAATATGACGGACAAAAATGTTATATTAAGATTTAATATTATATCAGTCACAGTTTCGTTAACTACGTACAGTATAAGAAGTAAAGTACAAGTATTTTACAAGAGAATGTGTGTTTAATGCACATTCAACTATAATTACTGATGAAAATAAAAGAATACAACTATTCAATGTTGCATCAAATTTGTTTTCACGATTTTAAACCTATTATACTAGAAACAAGTTGAAATGTTCACTGTAGTTCAAGATGCGACTGAGCTGTACATAGAAGTCAAGTATATTGGAGTAAATGTAGATAATACGAAATTTACAAAATGACAATGGACAATTGCCTGTTTTGCCTCAAGCTTCAAAGCCCCATCGGCAAATAGAATTTTAGTAGATGTTTTCAATACAATAATTAACAATACTTATACCTATACTGTACTTATTTCCTCTGTCATTTGAATCATACAATGTATATTTCTCATATAATTGCGTTCATCATATTTGATTGTAGGTATAAGATTCATTATTGAAATTCAACATAAAGTGAGTTACGCAACAAATTAATTATTTGAAAAATTGTCAAACATTACCACGTGAATTGGAAATACATTTTTATTCAAATTTCCATCTCAAAATCCATAAAGGAATGAGATTTATATGCAATTTTCTAGACATCATTTTCCAATACAATGGAGAAATAATAAACTACTGGTTGTTGCAGGGAGGGGGTAAGACTTGCATGGAAATCTTCAATATATAACCATGCAAAATCAAGTTCATTAATAATACATAATTGATTGAAATATATTCATTTCTTTATAACTTTATTCAACAACCGATCAGTGAATGACATCAATATGGAGAAAGTTTTCCATCAAAGCTATTTTTGTACTTGAACTATCAATAAGATAAGTGTGTATGTTGTAGATAAATTAACTGATAGACTGTTATCTACTAGAAATAGTTTTTCCATTTTCTAATGCTAATGACAATTTGAAGCCAAAAATTCAGTACAGTGGAAATGTATTTTATCTCAGAGTAAAAGTAAACAAAGAAATCCGGTTTGACTATAAGTTATAGTTTTTGGGAGAAATATCAATCAATTTGTCAGCTAGAACCTATCTGGAATCCTTTAGTGGCGAAGCACTAACAATATGAGAGAAATTTATGAAAATAACGAAACATTTCTGGAGCTTTTTTAAATAATACAGAATACTTCATTTTTTTCATTTATTGTTAAAACAACTTTTCGGATTCATTTACTCATGATTTTACATTTTCAATGTAAAATTCAATCTTATTCAATAGAGTTCAATTTTATTTGAAGGTTAAATGTATTTTATATACAGAAATACAGTAATATTCATACGATTTGTGAGTAGACTAGTAGAAACCGCCTTCGTTTGTTAGAAAATTTATAATATGGTACCGTTAAGAAAAAATTAAATGCCATTTACATTCTATAATACTGCAAGACCAATCAGAAAATATAAAACAATTCAATCTTTAAACTATCCATACAGACAGTTAAATGGAAAAGTATAGCATTTGGAACGACTTGCAACATTAATAATCAACATTGAAGAATGCATTACTATACATCGTACAACATTCATGATGCACTCAAAATAATTGTAATTAATTGGAATGGAATAATGGGCAATCATGTCAAGATTTTCTAAAATCAGATTGATTTCAAACTTTTGATTTGGCATGATATCAACAACATTCTTATTCTAATCAATATCTAAGGCACATAGAGTACTAAGTATAATTATCTTCTAATCCTTATTGAAATCCTGGTTTAAGAAAGAAGCATATAATTAGGCTAATTTAAAACACAAAATAGTTTTGTTACAATCAACAAGAGTCTTGATTGAGTTATATAGGCCCAGTTCTTGGAATGTCATGTTGTAGGAACATCTAAACATCAAATTCTAATAATCTAGAAAGCAATATTACGATAGGATCAAAATATAGAATTAAAACTGTACAAATCACGACTGATGAGAAAAATTTATATGAGAAATCTGAAATGATACACACCAAACAGCACATATCACCGTTCCTTTCTAAGCACTAATATTACAAGCAAAAGCAACAAAATACTACTTTTCCTTATACATTTACAAGTCTGGCATAGTAAGTAATGTTGCAAACGAAAACTTTCACACCATTTCTGTCTCATTAAAAAATTGCCTTACTCTTTTTGACGACTATGTTCCAATGTGAAGCATAAATGAAAATTCATCAGGAAGTAATTGCACAATAATAATAAATTTTAACGCTAGTTAGTGGACAATCGAGTTTATATTTTCAACTAGTATTGAAGACAATGAGTTCCGCAGCTAAGAGACTAGTCAGCTGACATGAATGAAATTATCGTTCAAATGTTGAAAACAACACATTGACTGTTAGGAATTAATGTGTTGCAAATCACATTGGTTTGGTGATGGAAAAAACAAATAAAACGTCAAACAAAAATCAGAGCTGATTACTTACCTGAGGTGACAAAGCCTTGAACGGTGAGCTTGAGTCAGAAATATAATCGAATTATCAGCAGTAGCAAGCCCCAAAAAGACAACTTGTGACTCAATAAACAACGGCATCTTGTCTCAGAAGAAACAGCTTCGCTTTACTAACTTCTAATCAAGCTATCACAATTCTCATTCAAAATATTGTAGGCTAATCATGATAAATTTCTAAAATCCATCCCTCAGAAATTAAAATTTCCATGAATGCTAATAACCATACTCCAATGATATAAGCTCGAACACTACGAAATAGCTACCAAAATGATATTTCCTCATACTTTACTACAGTATTCTTGTTTAAGCTTCAATATAATTTTTAAGCTAATAATAATTTTAGATAGGACTTTATTGTCCATTATATTGCAAGATATGTGACTCATCCTATAGTTTTCTGCTATTAAAATCAAACTCGATGATATCAAAAAACAATGTAAAGATTTTAATGGTAATGTGATTTCAACACTTTTTCAACAACTTATAAAACATAATAACAATTCACTGAGTCATTGGGTTATAAATTAAGTAATTAATGTGATCGTGTAATTGTTGAGCAATGTATGTTTTTGGTAGAAATGAGTATTGGTAATGTAACCATTTCTTTTTTTTTTGCCATGGCGATCAAGTTTTGATTCTTTCTCTCGAATGAATAAGAGACTGAGTACATTATGGAACGCATTGAATCAACTTGAATATCCAATACTCTTCAGTAGAAGAACTCTGTGAGTTTGCTGTGAGAAAAATTAGTTTCGATAAAACATTTTTCGCTACTGTCGTTGTTGGAGTTTATAAAAAGTGGTACATGTCTTCCAATTTTTCACTAAATTTAGAATCAAATATCCAAAGTACACAATTGTTTACTTAATTAACAGTTTGAATAATCAAGCCCTGATAGCAGTTAACTTAGAGTCTAGAAAATATTATAAATTCTGATGCATTCTTCTATTCTGTATTAGAATTTTAAATCCATCTTATATAATTATATAATATGGAAATTGTTGATCAATTGATAATATTATCTTAATCTATCATTAATCAGGTAATCAAAGGTATTATTGTTGTGGCATAATAATTGACAAAGAAACAATTTCTTCAAATTCAAACACAAAATTGCACATGTAAATGTACAATGTCTCATTGACTACTAGCTCTTTCGATAAAAATTCATAAATAAAAAATTCATACATGAAAACGTATACGAGTCATTTATACTTTTTCTTATTGATTTGTTCATACTTTGATAATACAGTACTGTACTTTCATATTATGAAGGCATCATCAGATTAAAAACTAATATAAATCAAGAATTCATTGAAATGGTGATAATCCAGAGTATAATGTGGAGAAATCTATATCTGACGAATACTTCATAATCATCATGCAATACAAGCAGAAGTTTAGGTGTCCGACAAAATTGTTTACTTACAACGCTTGGGTACTTATATTTTCGAATTGCAATTTCAGCGATTTTCTTTAGTTATATTGGTAGTTTATCAAGTAGCAGTGATATCAATGTTGGAGTTATAAAAGTGGCACATGTCTTCCAATTTTTCACTAACTTAGAATCAAATATCCAAAGTACACAATTGTTTACTAGACTAACAGTTTGAATAATTATTTGATAGCAGTTAACTTAGAGTCTAGAAAATATTATAAATTTGAATATTCTTCATCTATTAGAATTTTAACCCATCTTATAATTATATAATATGAAATTCAAGCTGATCAAATTTCGATAATATTATTCAATCTATCATTAATCAGGTAAATCAAAAGGTATTATTGTTGTGGTATAATAATTGACAAAGAAACAATTTCTTCTAAATTCAAACACAAATTGCACATGTAAATGCATAATGTCTCATTGGACTACTAGCCTTTCGATAAAAACTATTAAATAAAAAATCACATACGAAAACGTATACTTATCATTTATATTTTTCTATTGATTTGTTCATACTTTGATACTAGCACTGTATTACATTATGAACAACAGATTAAAACTAATATAAATCAAGAATTCATTGAAATGTGATAATCCAGAGTATAATGGAGAATTTATATTCATGAATACTACAATCATCATGCAATACAAGCAGGAAGTTTAGGTGTCCGATAAAATTGTTACCATAATCGCTTGGGTACTTTATATTTTCGAATTGTACTAGCGATTTTCATAATGGCAGTTTATCGTAAAGTAGGATATCGCCGTCAGTTATATTGACAATAACATCATTATCGAACTCATATTTATCATTTTGTCATGATGGGCATTAATAGTGCTAATTTCACAAATAATTTCAAGAGAATAGAAAACCATTCTCGTTATGGACAATCACTGAGTCATTGGTTATAAATTAAGAATTAATGTGAACGTGTAATTGTTGAGCAATGTATATGTTTGGTAACTATATTGCAAAGAAGACCATTTCCTTTTTTGCCAGGCAAAATTTCTTACTGCTTTTCTTACTTATATAAAAAGCACTCAAGTTGCAATGATGAGAGGGTTGAGTTAATTCTCAATAGAACACGTAGAAAGCACTTCAATCATCCATTGGACGACACCGAAGGAAAAACTGCTTCAAGCAAGCGTCACGAGTCAATAATCTTGTCGCATTCTCAATTCCACGTGTACTTATCGTCGCGAGGCACCGGTCCATTGAAATACATGCAGAAGTTGTAGGTGTCCGACAACATTGATTACTCAAGACGCAAGTTTGTTCCTTCAGTGTGCGTCCAGCCTAGTCCTTCACTCATACAATATAGTATTCATTTACCATCGATGTACCAAATTAATAAATTTTTGAATGTCTCCTTTGCAAATTAAGAAGAGAAATTTGCAGAAGTTGTTTTTGCGAAGTTTTAGTTATAATAGACTTTAAAACCATGCCTACACAGTCATTAAATACTTTACAACAAAAATGTAAATGTCCTTTCTACCCAAGGAAAAATAGAATAGGCTACATTCTAATTACCTTGGTTCTACCTGTTCTATCTGTTTTATTGAACACTTTATGTTTTTAATTGCAACTTAAAGTTCTTATTCAACAACAGAGATCTAAGAAATGACCGGTGAAATTTCTCGAAGCACCAAAACCGTGACTTTTGAAACCATCAAAATTGCCATAAACAGTTTTTGGTAAGAACAGTTTAATTGCAAACTTTAAAATCATCCTCTCCACATATCAAACCTCAAAAGTATATAGAAAGACCGTAATACTCACTATGTGTACCAGATATTTTTCTTCATCAGCTTCAATATCCCAAAAACAGATTTCTTTATTGGTTTACTTTCCAGCGCGGGAAAGTATTTTGTACATTGTAAAAATAATAATAAATTATAGTCGGTCGAGTTTTAGAGGTTGACGAATACGGTATACATCCGTATATAGCAGAAGCATCAATTACAAAATATATAATATTACATCACATTTATAATGCAGAACTTTTTTATTTTTTAATATATTTATGTAGTTGATGAACAATATTGTAGGTGCACACCACTATCTACCGTACCAATCTGTGTTATTTACTACATTAAGGGACGGTTTATGAGCTCCGTTTCATCTCTATTTCGAGGCTAAAAACCGGATTTTGCTCAGTGTTAAAAATCTGGTTTATGAGTTCGAGATTAGCAAGTCCCAGGCGTGAAAGAGCAATATAATCGCAGGGGAAAACCCGAGGTTTAAAAGTTGGGTTTATGAGTCCAAGATCATCTCAAGTCTAAAAGATAAACTAGATGGACTAGTAAATCCCAAGCTCATAAACCCACCCTTAGTTTCAAATACTCGTACGTTCACAACCAAAAGCAAAGGTGTTTTGTTGGTTAATTCATTCATGCCCCTCCTCCATATTATAAATAGTATATACATTTCAGCTCCCTAGTAATGAGATCATCTTTGAAATTGTATAGTTGATTGTGAATTGGATAATGAATTCCTAAGAGTAATCATCCAAACAGTAATCCAACTGAATAATACAAAGATAAATTCACCTTTCATAATTGTATTCTGAACGTGGATTTTTTGTGGTCTTTTTGCACTGGATTAGAAATAGTTTTAGCAATTGAAAAACAAGTCTCAAATGAAACTGATAACATCCATGAAACAATCAGGAATATTTAGGTTTTCCTGTAACCTACTAATTGAACTAAAAATTCGGCGCGGACAGTTTTGAATCAGTGCAATACCTATTCTTGATCCAATAATGTCTTCAAGCTTCATAAATGTTCATCAAACTGTGATGAGAAAAGATCACTGCCTAATCTCAAACCAATACTGTATTCAAGCCTTACAAGTTTTGATCAATGTCAGAAAGATCATTAACATCTATAGGATTCTCTTTGCCTTTCCTTTAATGACACTAAATAAAAGGAGTCGAAATATTATTTTGCATCATCTAGGCGTATTCACTATGTGTGGTCACTCATAACCACAATTCATCAAAAAGGAATCGGAAAAAGTGACGTGCAATCATAAAGCAAAAGGTCAAGTAACATGCAAAGGAAATTATACAGGAGAAAAGGTAGGGGAATAGCAGAATGGTTAATGTGCAAAATTATAGTAAAAATCAAATATTTAGGAAAAGAATTTAATTGAACATGCAAAATTTTACATGCGAAACCATTGACGCAGTATTATTTTTCGACTAGAGTGGCAAAACAAGCAATAATTCAATAATATAAAAGAATATCAAGTTATTGAAAAATCAACAAATCATTTCCATAACAAAAATATGATAAAAACGAAGTCCTCTCAGTTACAGAATTCATTAAGCATTCTCAATGAATACAACTTATAGTGATGTAGAATTTGAGTTTTAATCCACTCCTATCTAATAGAAAACGATAATAAAATAATTCTTACATCAAATAAAACAAAAAATTGCAATTGAATTCTATAAGTCATGAATTGAAAAGGAGACTAGTCCTTTATTAAAATACAGTATAAAGAATACTTGATGAGCTTCTGAAGTTACAATAGTATAAATAAAAGATTGATTAGTCACTACCGTACTAAAAGAGCATAAAACAAAATAATATAATTGCTTGAAAAAAATATAAAATAAGATTAAACTATCCCTTTCAGATTCGCTTGAAAATACTAATCAAATACAATACTGTTTTAACGCACTCAAGCGTTATTACAATGACTAGAAAAGGCCACCCGAGATTTCTGTTCCATTTTAAACCTATTGTAAGGAGAATTTATGTTCGTTAACATTCTAATATTGCTACAATGACAAACTGCTGGTACATTCGTGAAAGTCGGATTTATAAAAAGAGCATTGTTAATTATGCATACAGATAACAAATTTGAATAAATTTCGTGAAAACATTTCATGGTCAAGAAGACAAATTCTTGATTTACAAAAGTCAGGTAAATTAAAACTAATTTTATAACCACCCCAGAATATAAGGATCATGGATGCTTGATTTTTAAATCTAAAAATGAAAAAGAATTGATTTGTATATTACACAGGTGTTTTCAGAGACTGGATTTAATAAAAAAAATTGTTATCTGATACACTATCTATTCATCAAAGATCTTACGAAAAACAGTTTAGCTAAATATTAGCTAGTTTCCATCTTCCATGTATTGAAGTAGAATACTTCTTGCAGATCAAAAGGATGCCTTGATTGACAAGTAATATTTTATGTTTCATTTCAAATAGATCTTTCTGAAATATTGCTGCAGTGAACAGAGCAAGCTGAAAACGAAAAATTCAATGAGTTCCAATCAGACATTCAATTAACATTGAAATTGATCACCAAAATAAAATGGGGCAAGCCAATATATTTCAGGAAAATATTCTCCATAATATTGGTACCTCTGTTTGTATTAACGAATGATAAAATTGTTGGCAAGGACTATGCTGTCAAAGAATAAAAACAATTTATCATTGAAAAATTATTATCGATAAAAGGAAGTATTTATCTAATATAATAGGTGTTCACCGTTATATAGTTTGCTTTCAATAGTTTATGCTATGCAAGTAGAGTGCTGACTAGTCAAATTTATAATCCATCTATAACTAATTTCTTATTAAATATAAGTATTGAGAGTCCATCACATTCACCCAGTAACTTTGTAATGAAAAATGGCATATGATTCACTTTTCTACATATATGTCTTGATATAGACATTTGCGGAAACAAACAAAAATCTTAATTTCAAGAATACATCATTTATGTTATGATCAAATTTACTCATAACTTTCATGTCCCAAACTAATTGAATCTATGAGCGATTTCTTCTCCAAATGATAACCATTTTAATGATTCTATTGCATAAAAAAAGAAATAATTAAAAAAAGCGTGCATACCGGGTCTGTCCATTGTATCGCCAATTCAGAACTTGCTTCAGATATACCAATGCCTAAAACCTGTGAATCGACTGTCAGATTGTAGCATTAAATTTCTATTTAATACATTTTCAAAATTATGATCAAAATAATTTATATATTATTAGTTTAGGCGTATATTAATATTCTATTAATTTCCAAACTCAAAATATTCACAGTTTCCATGGAAATAATACTCTAATCATTGTATGATGATTACGTGAGCCCTTTTCACTCATTGATATCAGTTCAATCTTAACAACAATACCAATATTGTGTGAGTTTCCATTCAAATCTTGCCCAAAAATTAATTCCGAGCCATATATTATATTAAATGGAAATTACTTCAAAGCTAGATCCCAGTTACACAACGGTCCACTATAATTATTTTTATATTCTAATTACTCTATCTTAATTATTATGTCCACTCAATTATTGTCAGAGTCAACAATGCGTGGATCTCATATCACCCTAATACATTTACACGTTGTTAGAGGTATGTGCTAGTCGAAAGGTTGCCAGTGCTCAATTTCTAAAATTTTAGGAGTGAAAATTCTAATTTTGCATTTAATTTATTCGTTATCCTTATTCTTCATTCCATTCATTTATTATTTCAACGCTCAGATTCTAATCAAGTGACATTATAGTATAAAATGATTATAGTATAGTATCATAGTACATATCATGATACATAGTATGGTACAGGGTGTATCATGGATAGCATTCATTCTTATAAATTATTCATAAATTTTTATAAATTAGTCGACTAGCAACCGACTAGCACAAGCCTCTAGCAACGAGTAAACGCATCATAATATTATTGAAAGTGAGTAACATAGTTGAAAAAATGAGTGAGATTCCTAGTTTTATATTATAATGTACTTGATTGAGTTGAAGCCCCAACTCGGATCTCCTAGTAGCTCGGATTTGTTAGATAAGTAGTACGAACTACTGGGATGATGAACTTCATTCGCGCAATACTTTTCAGCAACTTATTCAATAGTGGTCATTCAATACAGTTTTAAACGCACATGAACATTTTAAATAGTAATGTATTGTTAAAATATCAAACATAGCAAAGTTGTTTAATAATTATGGCACATTCACAAGTATATGGTAAGATAGCTTTCTAAACTTTGATTTTTAAACTAGCTTTTTAAGTTAGCATTGAGACAAGACACCGAGATGCTGGAAATTTCTTCATAAAGTTTACTGTACTACCCAGTTTGAGTTATTCTCATGGCTACTTTAGATTCAATCATAATATTGTGTTCGAGTGTTCGAATAACAGTTTCATTGTAAAATGCATTATAAAAGCAAACATGATTCAATAAAATTTTACAATTATAATTAAAAATACTGAATTCGATAAATGCAAGAATCAATCTCTTGCTTTATTTATAATATCCAAGCCAATTTCATTTTCTAGAACATTTAAATTAGATAGCATCTTCATTTTCAATAATAATGATGAAACTAAATTTATTGGCGATTGAATGCCTTAAATATATAAATACAAATTTCCAGAGAATTATTAAAAATAGTTTTCAGAGCCAACTTAGAATTACATTCCTTTGAATCAAGTAAAACAATTAAGTCAGAATTCACATCTTATTTCTCGAAGATTGATAAGAAATTTTCTTGATTGAATGTATTGCGTATTCAAGAGAATATTAATTTAAATGATAGAATATCTTACTCAACTTAATTTTAAAAGTGGAAATAAATAACAATGTATAGAATTATATCCACACAAATTGAAATTACCTAGAAATATACAAACTCTTTGTTCATTATTTCTTGTAGGAAATGAAAAGTTTGAAATCATTTGTATGATTACAGTATCATCACGAAATAGGGGCCATCATTTGATAATATTATAACTGATTTTGAAAACATTAATCTTAATTTATAATGCAGTATATAAATGATATTATTGGATGGCATTATGGTAAAGTACTCACAGCCAGAAAAATGAATAAATATATAATCAACCTCGTACAGCAATTGATGAATTAAGAATAGCATTTTTATGAGAATTGAATAATTAATATATTAATTTTATAGTTATTATTATTATGAGCAGAATGAAATACATTCTTTCATTCAAATACAAAGATTTGATGCTTTGATAAGCACCAAAGTTTGATAAGTTCAACTATTTTTTTAAATTATAAGGCTTAGATTCAACTACTATAACTGTAATTATAATAAAATTACCTGATTATACAATGATTTTCACATCACAAGACGATACACTGAGTGCAATTCAAATGATAATGCGATTTATTTTAATTAAGAGATAGTAAGTCAAGCAGATACACGATACAAACAAGCATGTCAAACAGGAAAGAGGATTTTAGTTGCAGCATTCCAACAAACAGTTGCACGGTAAGATAACGTCATGCATAAGAGATCTGTGAGTTCTCAAGTGTTTATATAGGTTATGTAAGAATATTAGAGATAAACGTGCGCTTTCAAAATGAATATTCAAAAACAGTGCTTCGAGATGTAAATAAACTTCATGTATTACGGTCACTTCACTTCTTTTTATTTCTGAGAAGAAAATGACGCTCATATGATATCCTTTTTGGGAGTATTGAGTGATGATTTTAATACTATTAGATTATCTTTAAAATTGTAACTAAATCCAGTTCATTTCTTAGTTTTGAACCATAACTAATTTACTAAGCGTAGGCTCATGCTCACCATTCATACGATTATTTTTCATAAATCTAGACCAGTAAACTCAACTATTTTCATGATTGGAGGAAAAGTTTAGGAAAAGTTATTTTAATTATAATATCAAATCTATGCACTATCACTATCACCGAAACTCAAATATCTGAGGAATATATTATGTTATCAGAAACGTTTTAGAGACCTATTGGCATTTAGATGATGATGATGATCATCATCATCATACTGTAATTATAATATTATCTTCATTGAATTACTACAGGTAATATTCAAACAGAAAGATATGGTGCTGAAACGACTAATTTTAAAACAACTTCAAGGTTCAATTGGAAGAAAATAAATGAATTAAACCTCAACCTTGAATTCAGTATTTATTGAGGTTTGGAAGAAATCTTCAACACTCTTGTGAATGGAGGACAGCATAAAATGCTTTGAATGAAATTCAGAGTACGGTATTGTAAAATAGATAATTCCATTACATTTGAGAAAATGTATGGAAATAGATACAGTTCGTATTCCAACGTTTATAAAATGTAAAGGACGACACAAATTTATGGTGCTAAATTAACTTTCAAAATCAAGTAGTGCAATAGCTAACAAATACATAACGAGACTTCAAAAATAGACGTACGTAATAGATTTTAATGGACCTTAAACATAAGACGCCATCTATTTACATACAGTAGTATAAAAATGATTATTTAAAACGACTAACATATGGTGGGGGATCAACTTATCAAGCATTTATTCAAGTACTCACTTATACCTTTAGCCTGTTCTGCCTCGAATCCTCTCATGCAAGCTAAATAAGTGGACTGAGTTGATCAGTTTATACAAACTACAAGGTGATTGTAAAGAATTTCAAACAAATTTTGAAAGTTTCGAATAAGGAATATATTAAGGGCAAGAAGAAATCAAATACCTGCCAGAAAATAAATTATTGAGAATATTTAACCAAAACTCCCTGTCTTTGAAATTGTACAATTATAATTTAATTTGTTATAGATAAATGATTTTTTATCCGATTTTGAAAATGGAATTAGGCATGATACAGTAGTGGAATATTTGTAAATGCAAATAATTATGATGAGGACATTGTCGATCAAAAGCGTCAACACAATTCAATTTTGAAAGATTTAGCCTATTTATGTTTTAGTTGGTTGGTTTTAGTTTAGTTATATGTTTTACTGTAAGGAGTACATAAAATCTTAAATACCGTATTGAACATAGAAAAACTGAATTCTTTATTAGCTAACTAGTTAACTCAACTCTAAGATAGAAGAAACAAAAAGTCTCCTATGATCGTACACTCTTTCTAAAAACTGATCTTTTTTTTAATTGATGATTAATCTTCACTGTCACAAAGCTCTAGTGGATGACATCTATATCTTAAAATCTACTATTCTCAATATTTTAGTTACCTACATTTGATTTTGTTAATTCTACCAATTCATAAGATTTCACACTGAGTTTGATAATCACTTGTCTACATTAAATAAGTGAGCCTAGATCATCAAGTACGAAAAATGATTCTAATATCATCACGCAACATTTAAAAATTAACCAACAGTCTGAAGACTATTCAAATATTCAACCTATGGCACTTACACTTATTGAACCGAATTATTGAAAAATGAATAAAACTTGTGATATGCTATATTGCTGAATGTTTCCTAGAATACCTTCTTACAATATGTAAATATGTATGCTGAAAATTTTTGAAAAACAGATACAGTGCTAGTGACGAGAATACTCAAAAAATTATTTAATGATCATTTTTAGTTTGCTCTTACAAAGAGACTGAAAATTACAATCTATTTTTTGGATATGAATAGAATTTTTTTGTAAAGAAATTGAGTATACTTACATCCTTCTCCTGATTCCAATCTATTCTGCAACTCTTTGATTTGCATTTCTTTGCGTTTCAGTTCATGCGTTAAACTATCATATCTTTGGCGGAAATCACGTAGTTCTCTGAAACAATTTAATAAAGAGTAAGTATTCATGGTACCGTAAATGGATATCATAATAAATTATAGGAAGAAACTGTTAGAGCATGTTGTTTCCAGTTTTTAAGCCAAGTATTTTGATCATATTCACTGCATTGTCGAATAAAATTATTACAGTGTAATTGGAATTTTCTATTCCAATCTTAAAAGACGTAACATAAACATCGCTGTACTCACTTTTGTGCAGCTATCAAATCACTGCGAGTTTGGCTTAGTTCTTCGCTGATGGCAGTTTTTGCTTGAATCTCTGATTGAAGACTGCTTTGAAGATTCAACAGTTCCATTTTCTCCAATTTTTGACTTCTCCTATTCCTCCAGTTCTTATCCTTGAACATAACACAACATTTTATAAATAAAAGTACTATTAGTCCAGTGCAATTGTCATTAACAAGGGGGTTTACTTGCACAAATCCGGGACAAATATTTTTAGGGGTGACTAATGGGGTGTTTAGGGATCATACGACCATCATATTCCAATGAAGTTTCTTGTGCTTATTTTTTGTGCCAAAAAACCCACGTTTTTGGAACTTTCTCAGTTTTTCACTACCAATTTGATAATATTATGCATCCTAATGAAAATTGTATCCAGTCCTAAATTATACAGTATAAAATATTGCGTCTAATTACACCTCCAACGTTAAGATTGGTTGAGCATTGAAACATTTTCCAAGAGGTTTAAACATATCCGCACACGACGGATACAAAAATATGCTTCTTATAGTTATAGATGGCCTAAGATCGCCTGAGTTGTCTACCATAGCCCTGAAGAAGCAATAAATAAAATGTTTGTAATATTTTAAAGCTATTTTTTTTCAAAGATTCAAATGAATTTATTCACGAAAAAAATCATAAACTGATTTTGCAGTAAACCTATGTATAGGGATAGCTTTCTCTACAGAGAATATAGAGACAGTTTCTCTACAGTGTGATCATTGGTGTGAAAAGGTCCACAGTGTGTTGGAACATTTTTTATTCCCGCCACCGCCATACTTTTGCTAAATACTTGAATTATGTTATAGGATTACATTCAAACATGAACCCATTCGCTCATTAGTCAAACTTATTTTAAGAGAAACAACATCAAAAAAACTTTTCCTCAATCTAATAGTAGTCTCCTTACTCTTAATATTGTTTTAAAAGCTTAAAGTGATGAAAACTAACACTGGCAAAGGTAAATTGTAGGTAAGAAGTGAATCACTCAACATAACAAATGATTTGCGTATCATTTCAATGCAAATCGTACGGGAATTGGCAAAGCCGAGCTGACCAATCAAAAGTGTGACATCCAATGATCACACTGTGATTATACAGTCTCTGTAACTTTCTTTCTCTAAACCTAAACTTATGTAGGAGTCTATTATGACATACTGAGACATATTATGTTCAACGTATATGTTCAATCAACGTATAAGTTCACTATCTTCATTTAGCTAAAACTTATAGAAATTCTAATGAATAATTCAAATAATTAAATTATTTAAGCATTAACATTACTAAATATTAAATCGATTCATTTTTAGATAAAATTTTAAGCTGCTGAATAAAAGAAGTTGTCATACAGAATATCTTCTACAAACTTTCATTCAGTTCCAAGTATTTCTGATAGAATGGAAGTACATATTGCTAAACTTTTAAAAAATACATCAATCTTCATCAAATAATGTTCCAGTAATATGATATGACTTACAGTGTTGTTGGCATTAGCAACTCCAGCGTGTTTTAAAAATTCTAATTCTTCAGTCATCTTAGTAGCAAGTGCCTGTAGGTAGCCTCTGGCATCTTTTTCATCACTGACCCTGTCAACAGAAAGTTTATTCAACTTAATAACTCTGATTTTTTCCACAATAGTATTAATAAGTTTACAATAATAATGACCACTTTATGGAACAATAGTCATGTTGCAATATTATAAATGCATAACCAGCTTCTATTAAAAGTTTCAAATGACTGGGAACGGACAAAAGTATCAACATACCATTGAATGATTTCAGTGATTTGAGCTTCCCACTGAGCTATTGCTTCTTTCTTACTTCTCAATTCGTCAAAGTCTTCTTCAAGTTGTCTTCGTTCAGATTGGAGTTGATTGACCCTCTCACTCAGCTGGAAAATTCAAATAATGTTTCATTATTAAATGCATGTTAATGCATAAATGCACTTATGGAAATTAATGCATAAGAGGATTGCATCTTAGAAGATTACAGTATTGAGAATCGAAAATAAGGAACAATATTATTAATATTGGATGGACTGATCAGAACTTTCCACTACAAATAAATAATGTTGAACGGAATAAAGTTTTATGCAACTCTTACCAGCTGTCAAAGATTTTTCTTTTTGATGGTGATGCCTAGAATTTGAGAAACGTTCTTATTTTCTCTTTTAACTTATAATATAAGTTATAAACGTGGTAGTTTTATGAGAAACACGTTTATAGTAATGAGTGATATAAATCTGAATTTATATCATTAATGCATTCACAGTTGTAAGTTTTCCTTTTCTTTTATTGTCATTTTTTATGTATATGTAAACTGTTTGATTTTAGCAATAAAATGAATTGAATTGAAAAACCATTAATTCAATGGAACTTTATTTAAATAATAGTGTTCATGCAGATTTTTCCGTATTTGTGCCAAGTCGCTCCATTGTCTTACAACGTTAACGACATCAACCAATTGATACAATAATTTATTTGAGTATCAACTTTATATGAACTGCATTTTTCGTTTTAATATTTCGGCATTTATTACGATTTTTATTTGAAAAATTTTCCAGCGTAATGGAAATTAAATAATGTGAACAATCCAAAGTAAAAGCTACTAGCATCAACTAGCATCCATCAGTAAGCATTCTTCATGCAATAAAGGTCTACCCAAAAATAAATTATTCATTTACATCATTCATAATTCTGGAATACTGAGGTCATTATTGTTAAATTCCTATCAGACTAGTTATTCAAATCCAAAAATCTACTAAAAATACTCCAATTATTAAGGTGCAATTGTATTGAATATTGCAATTATTATGGATGCACATGAATATTGCAAAAATAACTCAATTTACGCACTACGTATCAAGTTCAAGCATCCAGTTAAGGTTGATTATTATCTTCACCATAATTTTCCCTATCAAACCTCAACAATTTATTTATTTAGATATTTATTTATAGTTAAGTCAATTAAAATTATTAACTGTAATAACATACCATATCAAGATCCAGCATAAGTTTTTTATTCTCCTCAAGGAGCATAATTTTTTCCCTATCATGGCACCTTGTTAACTCAGCGATGGTTTCCTCGTTGTCTGTTAAACTTTCTAAACGACTAGCATCGAATTTTTCTTTTGATAACTGAACCTAGAAGCATATTGAGAATTGACTATTTCGAACAAGAAACTGAAAGTATTCTAATGCCAAGCTCTTTGTTATTCGAATATTACAATATTTTATTCGAAAAATGAAAATAAAAATAAAGATTCATAGTCTCAGACACCTCAACGACTATCACGTTTTCAATTCTATTCTATCTATTGCTGATTACGTCAGATCTCTTGTAAATAAATTTATAAATGAAAATTTTAAAAAACGATAGAATGAATTTCGCCAAAATTCAGCGAGAAGACTAACAAAGGAGGCAGCTCCTCACAACATTAACTGAAAGTAATGAATATCTTAGTCCTATCGAATTAGATATAGACACCCCTTGACTTTTCAAGTGGCCTGGTCCCTTCGATTAAATAGTAAACTAGGACTTCCTGGTTGAGAAACCACGGAGGAGTTATGTTCACAAAAAACATGTTCACCTATTTCAAATAGAGCTATTTCTAGTTTGCTTCGAAAATCCTGGATATTTGTAGTAAGCTTTATAATTATTATGTATACTTTTCAAGCTACTATTGAACTAATTAAATTTCTGCTGATTAGACTATAGCTTACTACACTTTGAAAAATTCAACTGCTTATGATACTAACTAGCAGCACTAGAGGATGAGCATGATCAGAGGGAGAATGTTAATATCACAATACTTTCAAATGCAGATGAAAAAATATTGAATACAATGCATACCAATTAGCTGTCGCATTTTCTTCAAGCATATATGATGTGAGTAATACTTATTCAAAAGGAAGATATAATTTTCTTTGACTAAGGAATACAGGCAGAGAACTCTAAAAATAATTAAAGGTGATGAATTCAGTCATTTTTGAGAGCAGGGAGTTGAATTAATTTGAAAAGTTGAATAAATATGAAAAGACTCGCCTCCCGTTCCAGCATGTCGCGTCTTGATTCAGCTTCATGTAGTTGATCACGCAAATTACTAATTTCAAGACTGTAGCGGGTCTGCTGTTGATTCAAACTTTCTTTGTATTGCACTTCTAAACGTTCAACTTCAGACTTCATCCTGGAAATAAAGTTTGCAAGAATACATTAGTACAAGATTAATAATCCGGCATTAAATAAAAATTTGCAGTTTGCAAGATTGAATTTTTTTAGGGTGATGCCCACATGAGGTATAGGCTTGTGCGTGGTAATGTGAGGGGTGATGATGAGAGATGACGACTGTTTTTAGGCAGTCGGGACCGACGGCTATTCGTCTCCTCCGAAATACGGGAGTGGCCGTTTCTGTCAAAATCGCCCTCGGCTACGGACCACTTATTAAAAAAATTAATAATAAGATACTGAATAAACACATATTATTATCTAGTTAATTAACAACACATAATGGATTTTTTTTTATTGTACCTTGATATTTCTTGAGTGTTCAACTGTGACCCAGTGCCAGCAGCCCCAATGTTCTCAGTCGAACCTAAACTGGCTTCTTTCTTTTGCTGTCTCCATCTTTCAGCTTCAGCTTCAACTTGCCTGAAAATAAATTTTTCATCATTAAACTGGGCGGAAAAGAAAGAGTTGCTAGACAAGTCAACTGTTCAAAATTCATTTTTTTCTATCATCATGTATAACACATAGATTTATTATAGTATTTATTCTGTTTTTATACGAAATATCTCTTACTGCTCAAGTTATTTAATCAATGTATCGAATTGATACCTTGTCACTTAGTTCTTGTTCTATTTTCTGTTGTTCGAAATAACATTTTCTCAGCAATATTTAATGAACTGCATTTCTAACCTAGCTATTACTCACCCATACCTTCAATAGTTGTGTATTATTTCCGGCGCTTCTCGGGCCAAGGCCCCTCGATCCTGGCGGAACAATACTCTGAGTTTTCGGCTCTTCGTATCGTGTCGTGCAGTTCAGCCACTTTCTGCATGGCCACTTCCTGAGTTTCACGTCCCTGAGTTTTTCCGTCTTCATACTGTGTCATTACGCAACCTGTCAGCCTATAATTGAATACAATAAGTTGCAGCTATGTTAACAATTGAGCTTTATTCTCGCAACCTCTGTGACAATTCTGTCAAGTTGCAATGACACCTCAGCCCACTGCTTGTTCTCTGATCAAGAGCGATTCGCCAAGTGCTGGCATCGGCCTATTCACCATACAATCCTGACACGTATACATTCTGTAGAAACACGTCAAACAAACTTTTCGGGTCGCTATCATACCATATCGTGTTGCAAAGCGTCCACTCACCGTTGGCTTATGTTACCAAATCCTTCTTATCTGGAGGTCAAAATGAATGATAAAATTACGAAAACTTCTGGTAAAATAATTATCGCAAAAGCTATGCAATAATTGGTAACGAAAATAATGTTGCAATCGTATACAACAGAAATTCCTCCTTGTAAAATGCAGTATTTGATTTCACCAAGTCGAGATTTTAATGATCACTTCCATAGAATTTCAGAAGAATTGGGTGAGAATTAAATACTAGATTATGTGGGAAAAAAATATGAAGTTTTCATGAAACAAATCCTTACCATATAAAGATGATGATACTCAATAAGGACGATAAAAACTTGTAACCAAAAATAATATAAACTTTATTATAATAGGAAATTTAAATCGCCGTGAAACGAATTGTTGAATGACTTACTGCTACATTTCTTATATTATTGTTAATAGACAATGAGATAACTGGTAAGCTTGTCGCAATCCAAGTCACTACGTAGATTTTAAAACAGGAATCATAGTAACATTGAAAATACGAGTTAATTTGAAAAATTATGGGAGCTGATCAATCTGTATATTTAATAAAAAACTTCTTCACATTAAAAACTTTATTATTCAAGTAGACCAATCTGACTGCCAACTTACTAATACGTTGCATGCACGTTTACAATGAATATGTGGACGACTCCTTGAAGTTTATGATGGAAATTGTCTTATTCAGGAATAAGACAATAATGCTGTTAAACACAGCCTGGAACAGCCGGTAGGAAAGTAAGGAATAGGTGGGATAAGGAATGATAGGTAGGATAAGAAAGTATGAACATATAAAACAGAAGAAAGAAGAAAATGACACAACTTACTTATCTGTGACTTCTGTATATTCTGCCATGGCTAATTTTCTCTGAGACAAAGCATCTTTCAGTTCTTTATCTTGCAATTTCAATTTTTCTTGAAAGTCCAACTTATCCTGAGAACAAAAAATACAATCGATAATGGCATGAAAATAATTCCATAAATTAATAAATTATGTTCCAATCCATATAAATGTTTAATTGAATAGTTCAACTGAGCTCCAATTTAGGTTCCACGTTTTGCTCATCAAAACATAATAAAATTGATAGCTTCAGTATTTTTATTCAACTGTGAAGTAAAGAGATATTTTGAACATCAAAACTGAAAAAGAATGAAAGCTGATTATTTTTCCTTTCAATCTGTGTGATTGTTAGTATCACCAATTGTAACATGAACTTAATTCAAAAATCACCAATTCCCATAAACCAATTCCATTCCATGTAATTGAGAAATTGAAAAGTTACAAATTCCACAGTGTTACAGGAAATTCTATTACTGAAATAAAAACTGAATAAAACTCAATTCATTAAGATAATGTCTGTATGAAGCAAAATAGAAATCATTTCAAGAACTATAATTAGGTTTTAGAATAGGAGAACAAGTTCCTTTTCAAAATGGGGGCAGGAAACATCCTTTAGTGGCATCCTACCATGTCCATCGATCAACTACAAATTCATACACATATGAATGTGTATAGTTTAATGTTTGTTTTGTTTTATTTTCGACTGTTTCGTATACCATATTATATTATAATCTACAATTTGTTCTTATTTTACTCATGTATGTTTGTTTTTTGGCAATAAGTACAATTCAATGTTAATATTCTCCACAAACTGCAGTCGGCACCAAGCTGCCTACCCATTGCTGATGAATTCTATTACATCTTGTTCTCGGCATTCATTTCTTAACCATGCATAGTACATTTGAGACGTATTTCAATATTTGTGTACTATACCTTTAAAGCTTCTTCTTTCTCCTGCTTGAGAAGTCTCAAAGACTTTTCCAATTCACGAATTTTCGAAGGGTTTTCAACGGAATCCACAGCCAATATCTTGAGTTCTCCTCCCTGTTCTAGACCCCGCAGCTGACTTTCCAGTTCTGTAAAAGTGACGCTTTTGAGTAGAGAAAATAGGATTTGAAAAGTTTTTGGCAGACTGCCTAGAATGTCTCATAAAATAATAATTGTTAACAGTTGACAAGTTCACAGTCTGCTTCATTCTCACTGAAAATAGACATGTGACTTGTACTTCAACTATTCTTAAAGTGATGGTAGTCAGACATTTTCTACAAGTATTTTAATATAAAATTATTACTCCTTCAACTGTAGCTTAGATTCAATTTATTTATATGCCTCGACCATTAATAATTAAATATGCAAACGTTTTAAATACTTCATGATCATATATAAAGAGGATTCATCTCAAAAAGATTATCAATTTTTGGGTTCAAGTATCGATGATAACAATAAAATGAACATTTTCTTAGCGCAAAGCCTATTAGGCCTTAGAGCTCCGTATTTACTAACATTCAAGAACCAGGATCATCAAATAACTTCAGAAAATTGTATTTTTTAAATCATTCAGTAATGATTTATCTTGGGCATAATAACACAATAGAACAGTTGAGGATAAGAGAACAAAGAGTAACTCAATCGAAATTAATTTGATGGTTAATTGATAAAGAAAACGAAGATATAATTAAAATGAAACATACCACAATTTCTCTTTGTTAGCGTGTTGATTTCATCCTGTAACCTTCTCATCCCATTTCCAGTTTCAGTTGTAGGCGAGATTCTTCTGGAACTTTCATCGTTCAGCTTTGACGATTCATTTGGATACTGGTTGTCAACCATACTTTTCACTTCTGCAGAGCAAAATAAATTTAGAAATAGCTTTCTTGTAAAACCAAGTTTGTTTCTCCAATACTATAATACATAAATAGGGATAAGAACTAGAAACTCAATTAATATTTTTATTGTTGTATATAGAAACGAGCAGCTTTCTTCACAAAACAAACTTGAAACTGAATGTTTTAGAATGCTTATTAATGCTTATGTACTGCTGCATTGGAATAAAGATGTTTAATAAGCTATCGCTGGAGGTTAGAAATAAAGATTGTAAAGAATTCAAAAGCATTATAACTAAATGGCTGGGAAGGAAAAGCATTTTACTCTGTTGAAGAAATGTTAGCATGTAATACATCCATAAGTAATAATTTAAATTTATTAGTATATTTTAATTGATCTATTTAGTTATAAAGTGAACCTCATTACAACCTGTACTTAAATTGAATATTAATTATATTAATACGAGTTTCTCTAGTAATATTGACTTTTGTCCATACAGTTTACTGTTTATGACAATAAAAAATTTTCGATTCTTGATCCATTTCTCATTATTCCCACATAATTTCAGAACTTGGTAGTGAGTTTTAGGAGAAAGACGGTTCAAATAATAGTAGGCCTACGTAAAATAGAAATTGAACCCATGACAAATCATCAGAACATCAAGATTTTCTTTAGTTTGGAAAATAAACCTTTTTCACACCACAGCTTTGTGCATACAAACATAAGATCCATCAGTCAGAACAGTTTCATCAGATCGTATCCGGGCTCGGACTGGAGGCACTGGTGTCAAAGAGGTCCAATGTTTTTCAATGACCCAATCATTATTTGTCAGTGCAATAACCAAAGTCGATATTCTGAAATATCAATAGATTCTGAAAGACTGCACACTATAGATTTTATAACATTTTTCAACTATTGAAAAGCTAGAAATCCTTTGAATTTCAATCAGCAATATCAGACTTGCAAATCAGCACTTATTTTGGTTTTTGATACTCACCAGCTAGATTTTTGATCAGCTGCTGATTTTCCTCTTCTAGCAGCCGCATCCTCTTGCCCGCCCTTGTGCTTTCTGGCGACAACGGAGTCATCGGTATATGACCAAGATCACAAGCTCGACTGGAACACAAAACATTCATTGTAAGCTTACTATATAAGATAAATAAAGGCAGTACTTGAAATAATAAAAAATAATAAAAACATGTAATAGTTATTTGAGAAATATACAGCATCTTTCCTTGTTCCAAAACTATGAGAAATTGAGTTATAAATTCTTAGAATAGGCCAATTTATCATCCTGATATAATCAGTAGTTAGTATCCAAAAACAATAGATTGAATAGAATGGTCAATTATAATTGGAAAGGAACAGTATCTGTTAATTGCACAGGACCCAATCAAATTCGAGCACCAACCATTGTTATGGATGGGCCAAAATTTCTCTAAATATCCACCTGGAGACACCAGTGATTGAACAAGCTGGGTTCCACCAATTTTTTTGTAAAACATACTTATGTGTTGATTTGAACTTAACTTGTCAGTCTTAACTCAATCAGTGGTGTCTCCAGTTAGATATTCAACTCAATGAAATTTTACAAATAGATTACTAGATTATTTTCAAAATGGTTGAGATCGTAATTTTGTGCCAGTGGAATAGAGCAGCAGGCAATGTTTTTAATGCGGTTAGTAGTAGCCTATCCTGTGCCACGAACTTTTGGCCCATCTATACTAAAATCTTAATTGAAATCCATCAAAAGACGTAATTTCAAGGTGGATGAATTCCATTAGTTTTCATGCAATCGTCCTTTCGACCAACACTGAAATGTGTTAAAATTCGTAAATTGAGATAATTTATCATTAAAAAAAAATAGAACAAAGGAAAGTTTTGCAATTTTAGATACACAGCATGATTAAAATAAGGAATAAAAAGTCTGGTCGGCGTTATTTCTTCTATCGAAAACGATAGCTTATCATTAAGCTGATTTCAACAGCACTTGTCATGCGAATGAAGGAGATGAAGAATATTATGATTTACCAAAATCAGACAAACTTATACTAGGATGAAATGTGATAAAATTACAAAGAAAATTATTTTGATAATGTGTATGAAACAAAGTTGTGACTCAAGACGATTCAAAGACCTGACAATCTTCTCACTTGTTGGGAATGTGCAAGGAAATATGACTGTGCCACCTCTCACACACAGAATAACACTTATTCTAGAAATTAAAGTCTGAAATGAATACTTGCCTGCCTTGAGTGAAAGTGAAGCCAACAAATGGAAGATGCAATCCGGAGAAGGCAGTATTGGCGGTGGGAGGAAGCGCGTCCGATGCCCTTATATCGGTGTCATCGACATCAAAGTTCGAGGTGTCGGTTGGCGAGCTAACCTCCGGAATATAAGGAGCAGTACTATCACGCAGTGTGCTCCAATCCACTCCAACAAACCATGGATGGTTCTGCAATTCAAAATTCGCATCATTATTAATTCGTCAAAATAAAAAAGGTATAGGCAACTGTCAGTCTCAATAGCACAAAGGTCTGCTAAGCTTATTTCCAATTAACAATGTTGATTCACATGAGTAATCGAAGATCAACTTTGATACACTTCTATGCAACCTGTCCATTTTTTATATTTCTTCACATCTGAGTATAAGATTAAGTGTTCGTTTAAAATAGGAGCTGGAATTGATAGAAAGAAAATAGAATAGAATAGAAGGTTTGGGCTCCCTCTCTTGCAATCAACCTTCCGCTACAATTCTATATACCATAATATTCTAAGATAGATTGATAGTACAGTAAGAAAAATAATACCTCAAATCAATTAATTCCTATGTTTCATGAATAAAATTAATGTCATTAGCTTAAATAGCTTACGTTAGCCTATGTTTGAGAACAAAATGGAAATAGTGTGAGTGTGATTCCTGTTGTGTGATCCTGATGAAATTCGGAAATTACCTTGAATTCATCGACACCATTCTGTCCCAACCTCAATTCGGCACCACAAATCAGTCTCTTCATCAAGTCTTTGGCTTCATCTGATACTTCATACCCTGCTTCCGAAGGAAAATCAAAACAATTCTGAAACAAACATCAATTCATTTGTGAGATGATGTGATAAAGATTACTATAATATGATTCATCCGACTAAATTTTTTACAGAAAAGAACAATGGTTGAAATAATAAGAAAAATGATGATACAATACTGTAAATATAAATTATTTTAATGATTCATTCTTCAACGAGAGAACTCATTTCAACATAAATTACATTGACCTATAAAACGTAAAAACCAGTTACTGTGATTTACATCCTTTCTTTTATCTACTGATGAAATCAAACTGATTTAAAAAAAACTTTCAAGTGGAAAACAAAATATAACTTAAAATGCAGTTACGACTGTTTCGTACACGAGATGAAGTCCAACACTCGGTCAAAACTTTTTACTTAAAAGTGTGAGAAGTGTGAATACCAGTAGTTTTTTTGGACAAAACAGTACGGCGCAAAACATTTTTCCATAATATACTCCAATAAAACTCAATTTTGAAGTAGTAGTGAATTCGTAATTTGTTTGAGCTTACAAAAAGCCAACTGGGAAGGTTCATGTTATGAACCATGAGCTCCACTATTGGCAAAAGAGTAGCGATGGTGCGAACTCTGTCAAACGCAGAGTCCAAACAGTGGATGGAAACAGGATAAGTGGATGGAATAGATAAGTAGTATTAAAATTATTCGCAGAATGAAGACTTGAAATAATTAGACTTACCTTATGATTCATAATTTTTCCATAAGTTTCCACTAAAGATTCGGCGTAAAAAGGCGTTTCTCCATACAGCATTTCATACATACAGACACCTAGTGACCACCAATCACATTCAGGCCCATATCTTCCTTGACCATCCTCCATTGCCTTGAAAATGAGAAATATATCATGTTATATCAGTTATCAGAAATATACTTAATAACTAAGAAAGAGCAAATTCAAGCAAATTATAAATTTCAATTCTTTCTCAATCACTTTTTGTATTTATCCCGGATTCTAAAACTGTAATTTTCATACCACAATTCACAGTGTGAATCAGAAGAAATGGAACATGGAAATTTCAAGGTGAGATGATGATTTGCTTGAAAAATTACTTTAACAAATTCGAGTAATGGAAAAATGACTAGTGAACAATAGAATACTCTCAAATATGACATCAAGGAGAGAAAAAATGGTTTCAAACATAAGAATTTACTTATTACTTCTAAGAGACAGAATTATGCACTGAAAACACTTGGATGTTGTCAAATATCACTGGATTTGTTAGAGAAATGTGTTTGTGTTTAAATATCACAACATCTCACCAGACACTGTGTCACAAGAATTATGTACTTTTAATTCACTTCAATACCGACATGAAGTCATTCTATTTTAAATGACAGAAACAAATTTGTCTACTTACGTGGAATTATGTAGTTTACATATAAGAATAATAAATTATAGACTCACTCTTAATATCTCAGGTGATATATAATCGGGTGTTCCAACAGCTACATTGCTCTGAACTGTTCCATCTTCGAACAACTTCAAACATGAACCAAAATCGGCCAAGCGAATATGACCGTTTGCATCTAATAATACGTTGTCGGGCTTAATATCTCTGCAAAAAGACCAGAAACACGGCTAAGAAAAATAAATCAGGTGGAATATCAACGCACAGTGGTGAGTAACGAGCATAGTAAAGAGTTATTATAGAGCATAATAATTATCAACATTAAAGAGTTATGTGATAGTATTACATCAATATAATAATGATAATGTAGTTGGTATCAAAGGAATAAAAACCATAAAACATAAATAGAGTGATTGAATCAATAAAGTTCGACTACTCGCTATCTAAACGAGAACACAGGTAAACAGTAACTTTTTAATGGTGATATTTTTCAAAGTTTTTTTTTTATTTGGATACTATCAAGCTATCAAAATGAAATACATTTCAGAGGAATTTTTTTGTTCATTAGTTTGTCAGATATGGGCGCCTAAAGTTGTTTCTTTGTTGTTTATTTGAATGCTTTTTAATGTAGATTAAGATAGTAACAATACAATTTTGAAATATTCATCCGTTTATTTTTTCAAGTTATTTCAAAATCGCCCGATTCACTGCCGGACCCTGTATTTAGACTCTTGTAATTTATTCTTGATTGATTGCTGCTTCTTACCTATGTACATAGCGTAAATTGTGTATTGAGCTAATAGCTAGAATCATTTCAGCTATGTAGAAGCGTGCCATATCTTCTGGTAACCTATCCTCAAATTTGCTGAGGAGTGTTAGAAGATCACCGCCGCAGTAGTAGTCCATCACAAGATACTGAAAAATTTCAAATTAGAATCATCATCACTATTCAAGAAATACGAGTAAATCTAGAATAAAATATCTATTTTCAATGAAATTGATCTCAATAGACTGATTTTAGAAAGATACTACAAGCTAAAGTAGGCAATAGTAAGAAATAGATTTGCAACTGAGATAAACTGATGAGACTGACAAGAAACAACAATTATAAATATTTTTCAGGGTTATTCCTCAATTTAGTGAGTTATACTTTTGCAAGCAAATAAAAGAATGAGGGCCGCTTTCCCCAACGCTGCTTAAGCGCAACAGCTGATGCTAGAAAAAAAATTTCTATACTTTTCCTATTCTCCGAATGAGGCTTAAGCCAGATGTATAACTTAAGCAGCGTTGGGGAAAGCGGCCCTCAATAAACGTTTTATTAATGAATTAAAATGGGTTGGTCTACAGTACTGGTTGGCCTACCAGAATGTTCAAATTGTAAATCTGTATTTGATATTAACGTTAGATAGACAATAATATTAATAATAAATTACTTCAAAATTTTTCAACAATTTTAATTTTCTAAAAGAAAAAATGGACAGCGAGCATTCAACAGAAACAATAGAACGGTGAATCAACACTTACCAAATTGTTTTCGTCTTGGAAGGCATAATGGAGATTTGTAATCCACCTTCTGTCTCCATAGACAAGAACATCTCTTTCTTCCTGTAAGCAGAGATGTTCTATTGTACTCATTGAAATAAAAAAATAAACTTGACTGGAATAATAGATTCAGAAATTAATCTATTTCTTCTAGATACAGCATTGAACACCAATATCGACCCTCGGCGTCTACGCAGCTTACAAGGCGCCATTGACGCGCCTAACAGGCGCACCTAGTATATTCTGGCCCTATAATGATCATCGGTATTTATATATCTATAATGATAGCTAGGAAGTATGATACGGTAATTTTCAATATAATCAATCAATCCAAAAGTGTTGTGAATAACAATGAAAACTTGATTATTTTCACATTTTTTCAAACTCTATTATTTTCTCTATTTTTTCTTCTGATTGACGATACCTAGGCCCACATAAGTTCAAGTAGAGAAAGAGCTTAGATAAAGCTGCTTCGCTTAATGGGAATAGATTTTTTCAATGGCTGAAATAAATATGGATTCTACCACAGTACTGTGTATGATCCAATCTATTACAGTAGGTTATAATGATTTATGAAAATGAGTTAAAATTTAATAAATAAGAATTACAGATTTTTTGACGAAACCTACCTGAAAGCAAGCGGTTTCTGCTCTTTTGAGCATCTCCCATTTGTTCAGGATTTTCATTGCAAACACCTTGTCGGTGTTTTTCATTTTCACAACACATACTTCTCCAAATGCTCCTCGACCGATAACTTTTATTATCTCGAAGTCTTCTCGAGTCAACCGAAGACTTTTGACGCATGTTGCTACAGGTTTGGCTGAAATAAAGAAATACAATCTATACAGTAGTTCCAAAAACTACAAATATACAGAAATTTTCATCTACAGACCAAAAATTATGTTACCGTGTTACCGTTACCAAGTTGCTGTGCAAAGAGCAGAATATATCATATACATACTAAGTTCTGAATTCACGGTGGAGCGACTCTGAATTGTTAGTCTAATAGCAGTGCCGCCAACTCTGTGTTAAATTCCAAGAAGGGGATTTTCAGGTTGGGCTGTCATACATTTATATTTTTGCTAGAATTCACAACAGAACATTCTTTACAGTTATGTTCCACCAGTGTACTATTCGTTATAGCATTAGTAGTCACATTAATACAGGTAGGGAGTAGGCCTAATACAGGTCTCTCCGCCCACTTCTTGGCAAAAGCTATTCTCTTCACGCTATAACTATAGTATACATTGATATGTAAGTTGTTAACCACTTTTATACATTTATTATCAAATCTTATAGATAAAAATTCAGAGCCGCATTCTTTTGAGTGTTTGGATCAGTCTAAATTACATTAGAATCCATTTTTCAAATCTGACTTGATTAATCTCGCAGTCGACTACGCATCATTCTATATCAAAATACTTACACACAAGTTCGCATTTATGTAAGCATTAAAAACAGCTATAAACTATTCCAATACATCGACAAATGATTATTGGTTTCGAGCAGCTTACCAAACTGAATGAAGTCGGAAACAGTTTTTTCTCGGCGCAGGGAAGAGTTGCAGCACTCGTCGTAGAGCACAAGCAGAATATCCAACAGGGTTTCGATGCTGAAACATTGGCCCTTGCCCTGGATAGGGCCGCCCAAGAAGAGTGCTTCCAATTGGCGTAGCCGGTGTTCACCTTTAATAATACACAAATCAATTACAATTTTAAATGTAAATATAAATAGGCATATAAATATACACAGAAAAATAATCAATATATAAACTTGGAATAAGAATTTTCTTCGTTGAAATATTATCCCTATTATCACAGAGGTAAAATACAGTGATTGCCATAAAAGAAATCACTAAATATAAATAAAAAAAATTGACTTAGATTAGAAATTTCTTCATTTAGATTAATCCTTTTGTCATAGAGGTAGAACACAGTAATTGCTACAGATGAAAACGTAACGTGAAGCTGCACACAAATAAAACAATTATAATATATGGATTTTAAATTTGAAATTCCTATTGTTATGCACGTAGAATTCAGGAATTGCCAAAGATGAAAACTTTATATCAAGCAATGATCGACCTGATTATAAGCCTCAGTTTGAAACAACTGTTCTGAATAGGACAAGAACGATCATCCATCATATTACCAAAGAAAAAGACACAGAGTCAAAATCTAAAAACGTAAAATAAAAAACAACAAGCCTAGAAATATTATAGAGTAGTTCAAGGCATGAAATATAGATTGTCATCACTTCTCATACATATGTCGAATGTGGATGTGGTCCAAACGATTTTGTTTGTCCCACTAATAATAGAAAGATTTGCTATGAGTACAAGCAACACTTTCACCTTCACTTCATTTTAAACGAAAGTTGAAACAACTGACAAGACAAATACGAGTATATAAGTTTTAATTGAAATAACTCAAAATTAATAGCTCATATAATATATTTTGTACAGAAATCAAATCTGTGGTAAACAAAATAACAATGCAATAGAAATAACAATGATATTGAATAGAAAAATTAATTTAGAAGTTTCAATGATGGAAGAAATAGAAATGTGGAAGATCGTGAGAAATTGTCACAGCCACATATTTTATTAACAGTTTATCAGAGAGAGATTTATATTGGTGTATCAACCGAAACCGTATCTTGTTTATGTTAACAAGTCTATGGCTGTAAAAATTATAATCTTTTATTCAATATGGATAACAGCCACAATATCATCTTTATTACAACACAAAAGAATACTGTAATAATTAATCATCCCTAGAAATTATTACTAAAAGTTTTTAATTTCGAAGTTTAGTAATTTTAAAAGTTTTTCTAGTCATTGATAAGATATGCTTCATAATTTACCTGCCGCAGGTCTGCTTGGAGGATCAGACATTGGTGCGCATTACAAATCGCACTCACTCGCACTGCTCTCACAGTTCTCCACCATTATCCAGTCTCTGAAAAATACAAAAGCACACGTCACTTGGGATTTGTTCTCTTATTCATATCACATAAGAACATAATTTGAATGCCTGAGAAAAAAAATTGCTCCATATTGCATGCATTCGAATTTTCTAGTGCGTTTAATGCAGCGCAAAAAGAATACAACAACATTATCCTTGTTATCCAAGTTCCAATAAAGAACTATGCAAATGAATCAGACACCCTATCAACAGAAATATCATCAAAAAAATACCACACATTAACTACCGTACCACAAAGTGATTCAAATTTTGAGTTTTCAGAAAGAATATAATCCTTATAAGCGTCTTTGAAATAATTATCGATTGGGTAATAGAGCAGAACTAAATTAAGGAGAGAATCAAAAGTTAAAACAGACTGAGATAATAACAGCTTGACAAAATTAATTTTCAACACTATCACCTCCCAATTAATAATCAACCCACTGGCAGAGTCCATGCTTTCAAGGCTTATAAGTTAGCAGAGTCTACTAACGAAAATTTTGAACAAGTACCGAGAATTATAAAATGACGTAAGTAGCCTATTGTAATTCATAAGTAAAAAACTTTCGAACAAGTAACAAGTGATGTTTATTTTTAAACTTTCAGGAACTTAATTAATCATCACACAATGATTCAATAAAAATAATTGCATTTAAACACTAAGAAGCCGCACTATGACATTTTGTTCAACTTTTAATCAAGTATCAATATAAAACCATCTGGAATTGTATAAATTTGTACTCACATTTAAATGTTTAGCCTAATCGAATAATAGAAGAAAATCTACAATAATCGACTTCTAGAAACGTGCATCTTCAGAGCAAACCACACAGACAACAAAAATATGTACAAATATTAATAGATTCTGGCAAATACACAACATTTCTATCGTTCACACGTCACAGATGAGGTAATCTACTTGGAGTTCCAAAAATATATGGTGGGGATAAGACACAATAAATTGGAAATTTTATGACTGGCGAACAGAGCAGGTGAACAGAAATCGATTGCAACCGAAATGAACGGCACGGCGACTGACAAAGAACGCTCAAAGGAAAAAGAGGGGCGGCGAAAATGTTAAAACAAGCTAATCCTTCTATTAAAAGGCCTCTAGGACAAGAGATGACTATTTATATCTGCTGGCAACATCCCTACGCCCATCTCCATTTTGTCCATACGTTGGTGACGAACCGATCACATCACAAATAATGCTCCCCAGTCCCCTGTGCATCAACGCGTTAAGGTCATTGCCAGTAAAAATATTCAAAATTAGAGCCATCACTTCAACTCATGACGGGAAAACTAATATGTAATACGATATTCAACACTCAACGTAAAATAATACACATTTCCCCAATCTAAGCCAGACAATAAAGGAGTGTAATAATGCACCTAATTCAAACCTTCAAATCACGGTTGTTCAACCCACGACCCGCCGCTTTCATTTCTGGGGTCCACCAAATTTAGTATTGATTTTTAAAAAAACATAATTTGAGTGAAATACTTGAAAATATAAAATATATTCGCTGGTTTTTTCAATTCAATTGCCAAAAATTCACAAGATGTAACAAAGAATTATTTATTAATAAACATTCTAAGTTTCCTAACTTAGTTTCCATATTTCAAGTTTCCTAACGCGACCTTGTTACGAATGGCAATGGAAATGTAGTGAAGTCAAAATTTATAAACTTGTTATCCAAATTGCTAATCAATCAAAGCCAATCCCAGTGATTAGAAATATCATAAGATTATTGAGTCCTGACATAGCTGAATTTTTCATGTACCAATATTATAGGTTTACATTCGAAATGTTTCAATTAAAATTTTCAAGATTCGAGATTAGACTGAAAAAATTACGTCTCTTGTGACTAAACTTTTCATTTTTATATATTTTTCGTGAAGTTTCCAAATATCAATCTATAAATCAAAATTAATAAATTTTCAAAATAATAAAAGAAATTTATTCCATTTCAATACAAATAGATACTTATCAACGTTTTCTATGATTCAAGGGCATAAATTCTGCTCTTCCAAGTTCGAAATTCATTCTTGCCTGATTGTAACTCGGACACAAAGGAAATTGCAATGTTCGGGATTCGGAAGTTAAAGTGAATTTTATGACTTCTAAATATTCAAAACCTGTCACCAGGATGTGACAAGTATCACCAACTAGAATGGATAAGTCATGATCATTCGCATAATCGAGCACTATTCTTCTTCATTAGTTTCATCAGCTATAAAGACACTGGCTTAATTTCCTGATAAATACCAGCAAACAATCAGTACAGCATAAGTACTCAATTTATCGACATTGGAACTTGTCAGAAAACAAAAAATTCAAGAAAGGAAGTTGTCAATAGATAGCCTATTGAAATTGGATCAAAATCAAGATAAATAGCAAGATATTCATCTCGGTGAACTTCTTTAGATATACGTTTTTTTGAATAGGCATTTGAGTAAATAGGTATTCAACTTGCAAACTAATTTGATGTGATCGTATGCATATAACATGTCCATTGATGAAGAAATACATCTATCTACCAAAAAGGATTTTCTCTTCGTGGCCAAAACTACTCTCTTCGAATCGATGTGGAAATGCAATTAAAGCGGATTTTGAGAGAATTGAATTGAATTTTTACTTTTTAAAAAATTATGTGAACTCTCAACATGATTATTGCGAATTATTCATATTATATTCTTTTTAGGAATCTCATTGAAACTTAACAAAATACAGATATTTATTAATAGAATAAAGCGAATAGCATATTTTTAAAAACTATGGCCGAATTCAGTTCGTTGACAAAGCTATTCATAACCGACAATATAATATATGGACATATATACATGTTGGAGATAATCTCAGCAAATTCACTACTCAAATAATTGTCTATTCGATCATCAACAACAGCACTATATTTTTTGTGAGGGTGATGCCACATGAGCTCTAGGCTTGTGCGTGGATTATGGGAGGGTGATGATGAAAAGATGACGACTACGTTTTAGGCAGCTGGGACCGACGGCTCAACGGCTCCTCCGAAATAAGTTAAGAGTAGAAATATACGAAATAAACTACAGTACTGATAACGAAACTTTGTTTTGGAAATCTGTACACAATATTTCTGGAGTATTACAATTAATACTTCTGAAGATCTGTTATGACAGCTAAGATATAAATTCAAGTAAATTGAAAAGAAGTTCAATAGCTTCCAAGAAGATTATGTTTAAATTTGCATTATTTCAATGCACAGAAAATAGAAATTTTCAACAATTTCCATTAAACGTTCAAGGTTTGAAGCTTTGTCTCAGCTTGTGTCACAATCCTTGCACTTTGTAATCCGAATTGCTCTTGTCATTTGCATGCATTGATACGAGGTCTTTCAACTTGACATTCTCAAAATACCCGTAACATTCACTTGAGAATTTGATTAATTGGCATTGCTTCAAAGTGGAAATGCAAATAGACATCTACTTTTACATTGTGTTGAAAGTTCACCAAACTCTGTATGGTAATAAAATACTGTACAAGAAAGTCAAAAAATGTAATAGGCTACGTCGTATCTATTATCTCTAAATATTTAGTGCAGAACGATATTCCAATGACATAAAAATTTTCAATTCAAATTATATTCACTTCAAATAATATAATAATAAACTGATCTAATCTTGGTGTGAAATTAAAGATAAAAATTCTAGTTTATAGCCTACATACAATATTGTAGAGAACGAGATTGTGATCCATGATATGTGTTGTTTGTATAATGATATAATTTCAGAAGCAGTATTTATTCGAATTTAATATTAGTTTGGGAATATCAACCAAGCTTATTATTAAAACTTTTTGAGATACCGTTACATCAATTTCCTAATAACAAATACATTTTTATGAACATGATCCTTGTCTCATCTATTTGAATGTTAATGTGAAATGTTAACTGTTGTAACTGATTACTGTGGTTTCAAATACACCTTGATACCTAATACTGCATCCTTTACCCGCGATACGGGATCGATGGCGTCAATACATAAATACAAATCAAAAATACAAAAGGCAGTCTAGCAAGATGGAATTCTTGACAAATCATCAATCATAAATTCAACGAACACTACAATTTGTTTCGCTCTTCAAGTACTTGGTCACATCTCTCTCAAAGACTCTCAAATCCAACTGCTTCACTCCTGCAGGCAATCTGTAGTTGAAGTAGTGTAGTGCTGATCTATAGCATACCTGCGATCTCTGGAGGCATACTCTGGGAACATCAATCAGCTCTCGATGTCTGGTGTTATGGTGATGCACCTCTGTCTGCTGATTCTTCTTAACGTAGGCTACATCAGACAGAAGAGAAGAAAGTGGCTGAAAGCTGTCAGGATACCAAGTCTGACAAAAAGGAGCTTGCAATGTGCGCGATGTTCACTTGCAGTAATGATCCGGACATCTTAAGTTTTTTCATCCAATTGTAATTTTCATATTCATTACTGTATGGTCAGTAATTTTTGCATCTTCAGTAAGTTATGTCCACTACCTTGGCTGAATGACCCCACATGAGTAGGTCACCGGAAACGTGGCAGTTGAAGAGGGTATGATAAACCATAACCATATAAGCCTCCGTCATATGTTCCCTCAGCTTCAGCAGGAAACAGATTTGGGACAGTCTCCTGGTCACTTGCTGAATGTGACTGGCCCAGCTGAGTTTATTATCCCAGACAAAACCCAGCAGCTTGACAGGGTCTTGATCACCAGGGAGGTTTCTTGACAAGCTGCAGATGATTTGCTGGGTCTTACTTTCATTCAGCTGGAAGCGGTTTGCCAGGAACCATGAGGTTGAAGACTGCAGATGTTCGGCTGACATCTCCAACACCCTCAGACGGTCCGCACCAGATGACAGCAGTGCTGTATCATCCGCAAATAAAAGAGTTGAACCATCATTGTTCAGGTCGTTTATCATGATGATGAATATGATCGGCCCCAATAATGACCCCTGAGGTACACAAAAACTCACAGGGAGTGGACAAGAAGAGGTCCCACCCACTCCCTCCTAGCCAGATAAGACTACAAGATGGACAATGCTGAGTCCCATACTCCTTAATAATATACCATTTCATTCATACACTAAATTATATATAATTTCATTCAACGTCACATAATTTAGTTTTCTTATTTAATTCAGGGCCACCATGGATATCTCAACATTTAAATCAATTTTCACCAATTCCCAATATTTTCATATGAAATTTCAAGTCCGATTTCAAGTCTCTTCCAATAATTGTTTTTATCCCACAATACTGACAAATGATTTTTACATAGTGTTCAAGTCATCGTCAATGTAGCATTCCTGATAAAGGAAGAGGTCTTCTAATTTTTGGATGAAGATAAAATTATTATATGTAGGCTACCATGATCTCTCACATGAGAAGATCTGGTATAGAATGGCTGTGTTTGGTCGCTCGGTGAGAGCGGTTGCTGAGTGAATATGAGGTCAAATCACGAACACTCAAGACTCTTCAGTGGTCAAGACGATTACATATAAAGGTAGACTATCAAACAGGCCAATTTCTATGTATTCATGAGGGGGGGGGGTGACATAAAGGGGGTTATTTGTGGGTGACATGAAGGGGTGAATTTTTGGAGGGGTTACATGAGGGCCAATTGGGAAGAGGGGTTACATTGGTGGGAAAGAGGGGTTGACATATGAAGGGGATTTGTGGGGAATGAAGGGGGCATTTGGGAATGACATTTTGGGGTGGCATAAAGGGGAACATTTGGGGGAAGAGGGTGATACGAAGTTCGCCGGGACAGCTAGTCTAATATAGAAATTAATTTCCTATCCAATCGCAATCTTCTATTAAAACTTGAGTTGCAATTTTCTTCATCAATAAAATAATTACTTTGGTTGAAATTTAAACCAACCTTTATTCAACTTCATAGAATTTGATACAATATTCATTTTACTTATGCAATTCAAATTTAATTACAAGTTATTTTATTGGTCCAAGAACGCATCAAGGGAACAAATAAGCGTTGCAGTAAACGGCATCGGCGTTTCATTAATTACCTACATTCTACATAAACATAGCCTAAGTTACCTATTAATAAGTTTTACTGAGATCAGAGGAACAGTATAAATTGGAGTTTATAGAGTAGCTGGAGGAGAATATAAGTTTTAACAGTTTGTAAACAGAATCTGATCAAATTATCAAAGACTGGAAGGATTGACTGATTTTTTTAATTGAAAGGTCTAATCAATCAATTTGAACCTAACCTACAATGCTCTAATAAATTAATCTCAATTCAAGAAATTGAATCACCTTATTAAAAATCAATGCTTATGAACTTAATCGACTTGACCATTACCAAAGGAAGTTTATGAAGTCAGTCAATTGAGCTTATCTTATATTTGATTTCGACAATATTCACTACGGAATCAAAAATGGTAGGTAGATACGGTACCTTACGATATATAAGATTATAACCGAGAAAATACATAATAGGAGGGAAAGAAAACGAATTCAGTATGATAAATTCAACAATGAATAAGATAATACAGATTCAAATACACAAATTAATCCAAGACTAAGCACTTTTTGCCAAAATAAACAATAGAATTGATCTGTCAAACAAGTGTCCAACTTGTGCTACTCCGAATTATAAATGAACTTATCAATCACTTTAAAGTGCATAGATACAAAGAAACATGCTACTTTCCTATGACATATTGGACTAGAAGAACAATTTTAAAATCAAAAGTATAAATAATTTCCTATTACTGAGATAATTATGAGAATTCAGTCAATACAGACGAAACTGAATGAATAGATTCAGATGCCGTAAGATTCATCAAGTACAATAACAACATCTAACCGAAACCGATTTAAAACTCTTCTATGATAATATGATCTGTCAAAATATTTTAACCATAAAACTTACCTTCAACACCAATTTTATCCCAATCATTGTTCGCACAACAGAACATGACACATCTCTCACTAAAATTGGTCAACCCCTTGACCCCCACTGGCCTTCCAATAAAATATGGCTGCCACACCTTCGGTCGACAGAGGAATTCTGGGAGTGTGAAATATGGACAGTGATGCCAAGTTTTTGGAATTTCATTGTCAATAAATACTTTAATCTCAAAAAATGATAAAAAATTTATTATAAATTTATCTTGAAAGAGATCTTTTGTTGAAATATCAATGTTTGTAGGCCTAGCACATTTAAACACATTTACCATTTCAGTTTACTTCATCATTTCATGATTTCCACTTTTCAAAAGAATGAGAAATATTTTATATTTATTCTGATCTACTCGCAATCAGAATAGAATGTGTTTAATTTAATATGGGGTTCATTGGACATTTTAAAAATTAACTCTGGCTGGAGACGAAGACTGGAGTTCGAGTTTGGAGAAAATCTGGCATCTTCGCTCGTTTGGGTATTTCGGGAGCTTTCTCCACTAAGTCAAATTACTATTTTGGTATTATTTCTAAGCTGTGAATGTAATTTATCAAACTTTAAATGAACTTTTAAATTGAGCTAACGATTTGTTTTACATGAAATATATTGTTTTTTGCCTAAAATTTACTTGAAAGTATTCAACTTGATCACTCATTCGTACTTTACTTGACACAGCGTCATATAGTTCAAAATGGCGTTGATTTAGGAAGTAATAACAGTAGTAATCAGTTATATTGTGATCCTAAACTAATTTGTGCCTGAATAATTGAATATTTTCGAATCACTAAATAAACTGTGGTATATTTCTTCAACCGTGATAGTGAAAGTGACTCGTTGGAATTGAAAAATCTGTGATATTTCTATCGAATTCCATACGCTGTGTGTACTACCTACCGTACTTGTTTGTTTTCAATTCATTCATTAGTTTTACTATATGAATGAGTTGTATGTGTTGTTGGATACAGACCATATCAAAGCTTTAAAAAAGTAAGTGTATTAATATCTATCTAATTAGGTTATTTATAATATTGAATGCTAAGTGGTTGTCTCATATTTTATTTCTTGTGAGCCTAAACAGTAGCTCTCTCAAGATGTACGCTATTCCTAGCCATGTCTTCATAAGCTACTTGCAACTTGCAATTCATTGATTCATTTTTTTATGAGAATGGTATCAGTTTTATTGAAACCCCGATTACAGTGTATACTTTCAATATCATATAAGTCCACTCTATTTTCCACTTTGAGCTTTTTACTATTGAAAATAGCACAATCTGAATCTGATCTTCTTAAGCTGCGTTTACACCGGAGTTATACCTTATAACAAAAGTTATTAGAGACCGTGTGCCCAGCCCATGGAGCAACAGCTAGCTGACTTCAGTCAGCAACCCAGCGTTGCCAGATGACATTTGGCTGTTTTTTTCGGATAGGCCTAATCTAACCTGTAGTTTATTTTATTTTTACCTGTGTAATTCTAAGGCTGACTGAATTCAGATAGCAGTTGCTCCGTGGGCACACGACCTCTAAAAACGTTTGTTATTAACTCCTGTGTAGGCCTAAACGCAGCTTTAATGACCAAAACTTAATCTTCCACAATCAGAAAGTTGCTGTTCCATATCCAACTCTTCATTTATTTGCATTTGCTTTTGAATTTTTCGAGCCTACGTTTATGTAGTGTTGTGGAAGATCAATATTTAGACGGCTTCTGGTGTTGCAATTATGTTGATCTCCTTGGAGTGTGGGGCTTATAGCCAGAATTATTGTTTCGAGAATGTAAATAGATACCTCTGTAAGTGTGCTGTTTTGAATGAATAGTGGTTTAGAGTGCTCCTTGAAATCTTGTCTTAGAATAATTTTTTTGGCAGTGTAGGACTCTGTCCATAGAGACTACACCTTCCTATACTCAAATGATAGGTACAGTAGTGATAAAGATTGCAACCATTAAGTTAAATCGGTGTTGCATTAGATGCAAGTTAATACGAGTTGCGGGCAAACCCACTCGGTAGTCATCAAGTGCATTCATTTAAGAATACATTTTTTAGTTTATTTTAGTTATTAACATTTATCCACCGAGCGATATACGATTAACAGGATCCACTGTAATCGCGACACACACAAGAGAAATTGCGAACTAATACTCGGGACCAAACTAGTACCAAATCGTTTGTAGTGTAACAGCGGCCTTCTGTTGTTTATGACAGAGTGGGATGAAAGGGATTTATTTTATCACAGGGTAGCATCGGAAGTACCTAATTTAATTATATGTTTTGTTTTGTTTATTAATTTATTCATTTAAATTGTTTTTATACATTATTTTATTTATTTATTTCTAATGTATATTATTTCATGAAATAAATATATTGATTGAATTCTAAAACAATGGAATAGTATAGGCTACTTATGTTAGGAATATACAATAATTTTACTATGGTGGTATATCCCAATATCCCCCTCAGGATTTTTTTACCTCCCTCCCTTTATTTGAGCAAAGGCCCATCAAATAATTTTTCGAGCCCGAGCTTGACCGCAAGTTTACGACTTGCCTGGCATATCCTCATGGTGGCAATGTCGTTTACTGGTATTTTGATTCTGATTGGAAAAACTGCACTTGAGAGACGTTTTGCGAAAAAATGAGAGCCAAAAATAAAAAAACAAGCGATTTTTGTTGTAAGTTAATTATAGGTCAAAAATCACATTATTCCGTCTCCAAGTTCACTTCATTACCATGACTCTGTCTACAATATGGTGATTCATATTCTTTGCTCTCTGACCTAAGGTTTCTTGTGTTTTTGCATGTTACAAACTTCCAGAAAATTTATCATAGCTCATTAGAAATTTCCAACTTGTACTAACTCAATTGTTATTTTATTTCTGTTGCAGATAACAAGATGTTTTGTTGAATGAATGTCTCATTATTGTCGACGCAGAGAGTGTTTCAACAATGACAGTGTCCAAGAATGGAGAAGTGTACTTTGTTAAGCTGCTGCCGTCGACGTGTGTGAAGAATGCTACTTGATAAGTCGAGCAAGTCGCCGCCGCCGCCACCGCAGCCGCCAACAATGGAGGAGCCGGCCAAGAAGAGAGTGAGGCTGACTGCTGACGACAGCGCCAACGAGGACCTCGAGCTGTTGCAGAGAAACCTGCTCGGCCAGTGTCTGTGCTCAATGTCAGAGAGCTGTCTGCGCAAGCCATTCCAAGGCATGAAGCTCATCACTGAGGATGACATGCAGGGCTGCAGGACAGCTGTTATTGCCGAGTGGAACCGGGACAGGACTTTGCAGTTTGTCAGCTCAGTGCAGTTGTTGTGTGAAGTGGCTATCAAGCAGAACTCAAAGGGAATGGTGTGCTCGCGCATCGGCGATGTCATCGATGCTCTAATCAGAAACGAGCACCACCTGGTCGACAACCTCATCGAGCTCGCCTCCCATCCAGACAGGTTTGTGTGCTTTTCGGCCAGCCGTGCCCTGTCAGCGTTCTTCCTCGTGTCTAGGGCACACGTCGATCCACGCTGGCTGGATAGGCTGACTGAAAATGCGGTCACTTCAACGCATCCTCACAAAATGTCGTTTTCTTTAGAAGTAATCAAACATGTAATAGAATATAAAGACTGTGAAGAACATCCCCTTGAAGAATCAACCGGAGATGACCGCCCTCCCTCTTCATGTCATATTGTCACTGTCAATGATCCTGAGAGTTTAGATAGCAGCCAAATTAAGTGTCTCTGTATAAAAGCTTTAGAAGCAAAATGGCCTGCTGTTGTAAATAGATTTGATGCGTTGATCACATCATTTTCGCCAGGTTATGAATCCACTGTAATTACATTCCTAGCTCTCTGGGAGGCGATAATTTCTGTCAAAGCCAATCTGTCTGTGGTTGATACAAAGCCGTTCTATTCTCATCTTGATGGCTTTGTAACTCTTCTGAACTCAGGAGTTCCGCCAGTGGTTTGGAAGCATCTATTGAATTTGTTCAATGAGGTATTGTGTTACGGGTCGACACTTGCACTGCAGGATGTGCTAGCAGAAGAGCCGTGCTCGCTGGCGCACCTGATAGTGAGAGGCATCAAGGACTGGCGGCTGCTGGACTCTCTGCCGTACAGAGGCGGCAGCGGTCGGTTCGGGGGCGGGTCGGGCGATGGCGACCGGCCGCTGCTGCAGAAGGCGGTGCTGCTGGTGCTGAAGGCGGTCGCCGTTACTGTGAAGGAGACGCGCTGCGACTCGTCAAGCGACAGCTCGCTCGGCTCGGAGGCTGACGACGCCGACGCCGACATGGCTGTCATCGAACGCAGCATTCGCCAGGTGCTCAGGCAGCTCGACGTTTGTGTCAAGGCGCTGCTGCCCTTCCATCCCGAAACGCCCTTGGCCCAATGGGTTGTCCAGTTGTTTGCTGATCAGGATGACGCTTTGGTTGAGGGCATGGTCTGCTGTTTGGATGTAACTGTTGGCTTGTTTTATCGAGAGTCTGCTCTTCCTGATTTGAGGATGGCTTTGAGTCCTGCTGTTACATTCGTACAATTTCTAAGAGCTGTTTCACACGACCCGCAAGTATTGCTCGACCTACTTGTGTCCAATGAGACCTGCTTTCTACTTTATCTGTTAAGGTTACTCAAATACATTCGAAGGAATTGGGCCGAATTCGTGTCTGTGTGTGCACGAGAACTGGACAGCACCATGAGTGTGCTCATCAGATTGAGGCTTTCGATACACAAACTCGTCTCGAAAGCTTTGTTCCCTTACAATATCAATCCCGTTCTGAGGTTATTAGAAAAGTGTGAAGAAATGTATGAAGAGATTCATAATTAAATGCTTATACGTGGGAGGTGGAAATTAAAAATGTGTCTATCGATAAGATCCAAGTGCAATTATTTCTCAATGGAAGTCATAGACATTATTGTGAATTTTTTAGCATAAATTGATTTTTCATTCTAATATGTTCATAGTCGAGAAAATTATTCACAGTATTCCAAGTAATATAAAATCGTAATGATCAGTATTCTTCGTTATCAATTGCATCTACAAAATTTTCAAGTACTGTACAGTATTTAAAGATCGGCATGTCGCTGTTAATTCTAAACGATATTAATTAATCGCTGGTCTCTGAGTAGGCAGCTCATGACTTGAAATTCTTAAATCTTCCATATCTACCTTTGATAGGTAGCCTAATCAGATAGCAAATCTTTTCTGTTTGTTTTTTGTCGAAATGGATGCGTGGGTGTTGTCTGGACAAAAAATGACAATAATTCAGAAATTTGATTTCTGTACAAACTGTTGAAAATCAGCCGTTCATCTCATGCTAAAGAGATACACGACTTCATACTAAGTTCCGATTATTCATTCCAATAGTTACCCTTAAGCATTAGGCTTCCAAAATAATAATTAAAAAAAAAACAATCCAGTCTGTTATGGAAATATTTTATGTAATATGTTTAGATTGTAAATATTTTAATTGTAAGAATGATATTGATATTTATATTTTATACGTATAATTCCTTGTGGAATTTGTAAATATTTATTGCTAATAATAGTATGAATGTGTTGTGTGTTTTGCATCATGTTTTGTACATATCAATACTGCCTTGAAACATGATCAGCAGCTTTTGAAAGCAAAGAGATGACAATTATTTTTCCAACTAACATACTTTTTTAATTAGAGAAAATGATAAGAAAAATGTAATTTATCATATTAATATTAATAAATTATCAATTATTTATAAACCTTGTGTATTGAAGATCAGTAACCCCTCCAAACCAATATCATTTTTACGGTAGGATCTTGTATCTGCTGTAGCAGTACAGATTTTGGATACGGTAATGCATTGAATCATTGCTATCACGTTCATTGCTTCATCTATGTCAAAATTCCAACGTTGTCTAAAAATATTGCAATATTTCTTATTGAGTAATCAATGTTCATATAGATGAGGTTTTAACATTGTCGTAATACTCAGTAATACACTTACTTTTATTCACAATAAAAGTAAATTGTATTGTCAGTTATATACTGAATCTATAAATATATACAGTAGTCTCGCTCATCCGTCCAAACAAGTTTGTATTAAGTTGATATGTCACTGTGTAATGAAACGTGATTTTCATTGATGACTGACTTCATAAAAACTCATTTTCTTTGGAATTTAAAAAATTTCGTCTCATTAGTATGCCGGATAATACGTAATGACGGATAAGCGAGACTCTACTGTATATGTATAATTTATGCATATTAAATGCTGGACATCCATATAAGTGCATTTTCGTCAAAGTTATCAAATTGAAATCTTTGTCTTACCTCAAGGATTTTCCATTTTCTCTAATCACGATCTAGCCTCCAAGTGTTTACTGTTTTCTCATAGGTTTTTTTTAAATTACATAAACTAACCAGTCAATTAACGAACCTGACATCAGTTTACGGTGGTTAAATTAAAGAAGTTTCATGCAACTGTGGCCGCAATTTCTCACTGACGTGAAGTTTGCGATGAAACTCATGGAAATTGTTGTGGCTTTGTCCTCTATTCTAGAGAAAATACCAAAAACATATTTCCTCTACGATACCCAGAATGGAATTACATCTGGGAACTGTTTCATGATGCCGTGGTTTCAGACCACCGTAGCGGCGCTTTAGCGACGTCTAAAGCCCGTGACACACATACCCACTATACCAGCTGAGCTATTCAGACATAGGAATTCAATGCATTTAGACTCCACAAAGCTGATATATGAGCATAATGTATATGTGTGTCCCGGGCTTTCAATGAAAGTTAGGCGACGCTACGCCGGTCTGTAACGGCCTTGTAAACTGAAAGACGGACAAATGCAAGACATGAATAGCACGAGGTGCAGTAGACTTACAAGTCCAATATGTGATCGCCTTTTTCCTGTTTAAAGGTACTTTTAACATTGAAACGAGCCCAGATGTAGACGACCCAGAACATAATTTTACCTAGAGGAAGATAAAATTTGGTATGGTCTTTTTTTTTGAAGACATGTACCACGATATCCTAGCGACGCAACACGTGGCAGCTCTGGCTTTTTGCATTGCCTTCATTGTATACTTCGATTGCATACCATTCCCTATGTCCACACTTGGTCGGTGTTTGGCTGCTTTTAGATTTTCGACGTAGAACATGCTGTGTAGCACATGACGCATGCGGTGCAGCATTCCGTCCAATTTTAATTGGAAGCATTTTAGACGACAAGCATGACGAAACGAAAATCTACAAGGTGTGGACATAGCTAATGTATGGCGAGTGATACCGTATTTGAGATTGGCTGATCATCAATAGGCCTACCGTTTATCACAAAAATGCAGAAAATCTTACTCTAACTGGGTTGCACCAAGCAAGAGTAACTTTGATTCAGGGTCTGCAAAAAGCTTATCAAAGAATCATCTGATTCAAAATATGAAGTTGATCCCGGTTGGAGCAACCCAACATTAAAATCTTACTCAGACAATGAAAATCAAAAAGATAGAATATTCTGAATATGAAGATTTTATTTTCATTTTCTTAATGATTACTTTCTTCTACATCAGAAGTTTAAGATTCAAGTTTTTTTTGTATTGTTTATAACGCTATGTAATAGCTTTCATAGAAAAACACATACAATACAAATATGTATATAAATATTATATACATTATAAGATTGGTTTATTGGAATTGTAAGAAACTTCAGATAGTAATATCTTACAATGGTAATCAAGTTACAACAATATTACAAACACAAATAATGACATACAACATATTTTAAAACACTATCATTACCACAACGGTAGATTGAAAAAATATTCTGAGACGTAAAAATCAACTCAACTTTTCAGAAAAAATGTAAAATGCCACGACTCTACATACTGCATTTATTTGTGATGACAACAATTCAAATACCGATTATCTAGTAAAGTTCTACTTAGATTTGTATGAAAAACCAATATACATAAAGAATACATTTTTCCTGATTCTCCACAAGTACCAATTTACCAAGTTGAAAATAAGATGTCAAGTGAATTAAGTATAATTGATGGAATACAGATTTCAAAAAGCATGATTCAGTGACTAATATGACGTCTTTCGCTGGCTCCAGTGGAACCCCTTGGAAAGTACGGGTACATTTAAAGGTCCTAGTAATAATATTGTGCAACTAAGAAACAAATTTGTGGACTACTTTGCAATTTAATAAAAAGAAAGAAAAATATTTTAAACATAAAAACTGAAAGTAAGAAAATTATGTTTTTGGACCTCAATAATAAGCCTCAAGTGATTGGGTTTATAAGCAGACGTCAATGATCAGCTTATAGCACAATTATATATTATGATATGCCTAAAAGGATCATAAATCATAAGAGCTGAAAAGAATACGTAGCTTAGAGCATGAAAAATGAAATGATATTGAGTGTAGTGGTATGGATAAGGCTATAATTATAAGATGCACACAAATCAACACACAATGGATGTAAACAAAACTGTGAAAATTAATCGTTTTTGCTTGGTAGAATAAAATAATGTTTACTGAACTGCAGTAACATGTTACAGAATTTGCAAAAAAAAAGAATGATGGAATGGATTGTGTAAAGTAACTACGAACTTATGGAACTGAATAAAATTTTGGAAATGTCATGTTCAATCTGCTAGTTTCATTTTTAACACAGAGATAAAAGAACCAAGGACGTAAGCACAGTTAGAGTCAATGTTGTATTATGCTGGTTCACAGATCACCATTACTGATAGTGGGGTAAGGTTGTAACTTGACACATTATTCTTACAACAATGTGCAGTTGTTTTGCTATGGTGTATGACAACAGACAAGTTCACAATAAGAACAGAATCAAAAGAAATACAACAGTCTCCAGCAAACGCGATGCTCCAATCCTAGAGCCGGGCTTTTTAAATCACTTGAAAAATGTGACATTTTGTCATATTTGCGGAATTCTAGGAATGTTGAAAGGGCAAATCAACATATACTTGCCACATGTAATGGTATGATGGCAGTTTATCTTTATATAAAAAACCTGGGCCAGAGGCCTGTTTGGACAAATTTATAAGTCCTGTGAAACAGGGAAAAGAAAACCCATAGTAGACGTCTGAATACACTCTGCTATCCATGTCTAGTGTGCTTTCGCTATCTCCCTGTATTACAGGATATTAACATAACAGACCCCTAGTCAAGGACTCATAAATCTTTCATGTTCCGCTATCTCAGTGAATAGAATGAAATTCAAGTTCGACTTACGACAATGACATGTCCATATACCCCTTTTACAGGAGGTCAGTGGATGCAATGGAAAGAAATAAAAAATAATTAAACACTTATAGGTTTGACAACGTAAGAATCTCTACAACAATTATGAAGTGAAAATGTCCAACAACAGAAACACATTGAAACTGATTGAAAATTAAATAATAATACAAGTCTCTTGGTCGATTCATCAATGATCGATGAATATTTATCGATAACTATCGGTATTCTATGTGTCATAATCCTCGTCGACAACGAGAGTGGGCGGCGAAGATCGAGGGGACTGCGAGACCCCGAGGTAACTGGAGGAGAGCTGGTCGGTGTAGAAGTTGGCCTGGACGGGCGTCCGCGACGAATCAGCTGCAGCTGCGGCTGCCTGCAGCGGCAGTGGGTTGGGGCATGTCGCCACTGCGGCCGAAGCAACCAGTCGAGGCTCGAAACTCGTGGCAGCTGGATTGCTGCCACTCCTTTCAACAAACATTCACCAGCATTACATTAAGTTATATCTTCTAAATCGTGGCACTTTTATGCCTAATATTCGCTCAGAGCACTTTTGAATTGAAAAACAAAGTAATTTATCTAAATAATCGAATTCAATAGACATGAGTCTAAAATAATATTCTATATAGACATGAGAAGCATCGAACATAAGCGAAAAAGACCCCTTGCTTTTACGCCTCAAATTTGCCCACAGCACTGTTGAATTGTAATAGACATGAGTCTATAATAATTTATTATTTAGCGTATGGCTTTTAATAGTGGGGAGACCCGAGTGGGGTTGTTCCACTTCGCCAACATAACCAATTATCCCTTGATAGAGAACATGGTGTGAGTTTGTTTTCACTTAGAAAACAGACACTTGCATTTAAAAAAAGTATTTTTCGTTTTTATGAAGTCCGAAAAATATAACACTAAAACACAGCTAATAATATACAATAGACATGAGAAGTATCAAACTTCTCCCAGAACATAAGAACTGATCAGTTCGTTTGAAAAGTAACGGTTCTGAAACAATTAGGAAGAATACAGTGGTGGAATTGTATGCATTGAAAAATCAAACCTTCAAAATACAGTACACTCTTCGGGACGTATTCATCAACATTCCTATTATAAGGTTTTCTTTTAGAAGATGACTTGAGTGAGAAAATGGTGAACTCACACTAAATAAACAGATCATCTGCAGTAAGAACAAGTAATCATGGAAATGTTTTCGATCGATATTTTTTAATATTTTGTGAATATTGAAAATAACAATTCAAAATATTTCACAAAACTTGATAAATTTTTACTGCGATTTACTAAAGCTGATCTGTCTGTTTAGTATGAGTTTGCCATTTTCTCTCTCAAGTCATCTCTAGGAACTTTCCTTCAAAGATATTAAAATCCCTTCATACAACGATATCCAAGGGGCCAGACATTTTTATCGTTGTAGAGAGATCTCCTCTATTCAACACAGTACACTAGTTTATTAAAATAAGATAATTTAGATTACCACAATATGATTACTCAAAATGCATATTTATACTACTTTACATTTTTATAAAAAGTTCAGTACTGCAATAATATTATTGGTACACATGAAATTATTATTAATACACAAAATGTCACTGTAAAATAGAGGACAATAATGTGAAAACCAGACTAGAGATAAAAGTCATTCAAGCCATATAAAAAATAGACCAGGAGGGGAGGAGATTACAATTAAAAGAAAGTCTTTTTTCCTATGATAAACAAATGTCATAGATATCATTTGAAATGTAAACTTTTATATTTTGTTTTATAATGTTAGATTAGATTGGAGGCACTCAGTAATAGATGGAAGTTTTTTAGAATAGAACCTGAACCAAAGGAACGAAGTTTGTTTGTTCGCACAGTCACACCTACACGCCTATCTGTCTCCACCTATTTCAAAAACATATGACTGTATCATATGGAAATCTACACTCAGATTCATTTAATTTGACGCTTTGCATTAGATAGGTATTATAGAGAGTTATTATTTTTTGCCATCGTACTCTACGGTCATCAGCAACGTCAAGAAATAATATCTCTCTATCTATCTAATGTCAAGCGTCAAATTAAATGAATCTGAGTGTGAAATGTAAAATCAAATGTTTTTCAAACAGCCTGCATTTGTCAGCTGTGACACCGATTTGACATTTGACACCGATACATCTTTTCTGACTGCGTTTCAGGATGGAGGCAGATCTGAACATAACGACTCGTTACCATGGCAACGTTAAATAACACGTCATTCGCTTAGCACCATCCTAAAAAATTCTACTATACAAGTTAAAAATTAAATATGAGAATAATGTAAAGTATTAGGCCTATATAAAATATAAAAAGTATTTGCGCATTAGTGATGCACTAGACAATGTATAATTCTTTACCTTTCACTGTGAGGCAATTCGAAATAATGCTTTTCAGCCTGAATCGCTGGTGAATGAAGGTTTTGTTGAACAACAGGCTTGGCAGGGCCTTCTTCTTCGCAAGGTGCTGAGTCGGGTAGAGTTTTGACCAAATCTTTCAAAAAATCGAACCTGCTTTCTGAGAGTATACACTGTTTCCTGTCAAACAAATATTCAAATCAAAATCGTTATCCAATGAGTTTGTAGGCCTACATGACATTATAGCAATTGAAAATGAAACACCAGGAAAAGCAACTAACAGAATTTCCACAGTAGGAATATTCAGCTATTGTAAGCATTTCAAAATTGAAATATTAATAAAATATATAATTTAATAAAATTAAATTATTGAAAAATATTTAATGACAAGATAATATTATTATGCCATATTGACAGAAAATTAATAAACAAAATATCACATTGCAGACGATAGGTCACGATCTCTGGAAATTTGTTTTCATCTTGTCAAACAAAAGAAAAATCATCAAGAAATAAACAATCACAACGATTTGAAAAACTTTCAAAGTAGAAAAAACTTACATTGTAGTGACGATCGTTTTGTCCTGGTGTTGAACATCATCAGACTGACGGAGTTTGCTTTTAATGTTAGAAGTCTAACATTAAGACAAAACGATCGCCACTACAATGTAAGTTTGTTTTTCTACTTATAAAGTTTTCAAAAGCAGTGTAATTTAAACAGAATGGATTTGCAACACAATAAACAACAATTCTAAAATTATATTAATGAGATGAGAAATTTGTTTCATAGTTATAATACAGAAGAAATATAAATTATAGTACTTACATGTGTGATGGACTCAATGTCTTTGCGCTTTTAGACATTGTAATTTGTAACGTTTTGGTGAGCAATGATTCCACGAAGAGTTCCAATGTTCTAGGTGAATATAAATTAAGGAAAGTACACTCAAAAAGAATTTATAATTTATATATTTTTTTTAATTAGACAGACACCAAGAGAGCAACCCAAATGAAGGAACTACACAAGCTTTAAATTGCTTTTTTTTAATATGCGCGATTCGCAACTCGGAAGAGTTCGTAGTCGGACATTTATGTTTAAAGAAACACTAAATGAACCTGAGATTTGCCAAGTCTAAGACCGCGGTTACATTGGAAGCATGTTGCGATTGTAAGATATCATCACTATATACACTTATACAAAATCATAATTTTCAGCATAATAACAGTGAATGACTAGTGTGTGGGTACCTGTCACTGTCAACTCGCATCCAGTGTAACCGCGGCTAGCGGTTATAAGTGTAATGTCATAAGTGTAAGCTTATGACATTTTTTAAGTTAAATATTTCTGAACTAGTATTTCACTACAATGCCTCAAATTGACAATAGTCTAAGAAACAAAGAACACATTTAATGAAATAGAACAGAAACTGTTCCAATGCTATTTTTATTACTGGCAAATGTAGAAGTCATGAATCTTTATTTCAAGTGTGGAGTGCGTTTTAAATTATCGAACATTTAGTTTTCTGACACTTTCATAGAGATCTATGAGAATCTCTCAAAATTATCAGATATAGATTTATACTCGCGCTTCGCGTGCTCGGCAGGGGGGTTGCATCCCCCCCTGCACCACCGCCAGGTCCACCTCCTATATTAGATAATATTATATTGTAGTATTTTAGATGGTTGAGAAATTAAAAAAATATTGAAAAATGTCATTGACACTGGAAAGTTTGACTTTTTTTGCACATACTCCCCTACCTTATCAATGATAATCTCTGGGTGTGCTAACAGTTGTTAAGTGTATGAGATCTTATACGATTTAAAATGAGACAGAATGATTCTAATTTTTTCAACCAAACTGAATTTCAATATATAAACAATGAACTTAGTTTGGCACGATTAATTAACTCAAGTTAATATTCAAGCTGCTTACTATGGAGTGGACGTCTCTTCAACACTTATAATACACTAAATTGACCAATGCCTGATGTTTGTCACAACCCTTATCAGAAAATCAATCATTGGGAGTTAGAAGCCAACCATTGAATGATAAATTGAAAAAGACACAAAATAAGATGAAGAACCCGATACAGCAAAATGAAGACAGTGAACTATTAAGTAAATTATGATCTACGTGAGTAGCGCAGTTCACACCATTTTTAAGATAAGCTATAAAATTTATTTCGTTACGAAACTAGTGTTGCTTTATTATTCATTTCTCATGAATATGACCAACAGGGACTACATTCAAGTAATTCATTTACTGCCGCCCAATTAAGTCATGGTTTTCAACTAGAACAATAAGGAAGACTATTCAGTCTTTTTTCAGATTTTGGAAAAACACATCGAAAATGAAAAGTGAATTAAAACCCGATTAATGGTTAGAGAATTTGACTGAGAGATCTTCCACAACAACCCTTGCGATTTTCATTAGTGATAGTGGAGTAATATAAAATTTAAACTGAGTTGGAATGGTAACATCATCTAATAAAAACCAGCATTCTTGCATTTGGTTGAATGCATCAATATAAAATGAAATTTGGAAGAGAGTTTCAAATTGTTTTATCTAGAGAAGACAACCAACAATTAAAGAGATACCACCTGTGAATCCATTCAGATTTTCAAAGACCTTAATTAAATGCACACTCGCAAATATACAGACTGAGTTTTCGCTTGATTAGTGTTGTCAAGAGACATTTTAAACGGTATTCTATTGAATTGTTCGGATTTCTTTAAACACCACTTCCAATAAAACTATAAATCCCGCAACCTTTTTTATTCGAAAATCCAATTTTCATTTTCATTGACTGTGACCTAGAATACCCTCAATCTTCCTGTGGAAGTGATTGTCATTTTTCTTTAAATTAAATTTGTATAGCAAAAAGCGAAATACTAAGATGATGTTTTTAAAACATAATTTGGAAGCGATAAAAACTCAGCTATGGAAGCGATGGAGTAAAGAAATGAACAAAATCAGATAATAATTTTATCAAAGAATGTACAAATATAATTTCATTGTTATTTCAGCAGCTGCTCACGTTCGAATAGCTTTTTGTAGTTGCAACTCAACTCTCCTTTGTTCAGTTTCAATTCTGTGTTTCAAGAAAAAGCTGAACATAATACAGTACCAATAGACCATGAGAAAGATTGGTGCTCTACAGAAAACAATTATTTGTTCTCATCACAAAACTAACTTTTTAGTATGCAACAACTATAAAGTATGATCCTGGATGAAAAAACATAGACTCCCCAATTTATTAATACATATGATGTATTCATCATACTCCCCAATACATCGAAAATGTATCCCAAATTTTCTATTAGTTAATTATTCAACTTGGACGAAAATTACTATCTATCGAATAGGCCTAATATTGCACATTTTTTCGGGTTCTGCTCTATGTCAAAGTTAACATGCAAAATTAATACATTGGGTTTTTTGTTTTATACATCTTTAAAATTTCCTCTAACAACGTGCATGCAGTGATGATATTTCACACAAATATCCTTAACCTCAATGGGATTTCTGAAGCCCCGTAGCAAAGCAAGGGTGACCTGCTAGAGGTACCATTCATATTCTTTTCGAGAGAGAAGGATCAGATCTCATTAAATCTGCATCATTAGATCCTTCAATCTGCGATTTTTGTTTATATCTCTGAGCTTGTTTTGTTTTCCTCCAAAGACACAAGCTAGGGTGACATTGGAAATAAATTATAATAATATACATTAATTACCTATAAGTTATTAAATATATTTTTAATTCATATTTTGAAATGAGTTTGTATTTATACTCTATTGTTTTCTGGGCAGAATAAAAAATGATTTGATTTTCTGCTTTTACAATTTCGACAATTAATAAACATGCCCCTCCCCATCCGGCACCAATAATGACAATATAAAGGTAATGTATAAGGTAATGCTGAGGAGCAGCACAGGTCCACTAGTTTTCTATGAAAAAGATAACGTTCAAGGGTCAAAATTAGCAAAACATAAACAGTGCAAAATCTCAGCCATTTCTACGGTTTTGCTGTGATCCGGAATGTTGCCAAGGTCGAAAATGTTGATTTAACATAATTCAGGACCCTATCATATACAACACAAAAAGAAACCCAATAGCCTACGCATTCCATGCAAGGGAAAATGAACAATTTCCTGGGCTAAAATAAATTCTGATGATAGAATAAACAAGCTAAGCTTATGCATAGAAAATTTACATACTAACCGGGAAAGCACAAGAAGGAATCTCAAGTTGGTAAGATTATTCACAAACTATATCTAGATGAATCCAATATCCTCGTTTCATTGGGTGAAGTGAATAAAACTAAGTTTCTAGGGGGTAGGAACTAGACCTTAGATCTAGCTCTCGCTAAAAATCGAGTGAATAAACTATTGCTAACTGTGGTTAGAAGAAGCTAAGGAAAACCTTAGAACAGTCCGGAAAAACTCTAGCAAGTGCTAGGGCTAGCATGAGCTAAGGTGAGATCTGTCTAATCATAAATCATATGTTATTTTGTAGTCTTCACACGACTCTCTCATGTGGTGCTCATCATTATAAAAAACTGATAAGAAGGAGACTGGAAACAGAAAAGATAACTTCCTGAGAGACAGAACTGTACGAGTTCTTTAGCTGCAAGGGAACCCCTACTTCCTGCAAAATCCCAGGTGGCTTCAACATTGGAACGAAACCTGCTAATATAGTTGAATTTTATGTGGTTGATATATCAACAGTATTGATGGAAATTAAAAATACATCCAACTCATGTTCATCTACCCAAACACAAGTGATACCAGATAAAAGGAAAAATGTGATTGATCAAGAAACAGAAGAAAAAAGAATTTATCTCTTCCTTAGCTCCAACTCTTTTTTATTCTCTTAGGTTTTATTATCAGGTATTAAAAACATTTTTTTTTTTAATTCACGGCCATTTGTTAATGGAAAAGATGTCCTTGGACATCCTATGGACATAATTATTGTTATCTACATGAATAAAGTAATCTAATTTAAAAACGTAGGGTTTTATACTGCATCAGAATGTAGTTGCAGACAGTGCAAAAGAAATTACTATTTTTTCTATCCTCTTCTGTTATCCCTTTGAACTGGTTTTTCATACGATTTAGCAGTCTTACTTTTAGGCTCTACTCAAACTTGGAATCGCTGAAATCAGAACTTTCATCTTCCCCTCTTTTACCTTTAATCTTACTCATATTCAATACTAAAAGCTATATTCAATCTTGGGAATATTTAATATCTGTAGTAATCTTGGAAATAAGTTCAACTATTGAATTATTACGTTATGAGATGTTTGAATGATATGATGCTATTCTATCATTTTATTGTGTAATTTGCTTATCATGTATGGAATTATTTCAAGATGTATTTTGTACTGATTTTTGTGCAATGAGTCTTTTCAGACCTAGTACAAACAATAAATGAATAAATAAATCTCATTGCTTATAGTACTTCCTTTTTTGACGCACAAACAGCGACTGACTAAAAAGCTAGCATGCCCTGGACTAGGCTACTGATTTTATTAGGTAGTTCTTACCTCAAAAGCTAGAAGTCGCTCTTTATTCACTTCGTTTTTAAGCAAGAGCTAAGGAGTCCGGAAAAGAGTAGCAAGTTCTAGGCCTAGACTAGCTAACAAACTTTAATCACTCGAAGCTTAGCATTTGCTTACAAAAACCTTAGACCTAGCTACTTCTAGCTTTTATTCACCTCACCCATTATAATAGCTTCTATGTAATGCTCAAGTGGAATTAAACGAGGCTTGAAAGCGAAAGAGAAAAAAGGCTTCAAAGGATATAAATTATAACAGGTACGGCTTGAGCTACTTTTCCAACTTCTTCGTCAGTCTGCATAATCTTCTTGATCCTCCCCTGCGAACAAAACGATGTAAGAATGTTATAAGACGTCATTTTTTCAAGACTAAAAATAAATAAATTAGAATATAATTATATGATTATATGAAGAAATTCATATTTATGAAATCATAATTATAATAGGAAGAGATGAAGGTTTGCATTTTTTTTTTCTAAAAAAATACAGAGAACAAGATTAAAGTGTAGTTTTCCTAATTTTGTATGATTACGGAAAGCGAAAATTGATTTATGTTGCTTTCCTCAGTGAACAGAGTTGAATAAGTACGTCAAGCCCACTGGAATAAACATAGAACAGTGCAAAACTTATTGGGTTAGTTATAAACTTGCGAGTTCATTCATGAATTATGAAATGAGCTTGTATCCAGTCGAACGTTCAATTTTCTTCGTTCACAAGTACCTTTTGCGTGAATCATGATATTCACAATTCACACCCAATGTGTTCCTATTGAGACTATCGATTTGTAAGAGCTGATTATCGATGGTGGAGAACATCGACAGAGATAATATAAGATGGCGGTTAGGCTAGATGATGTGAGAATATAGTAAACCATTCTAACTATAATAGATAAACCATATATAATATGGTTTATATAATATATAATGGTTTACTATAATACCATGGTTTACTATATTCTAGATCGTTGAGTACCGTAGGCTTGATGTCTTGAATTATTGTTAAAGTGTACAATAAATATTATTCGTAAACTATAATGAAGTTATTATTGAAAATCCATAATACAGTTATTACTTATTACATTAAGGTGTTTAACTCAAAAGAGGTCCTGTTACTCAACAGTTTATATTCGACGGGGCCTCTTTCTGTTGAATACCTTGTATATTGACTTACTGTAAAAGGACGTGCGATATAAATATTGCTAAAAAATTATTTCTCATCGGGTCCCTAGGGTTCAGGCGCTCAATTTTCAGAGGTGCAAAATTAGGGCTCTAATTAAAGGCACAATCATTTTATTTAGGTTGTAAACTGCTTCAACTGCAGTAATCTTAGGGTCGGTCCAAACATTTAAACTTACCAACCAACTATTGTCGTCCTACAAACTGTATCGAACGTCAACACGTCAAACTTATTATCCAACCATTGTTTATGTGATTGGATGACTCCCAAATCCAATACAATTTAGCGTCCACACACTAGCCTACATCTTGACTAATTCGATTTGCAGGACTACAATGGCTGGACGATAAGTTTGAGTGGTTGAACGGACTTTAAACAACATTTTGATAAGACAGTAAAGCCTCGTTTAATCTATGTGCTGATTTGCTAATGCTGCTCTGATAAATCTAGTTCTAGTAATCCTATTGTAGTAGATAACAAAACATTCCATGAATTGGCTTAGTAGAATTAGTGAAAATTGATTGGATGATATCAATATTCATAGGCCGATTATTTTGAATGCTCATCTAGTAGCCTAGCTAAAATAATAATCAAATCATTTTTCGGTTTTCAAATTTAAAGTTAGGTAACCTTCTTGTTTGGTTGAGATTTTCTGCGTGAAAAATATTGATTATAACACCATCAGCTGTAAACTAGGTACGCCTACAGTTTTTACAAATAATTATAAACTATTACCATGAAACTTGATTGGTAAATCTACATAGATCCACATAGTCTACAGAGAGTGTAAACTCTGTACGCTAGTCTAGTCTTTCAAATAATATTTACAAAATATAATGGAACAAGGTAAGCCACTGAGGTAAAATGTTTACATTTTCAAAATCTAGGTTAGAATTATTGATTATGAGGAAATAGGACCAAACAATGAAGTGATTTGATTGAGATGTAGATCATTAAAAATGGAAAACTTCAACACAATTGATTGAGAAAAAATTTATAGAAAATATCATTAATTTAGACGTGTGCCTAAAAGTTTTCACCTAGGAACTATTATTGTTACAACTCAAAAATGAAAGAATACTTACAGCTGGGAATCTGGCGTTGTATTTCCTTTTTTTGCTCGGCATTTCGGAAAATAAGAATAGAAAATTTGTTTCAAATTAAACGATCCAGGATAACACGTTTAACCTAACATAAAACGAGAAATGAATCTGATCTGATCTCGATTTGTAGTTGAAATCTTGAATTCAATTCGATCTTCAGATCAGAGACGTAACAACTTCAAGACAAGGCTACGAACCTACAACTAGCAAGCTCTGGTTTAGTCAGAAAACAGCTGATTTTGTTTCACGTACTACAATACTTAACCTACAAATGCTGAATATCGCAGATTGAAAAGGTCTTTTAAAAAGGTATTCTTTAAAAAGGTCTTTTAAAGACTTTAAAGGTTTTAAAGACAATTAAGCCTTTGGATTATTGTGTCGAAGCTACGTAAAATCACTGTTTACTTGATGCCGTAACAGCTGTTTTCTGACAAGTTAAATTAATCCTGCTATTGGAGAGTAGCTCATAGACCTGATCAGCGCGCTCTAGTGAGTGAACAACCTGGGGGGATTTTAACCATTTTGAGATAGGAACAAAACACGATTTTAAGATAGAATTCAATTAAATCATTAAGGTATCATCAATACTTTAGTGCTATCCATTATTTAGTGGTTTCAAGATGTTTTAATGAATGTACTAATATTGGATAAGTACTTTTATCAGAATTTTTGTCATCTTATTGCTAGGTTAGGATTTTTGAACTTCCCGCTATGTGTAACCATTGATATCGTATGTATGATAGACATTATTATTCCAGAGAAATAAACTATTTGACACAAATAATATTTAATTCAATTACAACTTTATAATTTCCATATTTCATCTATTTCGGTTAAATATTATATTTTATAACACTACATATTATCTCACTCTCTTTTGGAAAGGGATGCTTTTGGAAAGAGGATCATATTAGAATTATCTTTGTTTCTTTTCTCTTGAAGAGACAACTGAAGTGTTCTTAAACATCGTAGCTTTGATTTTATAAGTTACTGGAATATTTTGGCTGAATATTTATCAAATACGATGGGTTTGAAAACAGGCATTTTTACATACTGATTCAATGATAACCAAGCTTCAATCCCCCCAGGTTGTTTCTCTGTCTCTCACTTGAGCGCGCTGATGTTTGTAAGCTACTTCTCAATACAATCCTACAAACATACAACACACTCAACACTACGGCTGTAGTCACACCTGGAAACTGCATGTCGCAAAGCAACTCATCGCTCGGCAACTCTGCGACGCAGCATGTGTTTTCAAAGGATGACGCTCAGACCTCAGATCGAACGTTCTCAAATCTACTATCATATTTCCACATTCATAAATTGGTTGTTCCGTCCAATAATAAAGCTTTCGGATAAATCGATAGTTAAATGCTTAATGAAATCAGAGACAATTGGAATACTTTTTTTTTAAGGGTGATGCGCACATAAGCTCTGGGCTTGTGCGTGGGTAATGAGAGGGGTGATGATGAGAGATGACTGTTTTTAGGCAGTCGGGACCGACGGCTTTTCGTCTCCTCCGAAAGACGGGAGTGGCCGTTTCTGTCAAAATCCGTTCCGGCAACTGTATTCGATCTTGGAACCTTTGGATTATCAGACAGGCGCTTATCGCCCTCGGCTACGGACCACTCCTTATAACTTAATAGTTAATAAATACTTAATAGTTCCAATTGTCTCTGATGAAATCAATGAAGGACGTTCCGATTTTTTCTAATTTTTTGAACAATATCTATTACAATGAAAGTTATCTCTAATATTGTTTTCCGTAATACATTGCAAAGCTAGGCAAACATATCATGTTTTGCATTCATAAATTTATTTTCATGTCTCACTGCTGAAAAAATGAAGTAACACAGAACTGGTAATCTTCAAATAGCCATATCTCGGTTATTTATTATCCGATTCTTTTTATTCAGAATAAAAATCTCTACATTTTTGTATTCTTGGGTTTTTTGTGAAAAGCAATATTTCTCCAGTGAATTCGAATTGAAAATTTTACTCTGCCGCCATTTTGGAAAAAACAGATATTGAAATTTATTGATATTTTCATTTTGTAAACCACACCTTCAATTACACCCCTACCAAATTTCATGAGAAAATCTTGTTTTTTTTAATGAGATATTATGAAAAATATTAAAAACACAAAATGGCGGATTACAGGTAAACTAAGGAGAATTCAGCATTTTGCCAACGACATTTTCTGTTTGTTTTGACTTGTAGAATACCGTGGTAGTACTGGAGTCGCTATTTTTTGGGACTCTGTATATTTTACAAACTGAACCATACTGACTGAACTGTGTTCCAGTCTGAGAGATAAAGGGGAAAAGATGAAAATAAAGTAATAATAGTTTATTGTTTTGAAAAAAGTACAATTTGTTAAGAATCTAAACATTTACACTTATTCAATGAAAACTACACATCAAACCATGTGCAACAAACTTAATGCTCAATACTGTCAAAAATTCTAATATTTCAATATTTATAGACTAATTAAAAATATTGTGACTACACAAAATTCTACACTAATTATTTACCGCAGTGTGATGTTTCTGGAGGAAGAGATACAATACTTCTCAAAAATATGTTATTTTTCAAAATTATTGCAGTATTGCACAAAGAACTCATTCAAATATAAAAATGAAAAAGTGTGCTTCATATTAAATGAGATCTATCAAATTGATGAACCCTAAATTTTCATACACAGTATGAAAATTACAATTCAACTGGGTGATTGGTACAAATAGATGGTAATCACTCATTATTTTAAAACATAATTTACAATCAACTTTTCTTTTAAAAAATCAAGTTATAATAACTAATCTTTTTACAATTCACATGACAAATTAATTTCCAGCACAATAGGATTTCAGGCAGGATTCACGATCAATTCAGAGGCACTACGGATTAAAATAAAATAATAAATCGTCATTACATTGACGTCAACTAAAAAAGTAGGCAACTATATAAAAGTTTTCTTCTCTCCTTTTGTACAATCACTATTGACATGTAGCCTGATGTCCTAGTGTGCGGGAAATTATTGACAATAATATTAATACAACGAAAATAATAGGGCTTATTTACAAGAGATGTGAAATAAATGTCTGTGACATTCATACTCCTCTCCTTTGAGACGAGGTTGCAAGCAGGGTCATCTGTCCAATAGTGTCTGGGAACAAACTGTGGTAGTTGATCAAAGGCACATATGCAGCTGTAATTACACGGCCTGAAATCAAGATATCACGTTTTGTACATGAAAATCATCAATACTGCACATCAATTTTATCCAAAACTATGAAATGTCTCAATACAATTTCAATATAAAAATAATTATAAATCTCTGATATCTCCTGAGATCCTTAGCGGAGTACATGTGATACAATAAGATGATAAAAATTAGGAGAACCAAGACACAATTTTTTAATAGAGCAAGAAAAGAAGTAAACGAAGAAATGAATTCATTAGAAACCAAAAGTTGGCAACTTTATTCAAGACGATGGAAGAATAAAAAACAATTCTCTAAAACACATTCAAGAGTGGGAGGTAGTAGTTGGCCATATTAGATTGATTTCCATAAGATCAATATAATTTCAAGCTAAAACCTGTATTTTTGTAACACATCAGGTCTACAGTTTACTTCAAATCATCTTGAAAAAAATTTATTTGATAAATAATTAAATGTTGCAGGTGCTTGGCTTCAAATTTCAAATATTTCTTCCAAAAACCCTCCAAAAATGTTTAAACTCAAGTTTTTTTGGTGTAATTATTGCAGTAATTTTGAAATTAAAAAGTAAAAAGCCAAGCGCCTGAAGAATTTTATTCTCTTTCCAATTACACGTCAAGCATAATTTTCTGTCAAAAAATAACGGCGCTATGTTTCAAAAGATTCTAAAAAATCTAGAAATAAAATTAAAATTTAGGCTTCGAGGTGCACAAGATAAATAGAATAATCATTTTTAGAAACGATATGCAAAATTTCAAGCTCTAGATCATTTCAGGTTTTTTCGGAAATCCACAAAATTAGCTTGTTTATTGCTAACATACAAGCACACACCCACACACACAACCCAACTCTCTTTTATTTATTTATAAGAATGAACAATGTATGTTTAAAAGTTTATTTGAGATAAATACAATCCCAAAACCAAACTGATAAAAAGTGATTTATCTAGCATTCATTGTTCCCCCCAAACATTCAAAATTTGGAAGCTTGGGTCTACTTGAATGCAAAAGCCATGTTATCATTCATGACATTTCAAGGTACGTTTTCACGTGCCATGTTTCATGAACAAATTTATTTTCATTCTTTACATAAATATTGAATATGCAGATTTTTTCTTGTTTCAGTTTAGAGTTGATTAAAGATTTCACGATCATATAGTTTGAGAAATTATTAGGTATAAGGACTATAAATTACCTGCAAACCAGCGCCCATGTAAGGAATTGACTGCAGCAACAGCGGTATTGATTGTTGGACATTTGACATAAACATTTCCTTGCGGAGAAGCTTTATCAACGTAGACATGCAGTACGCCTCCATGTTTATTGCACTCCTCTATTACATCATCTCTGATCTCTATTTCCCAGTTAGGATTCGTTTCTCTGTGAAAATAAACGATTCAGTTAGATAGTGAGAAATAATATAGCCAATTTGTAGTGGTTTCAAGGTGTTTTAATGAATGTATTAATTGGATTAAAGTACTTTTATCAGAATTTTCGTCATTCCCATTGGTCGTTCTAATCCTATAATCGGCTATCAATTATCTTCATAATCCATCAAATCCCTTTCAATTCTTCTCGTATTGTTTGTATCGTATCACGTATCAAATTTAAAGCAATTTTATTGGATGTAACTGACCGTGGACACAGGCTTTTAGAAAGCAATCTTACAGTCTCTCTAGTCTGTGATATATTATGTAAGTTATGAAGATATTACTGATTGAAATAAATATAATACAGTGCACACATAGGTGTACGGATTTTTATGCTATTCTAATTTTATAACAGAACAAATAAGAGATCTATCAATGATTCAGTAATCATGCACTTACGTGGCTGGATCAAACATGTTTGCCAACATGAAACATTGGGTGGCAATCGGTGGCGTGGGTTGTGGCACCACTGGTAGTCCCGGGTTCAGATTCAATGCAGATGCAGCAGCTGGAGGTATCTGCATGCCAGTGCCTGCATCAAATAAAAACCCATATTAAATTTCCAATATCTTAACAATAACATAAATCAGTTAGTGATCCAAAAATCAATATTTAATTACACATAATAGAGATGATGATGATAATAATAAACTATTATTATTAACATGAAATGAAAAATAAAGAGAAACTCTTATCTTCGGCTGATGAGATTAATCAGTTATGGAGGCAAGGCTAAGTTATTCTTGTGACAATAATGATGTCAGCTACAAGTTTAATACTAATAGGTTACAGGGTTGAAGAAAGTGGCAATGTCAGCAAGGGTGTTGTATTATTGAAAAAAGCCGTCGAACTATGTCCAACATTAATATTTGAGTTTTATCTAACTGCTTGATAAGTCTCTTTATTATCCAGTAAACTGAAGAAAAATCACAGAAATTTTTTTTCATGATCAACAGAACTGATTTTACTATAGGCCTAGTATTTTACAATTATTTCATAGGTTCACCTGAATGACAAGATAGGAATATAAAAAAATTGTGACTACAATTATTATGTCGTACACAGACGCAGTTCTAATCAGAATGAAATTACCCACGGATATAAAATATTTCGATGACAATGCTTAAATGTACTGCATAAATCCAAGAATACTGAGCTCCCCATAAATAAATATGGGCTCTCCATAAAAGTAATATTGTTGACCAGCAGCAACGTTTATGAAGTACGCAATTGAGATTATCAAAGGTGACACAAAAAGAGACAATGAGAATTTTGCAATTACCTTCAGCCAACTTGAACATTAGCTGTAAACGTCCAGTAGCACCGAGATCAATTCCACTCCTATCTAGTTCATCGCTATCAAGCATCGATGGTCCTTGAGACACGAATTCCGTGCGTTCAGTGACGTTGCCAACTTTCATTGGTCTTCCCGCCAGTTCAAATCCATTCAACTGCTCCAACGCTCTTTTGGCATCTTCTGAATTATGGAACTGAAAATTCAATAAAAATTGTCAAGTTGATTCTTCAACCATATATTACATTTTCTTAAATTAGACCCAATCCGATTTGAATGAAAAACCGGTTGATTTTTTTCATTTTTGAATTGAATAAAACCGGTAATAGTAGTAGGTATAGGAATGAAATTAAAATTGTCAGTAACTGTAGTTAGTGACAAGAGCATTCAATGAATTTTCGAAAAATTTAGCATTTGCAAAGGAGCGTAAAAATGACGTTGATGAATTGATTCAGAATCAACAAAGAAATATTGCAAATACACGGCTACAAAGTTACAAAAGGAACCTGTAACTATTACTGTATCAGAAATGAGGAAAGTACAATAATCATAGTTCAATCGAGTAGGATTGTCAAAGTCGGGTGGTGACATAGGTAAAGCCTACTGTGTGTGTCGTTTTACACTGACAGCCATTCGGAATAAACGAATAGCTTTGAACCAGTTGAAAACATTCAATTTAGCATTCTTGAACTACCAGTAAATTAAAAACATTTTCCTGGGCCTACAAATGCAGAATGAACTATAAGTACACCCAATGAAAATAGACAAAAAGTGACTACAGTAAAGCTGTCATAGTAAAATTTTTGTTGAGCTGAATTGTCAAAGTCGAATGTGGAGGGAAATCGATAGAATAAAATAAAATTGTTGTTTTTTACTGAAGACTATTTTCTATGATTCAAAAATAGCTTGGAAACAGTTAAAAACATTTGATTTTGCATTTTTGAACTACCAGTAAATGAAGAACATTGTCCTGGGCCTACAAATGCAAACCTATTTTAAAATATAAAAATACTCACTGCAATAAAGCCATAGCCTTTGGATCGGCCTGTTTCTGGATCAGTCATCAACTGAATACTGTCTATTTTGCCGAATGGTTCGAATATTCCCCTCAGCATGTCTTCTGTAATGTTGAAGTGTAACGAGCCGACATAGAGCCTCATAGGACAAGGCACTCCTCTAGGTACTAGATTCGGCATTGAATTTCCAGCCCGATTCTTCTCGGCTTGTGTTTGTTGAACAATGATTGGTACGCCCAGTAGCTTCTGTCCATTTAGCCCTAATGCCTGGAAAATAAATGATAAGAAAAGGTTTTAAAATCGATAAATATCAACAGATAATTAATAGATTATTAAGCTGCACAGTGATATAACTCGTCAGTTTTGTTCCAGTGAAAATGTGTTTTTTCTTCTAAATTAATGTATTCAAAGTTTTCTTGAACTCAATACAAAAATAATCATAATTAAATCAGAATTATCGAAATCAATAGTACACGTCAAATTATCGGGGTTTAGGTACCCCGAGAAAATTTCGTAAGGGGCAAGTTCTTTACCCAATGAATTCTAATTTAATGATTGCCTATTAGAATTATTGAAACTTGGAAGAATTTAGTTAAGTCAATATATTGTAACTAACAGTAGTAATAAGAAAAAGCTAGACGGTTTACCCTGAAATTAAGATTTTCAAGACAATTGGTTATGAATACTCATATTATACGTATACTTTCTATGAAAGTATACAATCATTTGTATCCAGTTGAAAAAAATGTTAATGTTTCAACCTTAGTTGAATAATGCACACTACAGAATAGGCTACTATAGGCAAGTTCAAAAAACAAGGTAAAAAATTGAAAATAGATCCGATGAAAAGAATGTAGAGTCGAATGATACTTACCAAAGGAACTGATTCCGGATCTTTGAACTCAATATAGGCAATACCCTTGAACCTTCTTGTCTTGTTACAGGTGATAAGTCTTACATCTCGTACCTGAAAAGAAACCAATAGTTAGGCCTAATACGTGAGAGATTGACAAAATCGTGCAAAATTAATTAATTAGTATTAATTTGCCGTATTAATTACAAATTCAAAGAGGCAATTTTCAATATATTACTGTAAAATTAGTGTAACATTACCGACGCCAAAACTCAAACACAGAGAAAATCAATCAATTTAGCATTTGTGATTCCCCAACCTCAAAAATAATGTGAGCTTAGGTTTACTAGAATGCAAACAATTGAAAAACATGCATGTAATCGTTCGAGAATAATATTTGTTCAAGATTTCAAAAATCATATCAGCTTCTCTGAAAAGCTCTATACTGTTCAGAAGTAAAACAGGTTAACTGGAAATACTCAATAATTCTTCCAGTGTGATAGAAATATAAATCTGATTTACAAAGAATGTATGCTTGTGAGTTGATTCGAGGCCAAATTGGAAACGCATGAGAACTCACAAGAACATTTCATTTAGCATCCTTCATTCCCCCCAAATATCCAACATTTTGAAATTTGGGTCTACATGAATGCGAATCAAATTTAGATAGAAGCTAGAAGCTGTGTAGTTTTTTCTATAAGAACTATTAATTTGAGAAATAAACAATCCCCACCTTTCCAACCGATGAAAAGAACTCTTCTAGGTCACGTGCCCTGATCCTTTGCGACAGCTGCATGCAGAACACTGTTCTAGCATCTCGTTCTTCTGGTGACAGGTCATCTGACGGTCTCCTACAAATAAAATCAAGTTCTCTATATGTGACAAATCGACATATTATAGAATGGATTATCATTGAACAGAGGGGTATAACATAACATGGTAAGAATAATAGTTGGATTACCAACCAGCTGAATAAAAAATCAAGAAGCGAGAACTTACAACTTATTTCCATCTATCAAGGCATGTCCTCAAAAGAGTTATGAGTCTGCTATGCACAACTGTTGCACAATGTACAGAACTAAATGTCAATAATCCTCAAGTACAAGTAAACCATAGTACGATCTCAGATTTTGTTAATTATCAAATAAATTACATTCCCATATTATTTTTATAATACATTAATACGTATTCCAAGCTTCAAAAACTACGAGTCTGCAGAGCGTTGTGATCCATCAGTTTACTCGATTACGAGGTGCATTTTTAATGAAAAGAATTGATCACTTACTAATATTAAAACCCTCACAACACGCGAACATCGCATTTATAAAATATAAGAATGAATACAGTATTTGAATAATTATGTGTATTAGCATTCTATCATAATTGAAGCAAAAACATTTGATGAGTTTATTATTTTGAATGTTGATCAATACATTGAGATAAGAAGTCTGACACCTTGACACAGAAACATTTCATCGAAAAACTTCACAAAATTTTGCAAAACATCAATATTGGGTGTTAATGGATTTCCATCCACAAATTCTTGAATAATCTCCATTGATAAAATAAAACATTCAAGAAATCAACTAAAAATTATACTCCGGCAGCATTACCATCTGATTTCTTTATTAACATTAACTGAATTTAAAATACAATTATCCTATTCAACATTTACATGACAGAATTTTGAGTTTTTCAACAAAATCCTCAAAACAAAATATGGGACAACTTACAGTCCTCCAAGTGGCGGCGAAGTTTTCTTGTAACGCGGAAACCGGTTGAGCAGTATGGGCGTGAGAGAGCGCTTGCGGCGACGATCGCGGCTGCGGCTTCGGCTGCCACGTCGGCTGTGCCTCTCATCCTTGTCCTTGCGACTCTTGTCCTTCGATCGGCTGCGGCGGCGTTCCTTCGATCGGCTGCGCTTTCTCTCTTTTCTGTCGCGCGATCTGCTCCTGTGTCTACTTTTCCTGTAACAAAACAACAGCCCAAGTTGACTTACCTGTTCAAAAACAACAAAAAACACACAACAGACATGCATTTTGAGGGGAGGTGGTGGACGTGTACGCGAATTACTATGACCATGTTCAAGAGTGAAAATTGAAACAACCGGTTGGCTAAATTATAGGAAAACTCAATGAATTCGGTAGAATATTTACATATTGTGAATGAATAACTGTCTTTTAAATGCATATGTAAATGATTAATGTAAAATTCATCATCTTTCACGTGTTAATTCCAATTTATAACAAAGATGAACAGTGTGCTACATATCGGTTTCTTCATCAAGACGGATATTTTGATGGTGGAGAGACTGATATATTCCACACTGTACACTAGATAGACGTGGACTACCAACGTGAATTATAAAATTTAGTTTCAAGTCAGTCGATATCACCAGCAAAAAATGACTAACCCAGGTATAATCGTAATTGTTCAAGTTCAGAAGTAAGAGATAACATTTTCCCAATTAAAAGTCACAAAGTTCAATTACAAATTTCTCGACTGTTAATTTTTACAATTTTTTGTATAGGATCAATATTTTTCAAATTGTAATAACAAGATATGGAAATGGTTTTTTATCAATTGAAAAGAAGCACATTAAAGATGAAAATGAAATCACATACAAATACATAGAAAAGAACAGTTATATAAATGAAGAGCTTAAGTACTTTTTTATACTATTTCTGTGACCCGGGATTTTGTGTTACTTCGATTACATTTTAGAAAACAAAAATTGATCAAGATAAATAAATCGGACACTACCATAAATCATAAATCTTTTCGTAAGATTAGAACGTCAACGGATAAACAAAATTCCACGAGTCCGTCAAGTTAATAGCTTTCGGTTCAATAAATGAGTTACACGGAACAACGAATCCGACATCAACTCATTGGAAATCTATTCATGACAAAACAAGGAGAATGCGGATTTAGTTCATCTTGTTAACGCAAGCAATAGCCTAAAGATTGATTTTCCATACACCAAACAATATTATAGAAAGAATAAGACTAGTGTAGATTCAGTGGCAGGCGAGGCCGCAGAGTCGACAACTTACCTATGGGCGCTCTGCCCTTGACATGTCTCGATTCTAGTGACACATTATACTTAGGTATCTTATTCGTACCTACAAGAAGAAGAAAATCGATCACTTGCTTTATCTATGTCAACATTTTCACAATGGAAGGTGTACAGCCATTCAAAAATAATCTCAAGAATTATAGGTAAGTTGAGACCTGAAGAGATGTGTATAATTTTGGTTTGTACAGGACTGGGCATCGGTTCTACGTTGCACTTTACATAAAAATATGGAAGGTCGCTTGCCACCAAGAGAAAGAATTTCAAATTGGTAGAGAAGTATTTTATTCGAACTCATAAATGGTAAGATTACTACTTTTTCAACAATTGTTTTTCTTGAGAAAAAATAGATAGGCCTAAGTTAGTTTGATTTTTTCAAAAATTATCACAAGATTTTTGAAAATCGTTCAATAATTCTGTTTAATACTTGATGAATAGAGAAAAAAGACGGGAAGTTTGCAGGAAAAGCAAAGACGATAAAAATCATGAATGAAATTGCATTTTTTCATAAGTCAACTTTGACTTCACGTGTTCGAGTGCAATTTGTTGTTTTTTAAGTTTCTAGGAGTCTTTAATCGGTTCAAAAAGTAGAATTTCGATATTTGAATCTACTTCTATATTCGAATAATCAATTATTGGATGAAGATACTGAGGCTGGAAAGACTTTGATCTTAGATGCTATGCAGTCAATCCAAATTTTATCAAATATACTCATAAAGTAGGTTGTTGTAATTTAGAGAAAAGTTCGCAGCTAACAGGACGTTCGTTTGGTCGGCTGCCTGCAAGGAAGAACAGTAGTCAATTGAGTTTTATAATTATTTGGAGTTTGTCAATACAAAATTTGGAGCAGATGCTTCAGAAATCCACGAAAAGCAGCGCCTCTCCTTCAACTAGAACAAAAATACGAGAAAAAGGACTATGTGTGAAAACTTTGGAGATTGTGGAGGACAACACTCTTTCCGTAATTCCAAGAAACACGTAAGGACCACCATGATGTTCAAGTAAACATCTTAGAAAATGTTTCCGAAACCCAGGGCATCAAATCTGAAAATAGAACACAGATTGACCAATGTTTCTTGACATCACACTTACTGAGTCTAGAAGGGTTAGGGCGCATAAGAATTGAAATAAAATATTATCTTTATGAATTAACTATTTGAACAAATTATAGAAAATCCGCGGATATTCCATTTGATCATAAAAAATATTTGCAAGTTCCAATACTATTAAAATTGAAACACTCAATTACATTGTTGCTTCTGATAATTCCAACTTGCTACTGGTTCATTTATATGAGTAGAAATAACCAGAATGAGTAATGAATTAGAAAGCGGGAAGCCTAGTCGAAGATATACCAGTCGTATTTCGCTGACATAGAATTCTATTGGCTAATGAAACCCTTGAGCTTTTTCAGTTAAAAGAATCAAAAATTATCTCAATTATATTTTGAGTAATGAAAAATCGCGGTTAAATAACTCTCCTATTTCATACCGACTCGAATAGGTCAAACTATTAGTGAATTTAAAACTGATATATTTTTAAGCAAAATTGCCAACCCAGAAATCATTTATGAATAATTTTCCTCATGCGATGGAACGATCTAATAGCAATTGCGTTTCCAAACTAAACTAAATGAATACAACCTATTCCAAGAAATTACAAATGAATTCCAAGGATGAATGTAGACATCTGTATTGTGAAGAGACCTCGACCTCCAGCTACAAAAATGTGTTTCATGGATACAGCATACAGCGACCAGCAATACCACCTATTTTGATTTCCATTCGTCAAATTATTCGAATGAAGCTGATTAAATCACGAATTTCACATTCCACCTGCAACATTTTTGAATATTGAAGCTGATATTTCAATTGCTGCGAGCTCCGCTTTACGCCATTGTTTTGAACAAGTCATCCAAGAAATTATAATTCTAAATTTGAATGAGACATCTAGCGGAAAAAATATATATTAAAGCATGATCTTGTGTTGCACTTGTATCTTTAAAATTGTAATTATATTACAGTAGTTTAATAAGTAAACATTACTCTACTTTAAACCAATTCTTATTCAGTTACTGTACTGATTGGACATGTTTCCAAAATTGGCGTTCCCGAGAGATAACGTTGAATTTCAATTCATTTAAAGGTGATAATTCAACTTATTGTTACAATTCTTAAATCTATGACTGACCCAGATGAAGACTTGTAGCTGCCATTGCTGCCGTTCTCCTTATATTTCTCTTTTTCCTTTGATCCTTCCTCCTGTCAACAGCAAAATGAAGAATGCACCATGATCGTATCCCACACCATCCAGGAGAAGAACAAAACAAAACACAAAATTGCATTAATATCAAAGAACTGATTTGATTTTATTGAGAATAACAACATCAGCACCCAAAGGGCGAGTTGAAGATCTCCAACATAAAAACGAAAACATACATAAATCACAGCTAACTACAATAACTTACCTAAACTTGGCCTCCCAATTCAAGTCATGATCTTTTGAATATAACCACATCCTTATCTCTGCAAAGATAATCCCAATGAAAATATTTTAACATTTACAACTAAATTCCAGTGAGAGCTAACTACACATCAAAACCATCAAGACATGCTGTCTTAGAAAATAAAAACTAAGTTGTGGGAGTTTTATGAATCCTATCTGAGAAACAATTGTACACAAACTTTCAATTCATCATGAAAGTCCAATACATCCAATTTATAATTGGAACAAAAGAGTAAATCAATTTAGTATTATCCAATTTATGTCATTGCAATAAGAAATCCAATCAATTTTATTTTATTTGATTTTAAAGGAGAAATCTAACTGGAAATACAAATTCTTTCCGAGGAATCGTAATCAATATCTGAGCCTCTTTGAAAAGAGTAAACAATTATTTCTAAATGGATATTGAATGAGGTTCAATAGCCTTTTCAATACTTGGCCCTTGGTTTTTAATTATGGTCTAGAATAGCGCCCAAAATGGTCTAATATGAGAGGTTCTTCTATAATGATATATTCCAACGCTTGAAAGATGCGCAATAAATATTTTTGAACGTCTTCCAAACATCCTCGAAAAATGATAAAGCCTTTTAACTTCCAGGATGTTATAATCTTTCCACTCATTTCCATGAGATTGAAGAGAAAATTAAATATACTCCAATATTCATTTTCGTATGCAACACTGATTCATCATCACATGAAAATCAAATTGGCACATTCCACAGAAATCAAATGGCAAGTGTCCATATTTTAATCAACCTTTGCTAGAAGGGCGAAAGTCACATCAACTACTTTTTGAGACGAATGAAGAAAATCTGTTGCTAGGTAACTGGGCTGATAAATTACTTCCGAAAACATCATCACATCAAAAAAAGCACATTTTTCTGAATATGATGTAATTTTTATAAGAGAATTCAATCTTTAGCCCAGCTTCCTAGAAACAGTTTTTCATCATACATCTCGAAAATTAGTTGATGTGACTTAGGCACCTCTCGTATGTGCTGATTCAATTATAAAACTAACAAAGATCATTTACATTTAAAATTAAGTAATCTATATGTACAATAAGAAAGAACAATGGAATAAAAAGTAATGACTAGAATATGACAATTTTCAACAGTTTACACTACCTCTTTTCAGACAGCTTTCGGGTTGATAGTGCTGGAGGCAACAAGCTGTGACATGTTAGGTTCTACAATATAGAGAAAACGGGACTCGTCAGTTATATAAAATAAAGAGTCACTTTCGCACACAAAGCACACACCTTTCCCGTTGTCAAAGTCAAATACAGACCGGACAGTTGATTATTGATAATGAATATTTCCGAACAGCAAAAAACAAAAACAGATAAGCTTATTATCATATTCATAAATACTGGGTCCGGCAGTCAAACCTGACGGTTTTTAAGTGGGGATAGGTGGTGGTGGGGGTGACTGGGCGGGTGGGGATGGGCGCCATCTTGTTCACCTTGAGTGGAAGTTCATTAGTTCAGTAACAATGGAGCGTTGGACCGCTGATCATCGTGCGTTTGTAGTCGAGACGTTTTTTAGAAATAATGATTCTGTGATTCTAACGCAAAGGAGTTTCCGTATACGGTTTAACATTCCCCCTCGTGGTGCGATCCCGTCACGAAACACAATTCTTCTGTGGGTTCGGAACTTTCAGAACACTGCGGTGCGTTTGGAACCACAAGGAGAGGAGGATCACCTCGAACGGTAAGAACTCCTGCTAACGTTGAGGCTGTTCGACATGCTTTTGAACGGAGCCCTCGTCGCTCTGCCATTCGTCACGCCCAAGCTCTTCGGATCTCCGACCGGTCTGTGAGACGTATTCTTCATGACGACTTGAGCTTCCACCCTTACAAGATTGCTATTGTTCAAGAGTTACAAGCAGGAGATTTTGGTAGAAGGTTGAATTTTGCTGAAACCATGTTAAGAAAGATTGAGGAAGACCCTGGAATCATTGTTTTGACTTCAGACGAAGCTCATTTCCACCTTAATGGATGTGTTAATAAACAAAATTTCCGTTATTGGGCCCCAAATAACCCACGGAACTTCATCAGCGGCCTCTTCACTGTGAAAAAGTAACTGTCTGGGCTGCAGTGTGTAGGTCAACAGTTATAGGGCCTTATTTTTTTGAAGAGGGTGGCCATACAGTGACAGTGAACTCAGAGCGTTACGTTGCCATGATCCGTGACTTTCTCATTCCTGAGTTACGTCGCCACCGCATACCTCTCAGGAGGGTATGGTTTCAGCAGGACGGAGCTACTGCCCATACCTCGCGGGCCTCCATGGCTCAACTCAGAGGATTTTTCCCAGGCAAGCTGATCTCGCTCAGGGGTGACATTGAATGGCCAGCACGTTCTCCCGACTTGTCCCCTTGTGACTTTTATCTGTGGGGGTATCTCAAGGGAAGAGTGTATGTTGACAAGCCAAGAAATTTGGATCAACTGAAGGAGAATATTCGGCGAGAACTTCGTGAGATCCCGCGGCAAACGTTGGAGAGAGTCATGACGAACTTTTCCAAGAGACTCGTACAGTGTACAGAAAATGGTGGTCAACATTTAAATGACGTAATTTTTGCGCCGTAAGCTATTTTTTAATTTTTTTTAATACTAAATGTAATTTCCAATTCTCCTCTTTACAATAAAAAAAAATTTATAAATATATCTCAACAGCTTTTTAATTTATCCAATATCAAAAACCGTCAGGTTTGACTGCCGGACCCAGTATAACAAGTTGTTGATAAAAATAGAAAGATAAAAACAACAAAGTCCAATAAGCAAAGATTAGTTAACCGCTGTTGACATATTCCTAGAGGATACATACTACAACAGCGTTTTGCTCTCAATTATTGAAAGAATAAAAAAATGTGTTCAAGATGACACATAAACTCAAATCTTCACTTTACTTCATCGGTCCTCGCCAGCAGTCCCAAGGCTACGGGAGTCGTCATTTATCAAGAGTCTTTCGCAGATGAACTCACAATTGTTCAAGGGCCTGGTCACATACGTGTGAGGTTTGATTTAGTTCACTTTACTTAGGGCCTGGCCACACTCCTCCTTTGCTTGAATTCACTTCACTTACTCATTGATGTACTCGCATAGTATATCTATAAGTGAAGTAAAGTCAAGCAAAGGAGGAGTGTGGCCAGGCCCTAAGTGAAGTGACGTGAACTAAATCAAACCCCACACGTATGTGACCAGGCCATAAATGAAATATATTTTGCTCGTCGAGATGAAAAGTGCAGTCCAGTTGCAAACAAAACAGCTGATATTAGTATATTTATAGTGAGATAGACTTACATTTTTGAAATCGGCAGTAGATAATATGTATCAAGAACAAAAGTGGTGTTCTACTGCGAAAGACCCCAAATCGATATAAAATACTGTCAAAATAGACTGATGAATAAAATTCGATGAAATATTCATTATCAACCCGCTTCTTAAATAACTATCAGACCACCCACACAACAAACATCCCAACAGTATTTCTTGAACCTCAAAAGCTAAACTCAACAATATTTCCCCGGAATAAATTATTGAATTGAAATAACTTCACAAACTATACCAGAACAGAACAAGTTGTAGATTTTTATCTAAATTCAAACTGCCCCATCCCAAAATCAGTATTCATTTTTAAAACTGCCCCAATGATCAATCAGTACCACTTTGATAATACATTTGTTTTACAGTAATATTAGTTTTGGTTTCACGGTAATATTAAATGATAAACAACCCTTACTCCTAATCAAACTAAAGGACTATTTACACACAGGACTGGGAACGGGCCGGATGTGTGTGAATAGACCTTAAGAGTAGAAACTAATTCATCTTTAGAGTATTTTTCAAGAGTTGAATATAACTTCATTTAAAATAAGAATAATTAATTGTTGTTCTCATAATTATGAGCAATACAAATGAATATTTCTTCATTTTAAAGATAATTACGATAATTTTTTTTTACTTCAATAAGAGTTTTCTACTTCCAACTTCCTAAATCAACCAAGACTCATAAAATCCTAAATCTTCATAAGCTTTTCTTCAAATTCCTAAATAATTAATAATAACTGATGAGGTTAAGAAATCCGACTAAAATTCGAGCTAACACGACATAAACAATTAAACTGCAATCGGTTCATAAAATGTAACAACGAATGAACTTACCCCTTTTCTGTAAGGTGCTTCTAACATTGCTTCTACATCAAAGTCCTCTGCCATCTGAAAAACCAAATTTGAAATGCAACGTCAATATCAACACTAGGAAATTACGATTTTTTTCCGAAAGAGTTGAAAAAGAGGAGATTTATTGCCTTTTGCTGAAATCCCCCAGAGCTAAATATGTTCTTTCAAAATCCGGTTCAATGGTTACAAGTAACTTAATTGCAATCAACGATCAAACAACTTAGGAAGCCAAGGCAACTTGCCAAACTTTAGTCCTATTCGTATTCAGTCTTTCAAACTAGAATTCAAAGACAAAATCCATAGCCTAATTATTTGATGATCAAGTTAGAATAAAAATGTTTCCTCAGCATTGATTCAACAAGGAAAGTAGAAAAAAATTACAAGGTCACCGAAGAATGCACAGCAACGTCTCGAGAGTGTACCTATTAAGTTATTCATTTTTTTTCAATAATTCAGCAGAAAAGATACGTTCATATTGTGTTTGCAACCAAAAACGTATTAAGTTAGATGTTAGACTACTGCAGATTAGCCTAATCACAACGGCGTATAAAAAAAGAATAGCCAATCACCAGCACTCACGTCTCTTGCGATCGTGATGCCAACGAATAAACGAAAACGAAATGCGATCCAAGATGGCGGACAAATTTATTCTATGACAATACTGATACTGAATGTACGGTACTTTATCTCAAAATAAAAATAACAATATAATTGATATTAGCATATTGATAAATTTTAAAGGAAATAAATTATTGCAGTTTCAGTTAATCCATAGAAAAACATAATTCCAAGGCTAACGTTTGAATATAAAGACTCAACTTTGAACGAAACATAGAACCAAACAAAATTATGAAAGCATGAAACAATGACTTACCTTCACTTAAAGCTTGGAATATTTTTTGATGAAACTTGGAGAAAACTTATTCCTTTAGTTATTATTATTATCGAAAAGAAACTTTTCCCTATCAAGCAATGATGAGTCAGCAAATCGATGTCAGATTTCAGTCTACGAAATGGACAAAGCAATCAAATATTCAAAATATGATACTCTTGAAGTTATAAGTCCAAAGTAATATGAAGCTTAATAAAGGCGATCACTAATAACACTTTTCGTGTAATGAAAAGTGTGGATGGTAGAAAATGCGAATACCAATAATTCCCAAAGCACAAATTCCAACAAACTACAAACGACGTGACGAGTGAATGGTGAGTTCTGTGTGGGAAGTGGGGATGGAGTATTGAGTTTGGAGAAATAGAGGTCAGAGGAAACAGGAAAATATTATTACCAACCTAAAAAACCTTGATTTGGTCGCAAAATATCCATATTGCTTTTTAAAAAAGGTATTTTCGAGTGATATTATATTACAAGTTTATTTTAAGATCACAAATTTCATAGAAGTTCAATAATTTACTCAATACGTATCATCAATTGGAAATTTTTGAAAAGGAACAGATTCCTAGACTGTATGATGGCTTATGACGTCATTGACCGCACCTGCTTACTTAGTTCTCCCGCTTCTCAGTTCAAAAAGAAGGCTACAAGGACGCAAAAATATTATGGCTCTTCTACCTTTATATTGTAAAATTGTCAAATTAAAATATACCACCTTATAGTAGTTGTAGTATAATTCAATCATCCACTGTATTACCATATCTCCTTATAGTATAATTTAATCTTACAGTGTATTACCATAATTATCTCATTACAGTACTATGCTATTTACAAGAAAAGAGTTTTGTTTTTATACTGCATCCCAAGGTACACATGAAAATTGGCGATATATGACTAACAAATTATATAGTGATGACTAACAAAAATGAGCTTGTTCCAAATGTCAGACTCATGGACATCAAACTTTTCAAATCATACATAAAATACAGTAGCCTACTTGTTTATACTAAGGCTATGTACACATGTCGACGTTTGTCGCTCGGTAAGCGCCGCGTTTGTCGCGCGTTGGAAATTGTGATACCGTACACATGAGGGCGTCAACCGCGCGCTTTGCCGACGTTTTCATGACAGCAGGCATCCGGCAGTTCCACCCACGGACTCAGTGCGAACACATGGAGTTAGAGGAGCTTACCTGTTTGTGGTTATTGTACCGTAGACGCGTAGACACAAAAGGCTAGGCGTAGAAGACAAAGGCAATGGTGGGTTCATCCTCTAATAGATGACCGGTTAAATTGGGTTCTTTGAACATTGGATCCGTAATTCATTTGATTGAATGTCTGGGGTGGTGGATAGGATGAGTGATAACTTGGAGGCACTTGGGGAATTAGTGAGGGGTTATAGAATTCTTGGGCCCTCTGAATAACTTCTAATAATTGTATTTTTGTACGGAGCCGCCCATGTGCAGGTATAAGGGCTCAGATCACCTTTTCACTGCAAAAGCGAGCGTTTGACTGAGTGCATGTGTACATTCCACATTGGAATAATGCCAAGTATAGTAACTTCAAGCGCGCGACAAACGCGGCGGTTGATGTGGAAACTACAAGCGCCGCGGTTTTTAGTGGATTTTATGCTCTGGTTTTTAAACAGAAATGTAAGAATTTAAAGACAGAAATGTCTATTCGCTGTGTGCACGTTGGTGGTGGGGATAATAAAATCGACCCCTGGGCTCACGTGGAATTTTTATGAACGAAACCCGTATATTTTATTTTACTGTAGTGTCTCAAATCAGGTGGTTCTTATCAGCAGATATTGAATAAAGAATGAGAAAAACCAATGTAGGAGAAAGTTTTCATTAATACACTTTTTTATAACATTTAGCCTCATCACATGTTGGTCAGAATGTTTTGAAACATCAAAGTACCATATAAATAACTATTTTTCGGATCTTGAAATCAAAATCAAATACTGTGAGTTTAGTAGCATATATTTGAAACAGGTATGTTGAAAAAATTATTTTTTTACCAATTAGACCATTTCCGTTGAAGTGATTCATTGCGTAATTCTCAGAAATTTACTGAGTTAACAGATTATGATGGTTGAACAACCTCATAATTAGGTTGACTTTCATTCGTCAAATAAGAGCCTAAGAAGATAAAGTGATTACGGTTACGGTTACGGTACCGGTAACTTATAGGAATGCTATAACGTGAAGTATTAAAAAGTTTCCAAAGGAATAACAAGGACACTGTAGCAACCAAAGCGCATATGCAATTGAGATGGCTCACAAAATTAAAAGAGCATCGCAAGTGGGAGTTTCCAATCTAAAACTATTTTTGGAGTCGGATAAACAGAGATTCAATGACTTTATGGCAAGGAAAATTACTTACAAAGAGACAATGGCTGATTTTGAGAAAATGCAAACTCTGGGAACTGGTTCTTTCGGGAGAGTTTTATTGGTGAGACATAAAGCTTCAAATACATTTTATGCCATGAAAGTGTTGAATAAAGCGAAAATCTTACAACTAGAACAAGTTGAGCACACACTTAATGAAAAGAAAATTTTGCAGTGCCTCAACTTTCCGTTTGTGGTTTACATGGCTTTTGCATTCTCAGACAATAGCTATCTATATTTTGTATTACCATTCATTATTGGAGGAGAGATGTATACACTTCTTAGAAAGTATAAAACATTTGATGAAGATCTGGCAAAATTCTATGCAGGCCAAGTTGTTTTAGGATTAGAGTATCTCCACTACTTGGATCTTGTTTACAGAGATTTAAAACCAGAAAATATACTGATTGATGGAACAGGTTACTTAAAGATAACAGATTTTGGATTCTGTAAGCAGTTGAAAGGCAGAACGTACACTTTGTGTGGAACTCCAGAATATTTAGCACCAGAAATTGTATTAAGTAGAGGGTATGGAAACGCTGTGGATTGGTGGTCATTTGGAATTTTAGTTTTTGAAATGAATGCAGGGTTTCCTCCCTTCCAACATAAAGATCCAATGGTGCTCTATGATAAAATTGCAGCTGGAAAATACAAAGTGCCAGAGCATTTCAGCATAGGACTGAGAGATTTTGTGAAAAATATGCTTCAAACTGATTTGAGCAAAAGATTTGGAAATTTGAAAGGCGGTACTTCTGATATCAAAGACCACAGATGGTTCAAACAGATGAATTGGATGGCACTACTAAATCGCAAATTGGATCCACCATATAAACCACCAGTCAAGGACCCAAGGGAAGGAACAAATTTTGAAACCTACGATGAAGAACCACTACGGGTATCAAAAGTTGATCACTTTGCAAAAGAATTTGCGGATTTTTGATTGAACAGTTTTAGTTTCTAGTCAGATGAGTCTAAATATTTTATATTCAATTGTTTTATCTCTGAAAATTTTCAAAAATATAACTAAAGTTTCCCAGGTTGTTTTCAAGACAATAGGTACGGTATGAGAAGTTGTATATTCATCAAAAACAATAATTGGATAAAAAATTTTGTTTGTAAATTAATAAAATAAAGTTGGAAAAATAATATTACCCTAGAAATGTTGTTTTATCAAAATTTTCATTTTTCATTACTAAGCCATAACTTATCTCTATGAACTGTGGTGATATTTATTTTTTATCACCAACCAAGCATTAAACAGCTTTACTAAACCAAGTCACTGGTAACTTGACTTACAGTAGGCTATTATCACTTTGCAAGGTCAACTGAGAATAATTAGATTATTAGGTGTTACATGAAGAATAATTTATATAATCTCCAACTGATTTTCATGTAGCCAAGTAAGAGCAGCTTATTCTTCAGCTAATTTTACTTATAAATATTTTTAATATTTCACTGTAAATAATTAATGCTATTACTTACATTATTGGACACTATTGGAATGCATTTCACTCCTGATGAGGAGCTTCAGGCTGATGAAGCTCCTCATCAGGAGTGAAATGCATTCCAATAGTGTCCAATAATGTAAGTAATAGCATTAATTATTTACAGTGAAATACAAGTCGTTACTTTAACTGAATAATATAATACTTAGCAAACAATACTTTTAATATACTTTAACTTTTACTTTATTTTATTCATGAATTTTACAAATGTCAAAAGTCTTTCCTAGTAACAATCCTTTCTCATAACTATAATGTGAAAATTTATGGAATATAATAGAATTATTATGATAAAATGCATTATAATGAAATAAATGCTGTCACATTAAAGTAGAGGTCGCAGCAGTATTGACACACTCATCGCAGAAACACAATGACACACAGGAAAGTAGGTTTTTTCACATATAAATACAATAATAAATTGAACCCCAATTTTATGTACCTCAAGGGACCAAGAATAAAATTCGTTGTATACCGAATTATTTTTAAAATCTGGTTTGCAATGTACACTCTATTATCATAGAGAACACTGTATTATCATAGAATTTTTCTAATCTGTTCTCTATGATAATATTATCTCATTATCTGTTATGTACGTTTCAAGTGGTTTTACAATGTGAGTACGTAAAATCGGGGTATTAATTAAATATGTTGGGATCTCGTTCCACTGTATAGTTCCACTCGTTAATTACCTATCCTATTACTGTATCAAGAATAATAGTTTTAATTTATTTAACCAGAAATCTCCATAAGATAAAAGAAAAATTTCAGCCTAGAAATGAAGTTTTCTTGCGTCTTTGACATTTAAATCACGAAATTATTATTGATAGTCCTATTTAATAAGGATGGAGAAATTTTTCTCCAGAGGAAAAGGTAATGACCCTTCAATGTAAGTCTGGCCAGCTTACAATGGAAATTCTACCTTATTATCATCTCGTTTTGGAAAGAAAAAAGTCAATAGTAAATGTTGGAACAGGATATATACGGTAGGTATTAAATTATATTTTTCGATTTCATATGTAAAATTTCGGTAAGCTATAATTATAGCCTAAGCTATTTTATGTTAATATAGCTTAATATTTTTTCTACATATTATATGTAGGCTCGATCTATAAAAGGCTCGAAATATACTGATAATATATGATAGAATTATATTATTATCTCATTCTCATATACTTTACAACTGTAAGCACACCTATAGAGATATTAAAGATTTTGATGATGGGGTTTCGTGGGAGGTTGGGGGTGGTGGGGGATTGATTCGATTTTGGCTGAAACCGTCGGGAAAAATCTGACATTTTGAAAAAGTCCCCTCCTTTTTTTAACCGCGAAAACCCCCCTTATTTTTTGTGAAATATTGTTTTTTATTGCTTAAAATGGAAGAGGAAGTGATTCTCTACACTACAGGTTTTCACTGTTGTTTTTTATTTTTATGCAATTTTGGGGGGTACAGGGGGGGGGGGAGTCAAAAAAGTGAACTTTTTATTCTTTGAGATATTTGAAAAATTTCAAAAGTCATTTTGTAGCGCATTTTAAGCTGATTTTTTTCGTGTTTTGAAAATTTTTGTACGATTGATAGTTACAGAGTGAGATGGAAAAAACAAGGCAAAAATGGTTAGTTTGAAACACCCTCTAAAAGCCCTGATTATGAGAAATTTCAAGCTTATTAATTATCAAAAAATTAAAAGTAGACTAAATTCTGATCATAATCCATTGTTAACATTTTTCATGGGTTCATAATTGAGGTCTCTTTCAAAGCAATGAAATATTGAGGTTAAGCGACGTTTGAAAGTGTCAGTGTATGAATTGGTGACGGTTTGGAACAACTGTCTTTTTGACAGGGCGTAATTTATCTTTTACAATTTATCTTTGACTCCACTATCAAAATTAAGAGAAAAATCATTATTTGGAGGATATCCACTGGAATCAAGATTCATTAATTACTTGATAATTAATAAGATTGAGGAGTAGCTGATGAACCATATCAGCGTGCTCTAGTGAGGAGAGTGAGTAATCAGGGGGATTTTAACCATTGTGAGATAGGAACAAAACACGATTTTGAGATAGAATTCAATTGGATCATTAAGGTATCATCGATACTTTATTGCTATCTATTATTTATAGTGGCGAAGCGTGGTATACTTATTTGGTCATCTCCGGGTATATTCCCTATAGGAAATATACCCGGCAAATAAATATACCATGCTTCGCCACGGATTATTTATTAGTTTCAAGGTGTTTTAATGAATGTATTAATCAGATTAAAGTATTTTTATCAGAATTTTTGTCATCTTCTTGCTTCTTCTTGCTAGGTTATGATGTTTGAAGTTTGAACATCCCGCTTTGTGCAACAATCGATGTCGCAATAAGTATAAGAAACATTATTATTTCAGAGACATCAACTATATTTCACACAAGAAATATTTAATTCAATTATAAAATTATATTTACATCTTATATTTTCCATATTTAAAACTATTTACGTTCAATATGATATTTTATATCACTACACATCTCACTCTCTTTAGGAAAGAAATAGGCTTTTGGAAAGAGGATCAAATTAAAATGATCTTTGTTTCTTTTCTCTTGAAGTGACAACTTAAGTGTTCTTAAACATCGTAGCTTTGATTTTATAAGTTACTGGAATTTTTTGGCTGAATATGTTTCAAATCTGATTGGTTTGAAAAAAGGTATTTTTACATTTGATTCAATGATAACCTAGCTTCAATTCCCCCCCGGTTGTTCACTCTGTCTCTCACTTGAGCGCGCTGATGTTTATCAGCTATTTCCCAATATGCCAAAATGGGGGGGGGGGGTTGTTTGCTGGATAAAATGCTCATTTGTATATTAGCTAGTACAGAATATATTATTTTCTGTAACCCAGGAATCATTGGGGGGATTTGCCCCCCCTGCACTCCCCAAATGACGCCCCTGTTCACTAATCACTGATCGAACGATTACGGAGCGTTCGAATGACCTAAAAATTGGCCTTTGAAACCACGTGTTCTCAACTAGGGCTCTTTATGATAACGCGCGGGTATGGTAACGTTCAGAAACGTTCGTGTGTATGACTTGTAAATAACAAAATAATATAATAATAATTGTTCACATGATTAATACTAATTATGAAAATAAACAATCAAACTTATTAAGACGATTTATCAACGTAGGCATAATTTTTATTATTATGTTTTCATAAAGCCTTGATTCCATGATCCCCCACTCTTTTCACAAAGCATGGAAGCATTTTATTGTTGTTGTGACTTCAATGATCTTTCATTCTGATTCTGGAAGATTCGAGCCTCTGATTAAGAACACATTCTTGCAAGATTGGTTTTCTTGAAAATTCGCGACTGATCATATGGATTTCGGTGAATAAAATTGTTTCTAATATATTACTATATTCTAAAATCATATTGTAGAAGGATTTTTTCTTTCAAAATGTAGAGATCGAATTGAACGTTTTAAAATCGTAGTTTTATTTGATCAATTTCAATGCAATTATTTTGTTAGGGTACCGTATCTCGTCATCTCTACTTGGAAGAATTGAAATTAAATTGCAGCCTATTATATTGTAGCTTCATTAGATTGATTAAAGTCTACATAATAGATTTATAAAAATAGTTATTCTAACATTGTTATGATTATTTAATGTTTTATGATAATATAACATAATTATGCCTTATGTTACCTTGCCTTTATGATGGGCATAGGCCTACCTAACCTATATAATCGGAATAAATTACTTTTTGCTGGGTTAATGCCCACGCATAAGCTTGTGCGTGGATATTGGGAGCTGTGCTACAATAAAAGATAAATGAATCTTCAGTTAATTAGATTAACCCTTGAATTGATTTTAAAATAGATCGGTATTATTGATATATTATATTTCTATTATTCAGCAGTTCCAGAGCTTGCTTCAAAAGAGCGGTCACCCGTCCAATAAGGGTCAAGTCACAACCACTCTTTCTTTTAAGTTATTATTATTAGGTAGCTAAGCTTAAAGTGACTAAATACCACTTTATATCAATTTCTTAAAATTCCCTTCGAAATTCAATTTGAAAAGATGAAAATTCTCATTCTTTGGCTTTACGTATTCTTTTATATATATTTGCTCCTCGTGAGCGAAGAAATATTCGCTCGCATAAAATTTTTATGGATAGTCTGCATAAAAATCCATTGAATTGCCTTTTAGAATTCAATTCCCTATTAAATAGGCGAAATCCCGTGTTCCCATATTTTAAACCCATTATACAGAGTGGATAAAAAGTTTGAAAACGGCTTAAGTTAATATTTCTCATACAAAGATAGCCCAATTTGATGAAAGGTGACATTGAGAATCGTGGTACTCAAATTGAAAATAGTACCTACTTTACTAGACTATAACTTGAAAAATCTGTTCCGCCATCTTTTGGATCCGCCGTTTTGGATCTAACTTCATTTTTTTCAATGGAAAGGTGGTCATGTTATACGGTACATGATTTCGATACAGAATGTCAAGAGAAAATGAATGGCGAAAACTGCACATTATTAATGCCAATGAAGATACTTCAATAATTAATCATACATATATTTACTATAAATCAGTTAATATCTCGAAAACGGTTTGACATATCGATGTGCGGTTTTCGCCATCAACTTGCCATAAAATATTCTGTATTGAAATCATGTATCACCTCACCTCCTCATCATTTGAAAAATAATGGCAAATCCGAGATGGCGGACTAAATTTGAAAAAGTCACTATAAAGGTTCTATTTATTATTTTATTTATTATTTATTTATTTTTATTAAAAAAAAGGTCGATTACATGTGGCGAGTTTACTATAGCTACTGTCCGGCTTTTTGGGGAGGTTGACACGACGTAGCATCGACAAACGTCGATGATGTTTAAAGTCTTTAAAAGACCTTTTTAAAGAAGACCTTTCAAAGAATATCTTTTATAAATACCTTTTTAAAGTCTTTGCAATAATCTGCGAGATTCAGCAGTTGTAGTTGTAGGTTGTCGATGCTTGTTGCTACGTGTAGTGTCGACGCTAACGTTTATTGTCGAAAGTATAGTATTTTTGGTTTGAGTAGGGTCCTCAATCACCCCTTCTATCAAATTATCTTTATATTATAAGAAAAATATATCAAGCCATTCTCATACTTTTTACCCACTCACAATGTAAATAAGGTATGTCTGATTAATAATTTAAAATCCTGTATCTTGAAAACGGTTTGATACAAGGATGTGCGTTTTTCGCCATTTATTCTCTCTTGAAATTCTGTATCGAAATCATGTACAACATGACCATCTTCCCATTTAAAAAAATTAAGTTAGATAAAATAAAGCGGATCCAAGATAGCGGACCAGATTTTTCAAGTCACAGTAAAGTCGTATTTTTAATTTGAATACGATCCTCAATGTCACCTACCATCAAATTACCGTTGTATAGGAAATATTAAGCCGTTTCCAAACTTTTCACTCACCCTTATAGTATTATGTATTTCAGCCCATGTTCCCAGCGGCTGAGACATTTTGAGCTGTTGACAAGTCTTGCCAGCGCTGACTATTCTAATATCATGCTATTCAAAAATCGACTCACAGATGCACAAAATAGGAAACTCTGGAAGCACAGCGTTGTCAATTTGTGATCAAGAGCAAGCACGTTTCGACATTCCCTCGCTTAACCGGTTCTATATATCTGACAACAGCGCAAACTTTCTCAGCCGCCTAATTTGCTGGCCGCTACTTGTATTGACTAAGTTATTTTCATATTATAATTTCACTTACAGATTTGGAAAACTTGGAAAAACAATGTCGCTTTTGCTTGAAACTCATTTCAATCAATGATTATTATGAAGAGATATTTTCTGAAGGCATTATAAGTGGAATGCTTAAGGAAAAAATGAATAAATGCTTTGATATAAAGGTTTGTTGAAAAACGAAAATTTTATGCATTAATTTAGACGAAAGACCATACAATATTATATCAATCAATTAATTTAAATAAATAGAATTGACATTTCCGTGATTAGCACTTTAAAACAGGTCTGTGGAAATGGAGACATAAAAAATTATATCAAATATTTCAAATGAATATACTGGAGATTATTATTTTCATGTGAGTTCCTATATTTATAATAATTTGAATTTATAATACAGTGATATACGGTATAGGACTACTAATTACTTCACATACTCAGGTATAATTGTGTGCTTCTATGGCTTGATATAAGCGTTCTGTATCCTAAAATAGAATAATTTCCATCTTTAACAGTAAGATGATGATTTTCAGTCACTTTCTCTACTGTCTAATCGTAGGCGTAGCGTGAACCATGAGTTTGCGAGGGGGGGTGCACAAATCAAAATCAGGGTATAATATGAGCCAGGGAAGCATACTAGTGAACGGTTCTTTCATTAATTTATCTACTTAATGAAATGCTCAGGAACCATTTTGTGTAGGCCCAAGCAGAAACAATTAAGTATCACCAGATATTTAGCAGATCTCAGCATTTTTTACAATGTGTTGGGGGGGGGGCACGTGCCCCCCGGCGCACCGCCCATGCATCTGATCATTCTCAATAGAAATTAATTACTGAAATTATAGAAATAATTTATTATTATTGCGAGTTGTAATGTATTAATTGTCTATAATAGACAATTCAAAAATACTTGGCTATTTGAAATTGAAATTTATATTTCCTTATTTTGTTTTGGGAAATTGGAAAATGAGCGAATGTTTTTTATGACACTGTTTATTTCTGGCACATATTGCCTTTATAGCTGTATATAAGTTGCCGTTACAGTGAGAGATAATTGTAGAACAATTATAATTTCTTAACTAAGTCATCATAGTGAACATGAACACAAATAATCATACGACTCATTTTTTATTATAATAATATTTTCTAAAGTAGCTATTCTATTCTACTCTTCAAATAATATTAGGCTACTGTTTACTATATTGACCCACATGTCTCATACAAAAAATGTCTCATTCTGTACAAAAATTTAAAAATTAATCAGGTTCCTAACTTTATCTAGTAAAATATGTGTATTGTATTGAATATGAAAGTTACTGTACCCTAACAAAACTTAAATACCACTTTTTTCCAGAAAATGAACTTCCAAGAAAGGCTACCGAATAAAATTTGCTCATCGTGTGTGAAAAAACTTGATGAGTTTTACTTATTCAGTTCTGAATTTGAGATCAATCAAGAAAAGCTGGAGCAAAGCACTATAAAGACCGCTTTGTTAATAGAAGATATACATTCAGAGCGAGAAAATGAACACAATGCAGCCGAAAGTGGTATTGAATCCGGCCACAAGCAACTAGTATTGAAACAACACTTTTCTCTAACGGAGAAACTGAAGGTGGGTATTCAGTGTTTCGATGTGACTTGTATTATTTTGATTTCAATAATAGTTACTGTATGAGTATGGTCTAGGTAAATCTTTTAAATCAAAGATTTACCTACTCTGTGATGTGATGTAGTAGTTTTAATAATATTCAAGGTGCAAGTCGCAGCATAGAAATAAATTTATTTTCTGTCTGGAGGAGCATCACGCAGAGCAGTGAGAATAAGGCAATATAATGATAATAAATCGTAAATTTCTTACCAGTAACTATATATAGGCTACTCTTCTTACTCAAAAAAGTACCGGTACCGTAACTGTAGTTCTCACTTTTTTACTCTACTCTATGCTTTGCAGTGCCTAGTCTTTGGGCAAATTATGAATTTTATTGCTGAGGGTGATGACCACAGCAAAAAATCTTCATTTGTCCAAAATTCAATTCAATTTATTCCCATTTATACAATTTTTTTACAATACAGAATTTTTCAATACGCACTTGTAAAAAAACAAATCATAATAATTCTAGAAAAAAATATGAATAAAATACTTAAGATTACTAGTTTGTAATTATCTTAATGGCATAGACAAAATGCCTGACCGCTAGCAATGAGTTGTTCAATAAAGAATGAGTTCAAAGATTGAATAAAGCAGACATTATAAGAACACACGAATTCGAATATTTTGATTGAGGTAATAACTACAATATTATTTATTACACCGGTAACAATAAATATATAAAAATCTGAAACTGATTAGAAATTATGAATGTTTATTAGAAAGTAATTACTGTATAAAGGACGGTTTAAAAATCTCTTGGTAAGTTAAAGTAGTACTGTTATTGCTCATTACTGTATCTCTATACAGAAGGTGTCTCAGTACAGAGTCTCTACAGAGGCGTCTATAAAGAGGAGAAACTTTTCATTTTCCTTCAAAAAATGAAAGTCTATCAATCGAACACTCTTGTTTTAGGTCTTGGCTATTAAAGATGAAAAAGATGATCTGTTCGCATCAAGTATCTGTAATACAAACTTTATTGGTGGCATTGATGATTCTCCAGCTTTAATTGTAAATGTAAGTGATCATTTTTTCTACTATCAAACTTATGGTATTGACATTTTCTGGTTCTTGAAAAGCACCAGAGGTACCGTAGGTTATAGGCATATAATTATATACATGCCTGGAAACGTTTGTGCTACTCTGTATGTACCATCATCACATGCAATCCATTTTATCTATTTTCCAATTTAATTAATTTTTCACAATACCGGTACTATGTACAGAAATTATTAAGGCAAAGATGTTTTATTTCCTCTATTTTTTATTTAATCTCAATTACTTCATTGCAATGTCATATAATTATGACGATAAATAAATAGAAGAGTTCATTACCGTTTACCCAAGAACTGGAATTTCTTTTGCAAAATATAAGGTTCCGGTAGGGTAAGAGGGTGACTGGGGAGTACTTCGTAGAAAACGGGAGGGGCACTCATGTAGGGTTACCGCTTCCTAGAAGTCCTTCCTCTCTCTAGAAAATCCATGCCTAATATTGTAGAATAAGATTTAAAAAAAGATACACAAAATTGAAGATTATAAACTAATTTCGCAAAAAAGCAGCCTGTCTTAATTGTTGAGTTTATCTTGCTTTTATTAATTCTTATAATTTATTACGGTATGTAAATGAGAGTTTTCTATTTGCTTGTCTTTTTGTGTGTGATTATTATTCTAATGGATATTTGGTTGAGCAAAATGAATTAAGTGTTGGGGATTTTTTTAATGATTATCCTTACAATCATTTGATGAAAATATTTTAATTATTTGGATAGGTAGACTATATATAGATAAAAGCACTAAGCATCCATTTGTTTTTTCATGAAACAATCAAAACATTTCAGAAGAAAGAAAAAAAGGAGTTTGAAGAAGTAAAGGAAGAAATAGATACCGGTAATGAAAGAGGAACATATCATCTGAAAAACACAGTAGTTTGTGATCCGCTTCAGTCAGAAAATGTTGATTGCAATTCTTCCATGAGGATTAATGAAATGATTCCTTCTGATATTCAACAAGCAAATGATAGGATTTGTTTAAATCAGGTGAGCCCATCTCAATTCAATAATGAATATGAATTTCAAAGCCACGTGAAGAGTCATCCTTCCAATGAAAAACTACCTCGATGCTACAACGGAGTTTCTACTGTGAGTTCAGAATTCTTGCAACCCCAGTCAGGAGTTTCCTCAGGTAATAACAATAATAATAATTTTCAATGTCAATGTCATTTATGCCCGAGTATCTTCAACTCCAAAAACCTACTGAATAAGCACATTAGGCAGCATATAATAGAAAGAAGTGTCTACAGTAAAGAGGGACTCGGAAGTCTTGGCTCAACCAGTATGAAGATCATCTGTAAAATATGTAAAAAAGGATTTTTCACTAGATCCAGATATGATCTGCATGTGATGAAAGAGCATGATCCTCAGAAAGAAGTTCCACCCAGAAGGAAAGGACGAATATTTCAATGCAACCACTGTAATAAAATATTCAAGAATAAAGTGGATATAACAAGGCACGTATCAATCCATCTAAAACGCAAGAGTCCTCACGTGTGCTCGGTTTGTGGAAAGGAGTATGTATTTCCAGTCGCTTTGAAAAATCATGTGCTTACACACAACCCAGATTATAAAATAGAATGCCCAGTGTGCTTGTTAACATTCAGCAAACGTAAAGAACTTAAAACTCACAAATGCCACAGTAACACTCCAGACACGGCGATGTTCAAGTGTAAAACTTGTAACCTCGAGTTTTCTTCGCTCAAATATTTAAAAATTCATGAAGATCTCGATCATGGAATTGGTGCACCTTATACTTGCGATTATTGTACCAGAACATTTCTTTCGAACGATGCTCTTTTGGCACACATGAACGAGAGTCACTTAGAAGTGAATGGCAGCACAGAAACGAGAATGAAAGTTGAAAATACTTATGATATCGAAGAGAAGCAGATTACTGATTTGCTATTTGATGAGGATGATGACCTTACCACAAATTTGGAAATTTTAATGTGCACACTATGTGGCACATTGTGCATAACTAATGAAGAGTTCCAGGAACATATGGCGGGACATATAAACATAATTATGTAGTGTTAAGAGTAAAACCCCAATCCATATGGTTCCCAACAATGCAATAATTGTCTAGTCAAGGATTAATTGATGATCAACGTCGAACAAACGTTTCCCTCATGGCTGTGAATGAAGATTTGATTTTCTATTTTTGAATTTCAATTAATCAGTCTCTTTTTGATATCATTAATATATTAAATTGGGACAGTTGTCGTACCGTACTTTTTATTATGGTCAGCGGTCAGCTATTGAATGCGAGACTTTTAATTACTTTATCTATCATATAGGAACCAACACGTTTGAACAAAAACAGTACAATGTTAAATCTATTCTCCCTTAAATGTAGCTCGTTCACTTGTTTTAATTTGTAATACCGGTACAGTAGTTCCAAAATATTGTTCCAAATGTTTACTTGTCATACAACTAGTAGTTCAATTATTTATTTTTAAAGAAGTCATTTTAAAATATTGGTTGCTAAGTCACGTTTTGAAGTAAATTCAAAAAAATAAATTACAAAAGTGAAAATTAAAGAAGAAATTCTTTGGAATTATGTAAAAATTATCATTCGCATCTCTTCAGCATCCTTGTGCTTTTTTCGTTAGGTACGGTACTAGTAAACTGTAATTGCACAATTTCTAATTCATTTACTCTACACAGTCAGTGAGAAAGAGAGAAAAGAGCCTGAGATTTTATTCTTCATGCAATAATAATATCAAAGAAGTATTGTACATTTTTTAATTGTCTCTAAATAAAAAAATTAATATGATTAAGGAGGTGCTCATATAATATCAATTTTGATACTGGAAACTACACTTTACAATAACTTAATATTAAAGAGTCGAGAATATTGTATTACATTATCAACTATTAACCATTATCAATACCGGTAAGTTATTATCTAATTCATTCTATTATCTCATGAATTTTTGCTCCTGATTAATATTGTCGGTACGATTTCAGAATTTGAAATTATAACTCGCCCAATATATATATTGTCATAGTTATATATATAACGTCCTTTTCATACTTTCATTGTTCAAGATTAAGTTTAAGTGAGAAGTAAGTTTTATTCTGAAAATTCTCCAGAAACGTTTATAGATTAGCACATAATACTATCGCTGACAATGTGATCTTTGAATAAAAACCCAATAAAAAATGTGTTGCCTTAATTCTTCAAATATGGTATCTTAAATATATAGCTTCCTTACCTAAGGTAGGCTATTAAGTAAATAATAATTATTTAAATGATTCTTAAGTATCAAATGAAATAGTCGGCTACTCCAGTAGTCCTGATGTCCTGTTATAAAATTATGGAGAAATTATATTTTTGAATTTGAGTTCATCCAATGATTTGCATCAATATCTCGATAAAAATAAAAATTACAATATTTTATTGAAATACAAATTGGTACGGTAAAAGAGAAAACCCGATAACATAAATCTCCAAACATAAACATAAAAATAAATCTATTTTAATTGGTTTTTCTCTATAACCGTACTAATGTGTATTTTAATAAAATTAATATTCATCAATAGCTCTTCTTCTGCTCCAGAAAGTTTTTCCTCTGTCTCCATTTTCCATTTTAAATTAAAATAAACAAATTCACAGTCACAAAACTTTCAAAACAAAAACATACCGACCTAACCATGCAACAAATACTCATGAAATTTCAGCTGAGGAAGGAAATCATTTATATGATAATATCATAGCCCAGTTTTAGGCTAGGCGTACACCGGTTAGTCAAGACAAGACAAGACGAGATTAGTCACAGTAATTCACATAGTTGCTTATGAAGCAGCACACACCGATGCAATGACTAATCGGTGTGTGTTGCTTCATAAGCAACTATGTAAAGTATTGTGACTAAACGTGACTAATCTCGTCTTGTCTTGTCTTGACTAACCGGTGTACGCCTAGCCTTAAACTACAGTAGTTTAAAGGGGGCTATGATAGTATATGCTTCATTAAAATTCAATGTGGCATTAAACTAATGACTGTCCTAGAAACCGGGCCTAAGTCGACTGTTCTTTTACAAAAGAGTTATTAGCAGAATATCTATCCGTAATCAGTATCATACAGTCTCTTTAATTTTACGCTTTTTCATTATTTCCTTTTTAACCCTACAGCATTTTTTTGTAAAGTAGCATTAGTAGCTAAATAAAATGGATAATCTCTATGGTGGGCGATTGAATTTCAAATCAATCATTGATGAAAGAGATATTATATCTATCTGGAGAGCAAACTAGTTTGATTACAAAACGGTCATTGGTATAGCTTTTGAAGCTCATTAGTGGACTGCCATTTGTTTGATCAGCTATAAAGAAGATAATAAAATAATTATTGATATATTGTTTGGAGTTCAACAATGAAAAGCTCAACGTGTTCATAATTTCATAGTAGTGGGTTTATTAGTGACTGTGCTGTTCTGTTCACCAGAAAGTAGATTTTTCCAATGAAGACTTACGACTTGTTGATCATTTTTGCATTGCTTTGCATGGTAGGTGTGCTACTACTATATCATAAAGATTAAATTTGCTTTTTGCATGATTTTTTGCTTCTTGATTTTGAGAGAAAATCATTTTCAACTGTTTATACGATTTGGAATAGTATAACTTAATTAATTTTGAAATAATATCAACGAGCAGATTTTAGATTTTCAAATAAATACACTGATGAAAAACACAGTAATCAAACAGCAGTAAAACTATTATTATTATAAAATAATATTGTATTATCAAATATTATCATAATACAACCATTACATGAACTATTATTATTGCCAAATAATCAAAAAACGAAAGAATGCATATGCACTGATGCGATTAATATAATAAAGTGCGTATAGCGGTTGCTAACCGCTTATTAGCGTTTTATTGATAACTTAAGTAGCCTACCGGTATTAAAAATGATAAAATATAAGATTTACTTTTTTCTACAAGTCTATTTATGCTGAGTAACTTTGAGTGCATAGCTTGCAATATCAAAATATATTACACAGTGGAACCTTGATAAATCAAAATCCTTACGGTACTGATAAATCGAATATTTCCAATTCCCCTGGAACTTGCGTATCCTACCACATGTTTTTACCTTTAAAAATAAAATATTTCATAGATATTACCTTGATTAAATGAGGTTTTTGGATCTATTGAGCTTCAATATTACCTCTACAATTCGAAGGTTCGGCAGAAAACCCTTTATTATTAGAAGTTTTGCAGTTTTCGGACATTTATAAATCGAAGTTTTAATTAGAGAACCTTAGTAGGCTAAATCGAAGTTCTATGCTACAGTATTCATGAATCTGAAAAGGTAAGTGTTTTAAACCTCTATAAATCGATGTATTTTAAGATGGACCTTGTAATAATTCGAACCTTGATATTTCGAAATACTTGATAAATCGAATTTTTGCTGTTCCCCTTGAGATTCGATTCATCAAGGTTCCACTGTACTGGTATATTAAAACATACCTACAGTATTTAGTTCGATATCATAGTGTAATGTGCCCGTTTTACGTTTATTTAATGAGTTAACGTTTGTAGGTAGCAACAGAGAGAAGATTGCGACATAAAAGTAGATATCCAGAGATGTGCAAATCCTGTCCACCGGGATGGGGAGTGTCCAAGATGTGCAATCATTTTAACAAAACAGTGTGTGCGCCGTGCAATGTGGGAATAAGCTATTCGCCGCACCATTCGTACCACGCGCCTTGCTGGCAGTGTTCACGCTGCGGTCAAGGCTTGTATGCGGCGCATCCTTGCCATCCCAGTCGAGATACGATCTGTGATAGTTGCCCGAGACTGTTTTCAGTTGACCAGCAACAGTACAGAGCGATTGCCGAGTGTTCAGTAGTGAAATAATGCATTTTTATCCAACTACTGTACTTCAAGACTTGGGGCTTATTATGCTGATTTAAAAAAAAAACTAGGTAGAAAACAAATTAATTTACATTTTAATAGTAACGATCGTTCTTCCTGATGTTGGAAATCATCAGACATGACTCTAACATAACTATCTAACATAATGTATAAGTTAAGTTTTTCTGCTTTTTTTATATCAGTTAGTGTAATATTTCAAATAGTAAAAAGAATGGATAGCCTATACAACATATTAACTCAACTGTTGATAAGATATAATTTTTGACCTCAAAAATGTCAAAAACACGTTATCATCATTGGTGATAATACTGATAATTTTTTAAAAAGTTTCAAGCCAGGATTAAACTTATTGAGACGAAAAAACAATTTCAATAGAAATCAGTATAGGTAGCTGCAGAAGTAGTAAGGTATGTGCTGCATACAATTAAAAACAAAACTATTGTTTGAAATTATTTATTTTTCTTACATTTTATTCTTCAATGAATCATGAAGCTGCTTTATTTCACACATACACCGTCTGAGCTGTTCTGACTTAGAGTGATTCAATGATAAGTTCTGCACTAAATTCTGGGTCTGCTCATATTGATCAATCTCAGGACTTCTTCTCTATAATTATTTTCAAAATGAAAAACCATTTTGTTATTTTTATCATTGATGGAATAAATTATACCTATATAGTTTTTTATTATAGTCCTTTACTATATAGTAAGTATTTCAAGGCAGAAGAAGTTGTTATGTTAATAGGAAAACATTTAGTACGGTAGGCTACTAATGAAACGGAATGTGGTGTAGTACGTGTAATATTTAATACTAATATTTTGTATTCGAAAGAGGTAAGCGGGGCATTCAAAACCAATTTCAAAATTTAAAATACCCATTATAAGATACTGCAGGGTGCAGTATAATATAGCAAAAATTGCAGTAATTTGTGTAATATATTTATAAATTATTATTATCGAATTCAGTAGATTGTTCTCACTGATAAAAATAAGAGGCTAGTGAACAATTATCAGATGCGAAGATTGAATTATTGAGCTTTGAAAATTAAGATAGGACTAATAAGAATATAAATAAACAATAAAGTGTAGTGAATAGAATCCTGAAAATTGAACAAAATTTTTGTGGCAAACCTTAAATGCTCGTATTTGGTTGACAAATAGAAAATACAAAATCCTGAATAATCAAGATATTGAACTAAATTTTGTGGCATGTATCTGGTTGTTTTCTTTGATTCACGAAAAATAATTATTTTATATTATCTTACTACCTATATTACTGATTTTTATCTCTTTTTAAAAGTCAACAATTATGAAAAATATTCAATTAACTTATTGTAAGAATCGTATTTAATGTGAAATAATGATTGTAACTCTTTCCAATAAATTTCTCACCTCATTGAGCAGATCCTTTTTGTGAAATTCCTTAATTTTCCAATATTTATCTTGCACGAATCTGTAAATAAAATGGAAAAAAGGACAATAAGAATGACAACTAATCCCAATAAAGTACCGTACAATAATGGATTAATTTAAAATATTGTATTCAATAAATTCGTAATTTTTCAACACAGGCTACCTGTTACAGTAGTATGCTACTTGCATTTATTTATTTATTCATTCAGTAATGTACAATAGTTGCTACTTTTAATTCCAATGATAGCAACGTTTTTACGGTTTTAGAAAACATTTTTATTACCGGGTCAATGTTGTCGAAATTTTAATTATTGTAAATGATGATTCATTGTTGGTAATCTAATCTATAAAATTCAATTATGATGAAATAGAAGATCAAAATTTTGCTAACATTTAAAATTTAAATTATTCAAATTTTAGTTGATTCAAGTTTTTGGCGACATCACTTATTATAGGCCTACTAATAGAATATTTTTTTTTCAATATTTATTTGAACATGATTAAAGAAAATGATGGAGGAATCGTGTCACTCAATTTATAGTAATATTCATTTAATTTGGTGAATGGGGAATATATAGATAGATAAGTATGTTTCTTGACGTTGCTGAGAGTCCGATGGCAGAAAAATATCTCGCCATCCGACAAATTAAATTAATCTTACAATAGTAATATAAATTAATATTGATATGTTCATATGTAACTGTTTTTCATTATGAAACTTTCAATTATTAATTTCCATTATAATACTAACCTCTGAAAAAATCAGTGCGCAAAGAGATAATATCCAAAAAGGAATCTGTTATACTGTTAAACCATGAAAAGAAATAAAACCAACGGGAAAGCGTTGAGAAAACAACCCTAATCAAAGAGATAATTAAGATATAAAAAAATAATCAAGTTTATATAGGTAGCTCACACTGATACTAGTGAAGATCCAACAGAAGCGTTTCCTACAAAATCATCTTCAAATATTTTTGTCCTCAATTTGTTCTGTTTGCGTAAAATACACGAGCATAATTTTGAACTCAATGCTTTCTCTTCCAAATTAGACATAAATTCAGCCCATATCTCTTCTAAGTCAAAATAAGGATTACTATCTGTTTTGGCACTTTTTTCTTCTGTAGGTGAACTAATAGTGCTGAGAATATTTAAGTCATCACCACTCGCATAATTTTGTAGAGGAAGCATACCGTCTTCATGTTCCGAATAAGAAATTTCTCTATTTTTCTTTGATTTCAAGGGTGTCAAGAAAGGACATACAGTTCTTTTTTCTTTATAAAAATGCTCATTTATAAGTTCATCATTTGGAGGCAATGTCGTTTGTTTAAAATCCTCTCTTACGTTACTTATTGAACATTTTCTGGATTCGTAGGAGTCTTCAAACTCATTTAAACAAGCTTTAATAACAGAAAATGGTTTTCTACGCGTACTTTTCAATAAAGCAAGAGATTTTGTTTCTTGTAATGCAATTTCTATGTTGTGGCTTGTATCAATTGATTTGCTTACAACGAATGGTACAGGCTTTTTATCAGCAACTCTTTTGAGAAAAGCATTCTTGCTTAGTCTCACCATCTTGAAAGGTTTTCAAACTATTTGCCACAACCAAATTTACTGATCTTATTGCACACACTCTTGAAGTGCTAAATAAAGAATAATAATTTATCGATGCTTTTTAACTATGACTGATTTTATTCGATAAAATCATTGAAACTGAAGTTGTATAATTGAACTGAATACTAGATTTTTGTGAAAAATTAAAAGCATTAATATTACATCTAATGAGAAACGCCTTTCACCACAATTTGAATAATTATTTTTTATTTGAATGAAGCATGAGAAGAAGAAAGAACATTTACACGACGTTAATATTTTCTTCTTTCATGCAATAACACTTCCATACTTGTTAGTAGTGAGGCTAGACCAAGGAATGTGGATCATAATCAACATTTAGAACAACATTAGACAATTTTTCCGCTTAATTGGAATTTGTTTCACAATTCTACCCTTGTCATCAAAAGTTTTTATTTTTGGTTTTTGGAAAAAATTGATGTTTTTTCAAAATTGACTAACAAGACAATCTGCTTCGTCCATTTATTTTCCAATCAAAATAGATGGAATCATGATGTAAAAAGATAGGGAAATCAAAATTAAGCATGCATATATCAATCACAGAAATATAATAATATAATGATTCATTATAATGAATACACAGTAGACGTATACATTCAAATATTCATTTACAATACATTATAATGACCAGCAATAGTAGCCACGATAATATTTTACTCAATTCATCAATGACAACCGCCTTTTTTCAATTTAATGAGTTCTTTTTAATCTTATTCAAGAGATTTTTTCTAAATTTATTTTATCATAGTTTAACTTTAAGTTTAACCACAGTTGTAACGTACTGCTAATGTAATAAAGATATAAATATCTGACCTAAAATATATTGTTTTTATAAAAATAATAGTTTGATCATAATATATAAATAATAGTCTTTAAAGCACATAATAATAGAGAATTCTAATAATATTTCTATTTGAGGCTGCTGAGGAACATTTAAAAAATACATAATAAAATTGGTTATATTAGTATTGGTTACATTATACACTGAATTGGTTAGTATTACAAAAACTGTTCATTATTAGTTTATCAAATGTGATGGATATATGAAATCTTTCTGTTTGCTACTTAGTAGGCTATGATGTAAAAAATAAATTAGAATTTGAAATAAGTTTGAATTTGGTTGTGCAGTACTAGTACTTGAAGATATCCTGCTCCAATTCGAGACTGACTCAGCAGTTATCTAGATTAAATCAAGAGAAACAAACAATAAGTGAATGCTACAATTTTAAAGGTAAATCAGAGTTGAATAATACTATTTACAAATTATATAAAACGCTAGAATTACAGACAGTGAATCGACTTGCGATTTATTAAAAAATATATAAGCAGCATAAAAACATCTATGATAATCAACATTTCATGAAAAAATCATGTTATACTGAAATACATTTATTACTATGCACAAGTCTTATGAAAACAATATCTTTACCATCAATAGCTTCGACATTGATAATTGTTTATCCTATTTTACTTAAATTAGTATTACGGCTAATATAATACGAACATAAAATTTCGATGTATGATAATTTTCGTTTTTCCTACGGTTACTAATCACATAAGCTACCATGAGATTTACACTGAGTACGTAATACTATAAGTAGCGTAATAATAATATCATCAACGACACAACCTTATAATAGACATACGAGTACATCCGGTTGCACAGACGTCAAACGATTTGACAGCCGATCTTGAGAATACTACTACCTAAAATAATGATGATGGTTGATTGGATATCAAATTGTAATTGACGTTTGTACAAGCGGTTAATAATATAGAGGTCTACTATAAGATACTCTTAGCATCTGCCTTTCCTTGCCGATTTCCAATCGCACAATATTTCTGTGTCTTAAAAAGTCACCTATAGTCACCAAGTCATCTATAAACTCATTGCTTTTAGTTGAGTGAGCCCTACGATTCACTCCAACTAGAAGCAATGGGTTGGATGATTAGGGCAAAAACTGTGCAACAAGAATTCGCATGTGGAAGCGGGTCTCAAGATGGATTGTATGAACCAGAAACAGCTGATCAAAGTTCTTTCCGGTTGGAGCAATCCAGTCCAGTTTATTATAATCGAGCGTAATAGGTGGTTTACTGTGGATTTGGTTGATAGTTGTAGCTGGCATACTGTTGCTGCTGTTGTGAGGGACCCTGTTGAGCGGGACCCGCGCCCTGAGGACCGGGCGGCCGCGAGTACTGGGGGTAGGAGCCGGGGCCCTGGCCGGGAGCGGGCGGGTAGGACTGGGCGTAGGCCTGCGGGTAGGCCTGCGAGTACTGGCCGGGCGAGTAGGCCTGCGAGGACGGGCCGTAGCCGGACGGCTGCGGGGGGCCGGGCGGGGGTTGGAAGGCGCCGGGGTTGGGCGGGGTCTGGCTGGTGGCGGAGGGCGGCGGGTAGGGCTGCGGCTGCTGGCTGGTGGGTGGATAGGTCTGCGTGGATGCGGATGGCGCCACCGTTGTCTGCGAGTAGGAGCTCTGTGGGTTGGGCGAGGCGGCCGACGCAGGCCCGTAGCCGGCTGACGGCGGACCGCCCTGGCTGTTGAACACGTTCTGCGGGGGCGGAGGTGGCGGACCCTGTTGGCCTGGCCCTGGACCCTGCTGGCCTGGTGGCCCCGGCGGCGGATAGTTGCCCGGCTGCTGCTGCTGTTGCTGTGGTGGTCCTCCTCCACCACCGCCGTAACCTCCTGCATAATTATTGCCTCCTGGATTGGGATAATTACCTGAAACAGTACATTCATCAATAGATTTAGGATTTCCTATCGACATAACGCGTGGTTTAGAAAAGTGCAACCAGAAACCAGTTGGAGCTAATCTCGTGTAAACCACATTAAAAAAATCAGAAAATACAGTGTTGATTTATTTTCTCAACTCCATTATAATTTAAAACTCGAACTTGTAATAATATTCTTTGATTTTTGATTGGTTGGAAAATGAATTCATCCATTTATCTATTTATTAGCCAGAATGGAACTTGGTAAGTCATTTTATTCAAATCGACCTTAGTAGAATAAGAGATAATTTTACATTTCCCGCTCATTTACTCGGTATGAAATTTCCACTGCAAGCATGTAAACGCTCTATCATGAGCTCCAACTTTTAACATCCAATGTAACCGCGGTCTTATACGAAAAAAACACATTTAAAAATATGTATAGTGTTTGTACCTGGCTGATTGGGTTGGTTGGGTGCGGGACCCGGATAGCCGCCGGGACCAGGCTGGTTGTAGGCGTTGGCATTGGGTGGCGGGCCATAGGGAGAGCCCTGCTGGCCGCCCGGCGGGTAGCCTGGGCCCGGGTAGTTGGAGGGCGGCGGCTGTTGTTGCGGGGGCGGCTGCTGTTGCTGTGGGGGCGGTTGTTGCTGTTGTTGTGGGGGCGGTTGCTGTTGTTGAGGATGTGGTGGTTGTTGTGGATGCTGGGGCGGTTGTTGCTGTTGTGGCGGAGGTGGTTGTTGTTGGGGTGGAGGGGGTTGTTGCGATGGAGGCGGTTGCTGCTGCTGCTGCTGTGGAGGCTGACCTTGGGGCGGCATCTGCTGAGGCGGTTGGCCTTGAGGCTGCTGCTGGGGCGGCTGCTGTGATTGAGGGGGCGGCTGTTGTTGAGCCACATTGGGAGGCGGTGGTCCCCCTCCTCCCATTGGCCCATACGGTCCTCCCGGCCCCCCTTGCGGCCCCCCATATGGACCTCCCTGCTGGGGAGGCGGTGGCGGCTGGCCTTGATTCGGCGGACCTCCGTAGCCGCCTGGTTGGCTACTCTGAGGTGGATATCCTCCTTGTCCGGATGCCTGTGATGGATATGTCTGAAATAATACACAAAAAACATCCATTAATACAGTATGTACAATTTTACAATGAAATAAACTGGTGAACCACACAAGTGAAAACAAATTCAATTAATAGAACTTGGATTTATGAGAACTCTCAGTAAGATCTCGAATTAGTGGCTTTTATTTTTCGGTTGAAAACTTGGATAGACCTATAAAGTCATACTGTACATTATTTATCATCAACCTATTATTTTATTTGAATTTATAAAACTGTAATCAAGATATTTGAATAAATCCAAGTCAGTTTCGGTGAATATCTTTGTATCGCGATATTAGTTCAATGAACACTCAATTCAAGGTTCTGTGAAATGTTAAAATAATCATCCACCACTTACCAATAATATTAGCTTCCGGGAAACGAAAGACTTATGTTGTACTATGCGTTAACTGAGGTTTTAGAGGGAAAATTCAAACTTAATACTTTCTTCTGAGATTTTAGCAAGATTTTAGGGTGAACCGGTGAGCTCCATTGAGTTCTTTTTTCAATTATGGCATTGAAAATGATCCAGAGCTTAAGTCTTATTATACTAAAGCGGAAGAATAAAATGGTAGGAAGCAGAAACAAAATATGACAGGAGAATAGGCTTTCACAATAATTTCAACAAATAAACAAAAGCTTACAGCCAAAACCTTTTCGCGTACAGTCATGTACAAACATGGTTGAAAAGATTCTCTACCTCCACACCTTACTCTGTCACTCAATTTTCAAATTCAATTAATTTTTTTTTTGACTTGATGCAGTAATTTTTTTTTAGTGTTATCATTATATTGGCATATGTAATAATATTCAATCGATACTAGAAAAAGAACGGGAAACAATCACGATGAGTATACATCATTATCAAAAAAATCATTATCAATATACATAAACATATTTGGACTATTCATGTGACTAAATTCAAGAATTGAAGACGCTACTACTAGTTTTTCTTTCCTAAAGTTTTCATTTTTTTCAACTAAATCACCGTTTATTCATCAAAAAATCATCCACAAAACAAAGTGAAGATTTATAACATAAAATACAAGTAGTACAAGGAAATTTTGTGCTTTGAATCATTTCAAAATATAGATCATTTAATGAATAAATGTACACCACACTATAATGATATGAGTTGGGGTGTATTAATAGTTTTTTTCCTTTTCCTATATTATAAAACTAATCTATTAATAATATTATTATGCATCTAAATTCACATAGAAATAGAAATGAATAGACGAGGAGTGGAAGTTGACTATGGTAAATGGTGCAAGAATGTAGATCATGTTACCTGTGAAGACACTTGTGTTTGTCCTGGATACTGGCCACCGCCATAGGGCTGCGGGTAGCCTTGAGGTCCCCGGTACTGACCAGGCCCACCACCCGATTGAGGCCCTACAAGCAAATCATCATTTCAATCCGTCAATTAACAATATTGTAGGCTCCTGTAGTTATTATACGTTGTTCAATTATTTAATTATAGTAGATTACTAATTGCCTAATTCCATTCAATTACTGTAGTTATTTTCTATCTCTAGTTTTTATTGCATTTAATAATCTGATTATTGTTTTAATAATCTGAAAATTATAATAGTGAAATTAAGGAGATAATAACGTTTGATTGGCTGATACAAGAGGCCCTGAATATTATTTCCAACGATAAACTACAGTGGAACTTGGATAATTCAAACATTTCTATTTCAAAATCTTCTTTAATTCAAATATTTCTTTTGTTCCCTAGCATTTTTGGTCCAGTTTATAAAAAACTTCTTTAATTCGAGTTTCTAAATAGGCTAATACGAAGTTTTTAGCTGAAAATTCCACTGTATTATATTTATTTCAATGAATTATTATAATTATAGTAATTATTATTGATTGGCTGAAGAACGTGAAAAGTATTGTTATGCTATACATCATTAAGGTAAACAGTTTTAATGATAGAGTATTACTGGAATAAATCATTTTAGGAAAAGCACATAAGCCGTTAAAATTTTCCGTGCAGTAATGTTTTAAGAATCATTATCTGAACAGAAAAAAATTATGGAATTAATTGATATGTTGGATCATGATCAAGTAAAAGCTCAAGATCAACCAAAGCTAATTTAGCTGAAACAAGATCAACTGAAAACACTAGTGTTGGCAAATTACTTTCCACACCTCTTATTCGCATGGTTGAGCGGTAGAATGAACATTACTGTCCAAACTTCGCCACATCAGAAAAATGATTAAGTCATGATTCATTTTATTTTAATTTTCGAATGATTTTTCTATTTTATCTTTGTAATTGTATTATAAAATAATTGTTCAAATGCTTGTTAGAAACGGCAAAATAAAAACATTCTACTCACGTTGCTGGGCCATGTTCTGCTGCACAGGAGGCATCAGCTGGCCGCGATAACCAGTCTGCTGAGCGAAGTTGTTGACGCCAGGTGGGCCCTGATTGTTGGGAGGCCCATCGACTGCTGGACCCGGTCCCGGCGGCCCCCCTGAGCCAGGCCCCCCCGGGCCCATCATTCCCATCTGGTGGCCGCTCATCGGCTGCGGCGGCTGAACGCACAACATTGCAATCAATCAATAAAATTTATTGCCTTACATAATATACTTGAAATTAGGACATAAAATTATAAAGTAAAAAATTCAGTTCGAAAACAACACATGCACAAGATAAAATCTTATATGAAGTAACAATTGTTCAGTCAGGCATCCCACGTATTTTGATACACCTGCACATTTTTGAAATCACCTAGCTACACTTCAACGGACTACATATTATAATTATGAAGACTCATCCATTCCACTACTTTCATATTTAATTTGTCTTAATAATATCAACCCTAGCGCACTACTCACACGAGTGAACTGAAATCGCGTATACTCAGCAGTTCGGATAACAAACATCTGCTTAGCGATGCTAGCTAGCATAGCGACGCTGAGACAAGACGGTTCCAGACTCGTCTGAGAGTCATCATTTAAAAACAATTGTTTGTTCTCAGAGTATTGCCTATCTGGTTAGTGTCTATCAGGCCTATCTGGGGGGTCGCAGACAGGCTGTACTGGCCAATGGAGTGCTCTCGCAGATTAGGAGCTGTGCTGAATGTGGACTCCACAGGGCTTAATTGTGGAGTACCTCAGGGAATATCCCGGGGCCTCTACTTTTTTTGATTGCAGTGAATGACGTTGCATGTGTGGTTTTCAGAACAGCTTTATGCTATGCGGACGACACCACTTTTTTCAATGAGGGCTGCAGTATTGAGGAGTTAAGGGCAGCTATGCTGGAGACCGGGTTGTTTGCCTCGGAATATTTCTCTGCAAACCTCTTCCTCCTCAATGAGGCGGAAGAATTAAATACTACAGCTATAAATACAGCAGCTATTAATAGTCAAGAGAATTAAATACAGCAGCTATGCTGGAGACCGGGTTGTTTGCCTCTAATGTACAGCGTAATAATGATATACTTTGCATTATAATAATGAAAAATTAAAATACATAGGCCTATTATAAGAGTATATTATTGACTATTTATGATGATTGATATCTCAGCACCATGTCTGATTTCTGTCTTCAATTTATTCAGAAACAAAAAAGTTACATTAAAAAGAAAACTAATATTATACAATTGTTTTATAATTTACTCTCACCGGTAATAGGTTCTGCACATTCTGAGTTGCATCAGCTATTGAAGTCAGATACACAAGATTTCTATGTAATATATGTTGATATCTGTAAAAGTAAGAAAAACACAATACAATAGTCAAGAGCAAATTACGAGGCAATTTGTATGAGTTTGTTGATTTTAGGCATTAGGCTAAAATTATCCAGCACAAAGGGTGAATAACCATATTGGCTCATAACCATAAAAATAATTACGTCATGTTGCTGAATGGGTTATTTGGTATGGAATCTAGATAGGCCTACCTAATTTTCTACTTGATTTCTAATTTATAGCACCTTAGTTTCACACAAAATGAGATAAACTCACGATAAGCGTGCAATTTGTGATAATCGAACCCTATTGTTCGATTGTATTAAGTTAAGCCTATTTAGTCAAACGATTAAAAAATGTGTTTTGACATGGAAAATTCCAATTTCTTCAATATTTTTTAAAAATGTGAATTGAAGGTGAAGGCTCAAATTCAAACAACAGTTTTGCATACTTACTGCAAACATTCTTGCCCTTTTCCTTTGCTCTGAAATTCTTGAATTGTTTGAATTAGCTGACTGTTTTCATCGAGCATCTGAAAATATAAGCGAAAAATGAACGCAAGAAATATTTGTACAGTAGGCCTACTACAAGACTTTGAACAGCCACTTTATTGGGCACTAACATTTGAAAATGATTGCCATTTTTGTGCCGGAGTAGTTTTTTGCAGTCAACTTTTGAAAATACTGTGAATAGACATTTTAAAATTTAATGTTGCAAGATAGTAGGCCTATGTAATGTACTTCCCAAATGAGAATTAAGCTTAAGCTCTTTTATTTCAATCTTACAAACTTTGAGATTTCTAGCAAAAACCCCGATGCATCTCAAAGTATCTTAGATCAAGTATACACAGGTTGAATTATTATAATTTACATTATATAACTTCAAAGTGTATGAGTAACATATCATTGCTAAACGGTTGTTCAGATGATTTGTGAGTAATAATTCTTATTTAAAGTTGCAATTTACAATAAAAGGAATAAGTTCAATTACAGCCTACTCTAGATATTCTAGAGTAGGATGTGGTTTCTAGACTAGGATTTGGTTTAAGTTATCAAGTAACTTATGGCCAGGTCAACAGGTGGATGAAATGAAAAATTGAGCTGGAAGTTTACATCTTCTATATATCTATATCTATATATATTAATAAAAGAGAGTTGGTGTCTGTACGCTCGCTTATAACTCGAGAATGGCTGAACCGATTTAGATGATTTTGGATTAGTTTGAATTGTTACAGCACTGGTTAACATAATATGTATTAAAATATAAGGAAATACCTTTATAATTAGAAAATAATTAGTACATTAATGACCTAACCTATCAAACATTTTACAAACGTATGTTTTGAACTTGCCGGCTACCGAAGAACGGAAAGATGATCGTGATTCAAGACCAGAAAAATTAGCAATGTTATCTCAAGCATTAGTGGCTCAGTTGATAGAGCATCGGCCTAACGACCTAGAGTTTGGGGGTTCGATCCCCGCCCCGAACCATTTTTTTTGCACTAGGTTTTCTGCTCCAATTATTTTTTACGCTAGAATCATCAATTAAGAATGAGTTATCGTTCGTATAATACATGTTCTATCGTTTCAAATAATGAAATTGAAGAATAAACTGAAAAAAAAATTAAAAAGAAATAAATAAATGAAAAAAAAATACAAAATAGAAGAAATTAAAAAAAAATAATTGGTGGGAAGAGGGGATTGACATGAAGAGGGATATGTTGGGGTGGGGGAATGAATGGGAGGCATTTGGGGGATGACATTTTTTGAGGGGTGGCATGAAAGGGGGACATTTGTGGGGAGAAGAGGAGGACATTTGGGGGGGGGGAAGAGTGCGATACGAAGTTCACCGGGACAGCTTGTATTTGATAAATTTGACGCAGTTATGAAGAAAGGCCAACATCAATCAAATTTTGTTATCACAGGTAATGTCTAACTGAACTCAATCAAATCATAAGAGAGGAACTTGAGCATTTGTTCAACTTTTCTAAGATGTGATTTGATTCTTAGCTTCAACATCTTGCTTTAAATGGTTATTCAATTGATAAGGAAAGGAAAATTAAGTTTATATCAATTCAATATTGGAATTCTGAAACCAACTGTTAGGTATGACAAACTTACAAATGACAGTAATGACAGGAACGTTTTACTCATTTTAAAATTAAAACCTAGAAAATTCAGGCATATATTACCTTTTGAATCTGTGCAGGGCTCGGTGGAGGTCGACCCCTCTGGACGAAAGCGACAGACATTTTTTGTGTTCAATTGAATAGCCGGCTAAAAGATGCGTTACCTCAGAGCTAATGTTGTACGATCAAACAGCAATAAAATGACACTGATTCGATCAGTAACTACAAATTAGAAAGCTAAGATCTCTGTTCACAATGGTAAATATATAACTGTTTCTAAATGCTTAACATCTATTTCAATTTTAAACTGTGCATTCCATGAACTAGAACAAAAAAGATGTCGACAAACAAATTTCAGAATTCAGGTTTTGATTTGATTTGCGTCAGAACTCAAGACAAGACTGAACAAGTTCCCAATTTCGGAATGGGGAATATTCAGGAGACATCAGATACGGAACGATGAAACATTATATTGCACAATGGAAAAACTGGAATAAATTAAGAAGAATCAATAAGAACAGAAATAAATTTTTGTTTATGAATAACTTTTGAAATTATAAAAGGAGTTATGAGTTAATAATCAGTGATCAGAACAGTTTAAATAATATGGATTCGTAATTTGTGTATTGGTAGCACTGGGATCTCTGCATTCCTCTTTCCATAATCTTTCTCCATTCCAAGTTCCAAAATGACAGACATTCCACATTCCGTTTCGAGACTCCGAGAGATCAAGTTGAGATTGAGTTGAATTTTTGAGGTTAACAGATAAAAGAATCTGTTTTGTTAGTCAATTGTTCAAGCAATTAACAGAAGTTTTAATTAATTTATTTTGCTCGAATCAATTGATAGGTGTTTTTGAAGATGCCGATCAGTGGCTATGACACTCATGATGATGGTCCAGGATTCGTTGGAATAAGATTCTGTCAAGAGTGGTGAGTATCGTGATTATTCTGCTACTTTATCGTAAATTATGATTTGTACAGTACAGGCATACTTTTACCCGTTATTTATGTTTCTTATACCAGAAACATTTGCCTAGAGGCAGATTTTTTCCCTCAGATCTAAAACTTGCTAGAACTGTAGGTACTTGTTTTCAAGAAAGTGGACCCAAGAGATATGGGCAGCTACAGGCTAATTTCAATCATTCCAACTCTGGAAAAAATATTTGAAGCATTCATGAAGAAGCAACTTGTGTACCACTTTAAAAATATAAAATTGTTTACAAATGCTCAGCATGGATTGAGGCAGGGAAAGTCAACAGTCACTACATGCTTGAGCTGGTTTCTGAGATTGTGAACTCCTTTGAGGCTGGTGACTCCGTATCTCTTGCCTTGAAAGATCTGAGTAAAGCATTTGAGTGTGTCACACGATTAACTCCTCAAGTAACTAGCTGTTTATGGAGTGAGGGTCCAGTCCTCATCACCAGTAGATCCTACCTATCTGAGAGGAAGCAGGTTCTCACCCTGGATGGAGCAACCTTGGATCCACTGCATGTTTACCATGGAGTTCACCAGGGTTCAGTGATTGATCCTGTTCTGTTTTTAGTTATGATTAATGACCTAGGATTTGTGGGCTACATCCTCATGCTTGCTGATGATGCTATTTATGCAAGAGGTAGAGCTTCAAACTTATCTCTAATGGTGGCAACGGATATTTTTGTTCAAGCCAAGCAGTGGTTCACCAACAATGAGCTGATGCTGAATGAGAGTAAAACTCAGGAGGCAACATGCAGTCTTGGTCAGAGCCAGCTCAATGGTCTCTCAGAGATGAAGCTGCTGGGTCTCACTCTAGACACCAGACTCAGCTGGAGTGGCCATATTAATTATAAATTATACATCTACTACAAATCTCTAAAGTGATATTTCTTATCAGATGTATAAAACCATTTATCTCCAGGAAGCACCTGCTGCAGGTATATTTTGCTTTTTTCCATAACCATTTCAATTATGGACTTCAGTGGAACCTACCCGTAAGGGTTTCCCCACCGATAAAAAGCCATACGGTAAAAAAATGGACTTCAGTTGTGGGGACATGCACCTGGCTGTAACGATGTACTGCTCCAGCAGAAGACAAAGCTGAAGAAGACCAGCTGGTCATGACAAAGAAAAGAATTATGAAATACGTTTTTATTACATTTAACTCTACTGTACACTGTACTTCTAAATTTGCAATTTTTGTTTCAGCAATAACATGTTGTATCCCAAAGAAGACAAAGAGAACAAAGTATTGTTGTATGCTGTGAGTAAAATGACTTTTTTTTATGTTTTCACTTTTAATTGTTATTGCTTTTTCTATCTTGTTAAATTTATGTTCATTTAACTTGAGTGTATGTCTATTGAACTTATTTTAAATTAAACATTTTTAACTTGTTTTTCACCCGACATTTCACAGTCTAACTTTTATAAGTAATACAGATTCATCACTTACTTGAGTGGAACGCTTTCCGATATTCATCCATCTTTAACACTCTTTACTCAATACTTCACTTTTTACACTCTTTACTTTGAGTGTTGAAGATGGATGAATATCCGAAAGCACTACATTCAAATAAGTGATAAATTTGTATTAATTATAAATGTTAGACTGCAAATGTCGTGTGAAAAACAAGTTAAAAGTGTTTCATTAGAATGCAGTTCGTCATGGAAACCAAAATTGAAGAGTATTATTCCAAATGCAATTTTGTTGATTTGATATATCAATTTTTTATTCTAATTCTAGTGGCATGATTAATGTTCTACAGTATTGAACTCAAGTCTAGTAGAACTTAGTTTAATGGGAAATAAAAGTATTGTTCTTAATATTAAACCGTTTAAATATTTTTCTTCATTCACATACTTCAATAAAAACATAGAATGAAACATGGTTGAGAATTTACCAAATACATTGCAAGGTTATTAGAGAGGTTATATCTAAACCTTGGTTACATTGGATGTAAGTTGGAACTAGTACGGTCTCATAGTTTAAACAGCAGAATAACGAATACCTCTTATAATATCTGTATAATGAAGAACGACAAAGCAATTCATTTTATTTTTTCGGTGTAAGTACTTTTATAGTCTGATACCTATTTGATGTTTTTTTTTTTTTTTAGTGTCGGAACTGTGATTTTAAACAACTTGCCGACAGTAACTGCATATACGTCAATAAGATTATGCACGAAATCGAGTAAGTATCTCCGTTAGAAGTTCAATAAACAATTATTTAACTTATAAAATTCTCATTCGTTTTGGTGCGCTTATTGATTGTTAGATGTAATTGTCTCTACGTATATTAGACAATTTGATTAAGAGAACTCGATCGAAAACTTTAATTAAATTTCGATAATCATGAATTAGCGAAAATCCTCCAATGCCACTAAATACTCTGGAAACTTCCATAGTGCGAATATCGGAAACGTAAGCTAATTGAAATGCGATTAGTTTCACTTTATATAGAATGAATATTTTTTACTGCGTTAGCAATGATCTGATTTCCTTCAGCAATTAATTATGTACAAGTTGCACAGCACTTGTAATTGTTTTAGACATGATTGTTTTGATCTTATTTCAGTAGTTCTTTCAACATTCATAATCTCTTACATTTATTTATTCATTTCATACATACAAAAGCTCACATACATAAAGTGCACACTACAAGCCTTATTAACATTTTTAGTAAGGAAACAAGATGAAAGACAAAACAACAATAAAATGAATTTATTCATTTAAATCAATTAACGAGATTAGAAGAAACTAATGATTAAATTTTATTTTAGTTTATTTTGATCCTGGCTATTACTACAGATGGATGAGTTTACACTTTTCATAATGACGACTTTGAAATTGCTGTGAAATTTATTTTACAAATTTTGAACAGTCAGCTATGGTATCACTTTTTCCATTGGCAATAAGTACCCAGTTGCAACTGCAGAGACTGTATTATACTTATTAAAAAGTCTCTATAGTCGCAACTAAGTTGGAATGAAGTATTATTTTTCCTCTTGTAAAATTTTCACCTGTGTGATTATCAAACTTCAGAGCTAAGCTTTTGTAAGTTAGATTATTGGCTACAATATCATTTCATCAATTATATATAATAATAATATATAATGATAATAAGAGCAAATGATTCAACATAATGATTATATTGTTAATGTAATTTTGTTTCTGCGCAGTGAATTGACGCACATCGTATCAGACGTCATCTCAGATCCTACACTTCCAAGAACGGAAGAGCATCCATGTCCAAAATGCAATCATCGTGAAGCAGTGTTTTTCCAGGCTCAAACGAGGCGGGCTGAAGTAAGCATTTGCAACAATATTAATTACTTTAGTAAACTGTTATCATCTATTTTCTAACATTTGTTTCAAACTCTTTCCTAATTTTTCTGTTACACAATGTTATAGAACAAATTAAGGAATGATTTTCATGTCTATTAAGTGAGGCCTACTCAAATCAGGTTAGGCAATCTTAATTACAGTATTGCTGTATGTCAGATTTTGGTAAGGAATGGTTTGTATGCCAAGAGCATAAACTTGTAATAACACTAGCAATTATTCAATGAAAAATCATCCAATAAGTTGAAAGTTATTAATCAAATTTCAACTCGATTTTAATTATTTATTCAAATTACAGGAAGAGATGAGGTTGTACTATGTGTGTACGAATCAGCACTGCACTCATCGCTGGACTGAATGAAGTGAGCATCTGGAAGTTTTCATCTTATTATATTCACAATCCATTAAAGTTGACATATTTATTTTTACTTATACTATTGAATATTGAAGTTACTTGGAAATGTTGACTGGTTCTCTGGACTGTCGTTTTTTCATTCACGTTCAACTGGACAAACATATGTAATATTCCACTGAAAGTTCATTTTCATTTCAATGTGTCCAACTTTTTTTCAATAAATATTATTTTTATTCAATTCTTGTTGTTTCTAGACCATCCCAGTCTCTGTTTATTTTAGTTTATTTTGTAAATACTGGGTCTATTTAACAGATCTATTTATTATTTGGAGTGGTCCGTAGCCGAGGGCGATAAGCGCCGGTCTGATAATCCAAAGGATCCTGGATCGAATACAGTTGATTTCGACAACAAAAACGGCCACTCCCACGAAAAGCCGTCGGTTTCGACTGCCTAAAAACAGTCGTCATCTCTCATCGTCACCCCTCTCATTACGCACGCACAAGCTTAGAGCTCATGTGGGCATCGACCTCAGAAAAAAATTCAATGAACGAGGCAGAAATCTGATCCAACCCGATTTCATTTATTTCGTGAATATTGCCACGTCATTGAGCTCGAACATAATACGTATTCAATCATTAATGCAACCAGTACTCTTGGTTTTTAATATTAGAGCTCAGGGGCTTATTTCATAAAAACTTGGAAATCTTGTTATACAACAGCAAGAAGGACACATTCAACGTTTGAATTAATTACATAACAAGCCGTGCTATATCTGGACCTTATCAGGTCTAGTGTGTGATCACCTTTTTCCTTCATTATAGACATTAAATTTTATAAACAGGCGGGAAATATTAAATGTAGAAGAGTATGATCCACTAACAACTTCTTTATTGAGCTTTTGACTGAAATAATCTTTCATTTAAACAACAATTTAATACGCTTTTTGCAGATGATAATTATACAGTGATAAATTGTAGCATGCAACCGAAATGCTTTGCTTCATCAATCAGCCAGCCTCTCAAAATTATCCTTCCCTCAATGTCATCTGGACTTCTTTTCAATTGATCATTGGTGATGTTCTCGGTCTGTAATAGGAAGGATAAATTTTATATTTCCTTTTCTGAAATATTATCTTTTCAAAAAATGTCCAGCTGCGTTGAACATGCACATTTAAATTAAATAAAAAAGATACGCCCTAGCAAATTGAATTAATGTAACCAATTAATAACTGTCTGAAATATAAAAAAGAGAAGCTATTTACTAATTTATTATGTTCTGAGCTGTGGATTTCTTTTCATGTTCATTATAACATGCATAATTTCAACGTATAATTGAGAAAAAAGTATATTTTTCTGCATAGATCCTTCTATTATGGAGAAAATGTAGATTACTTTCATTTGTGAGGAAACTCTTTATCGAAATCACTTCTTGATCAAGATCCTAGGGAATTTGGTTTCAGGTACACAATTTTTCAGAATTTCAGGTCATCATTTATTGTTCAGAACTAATAGTAGGGGGTTTTCATCAACACAATTTCTCATAAAGTGAACATGCTCTTGAAAATTGCTCTACGCACTATAAAGTTATATATTTTCACAGTTACCTATACATTCACTGTGTGTGAATATAATAATCCAACTTTCGTGGTCGATATACCTTACCTTGTACATAAAATATTCACGGAACGGCAATTTTGTCATGATAACTTTTCTCCATTGATAGCAAAGTCTTTCTGTATCTTTAGTTCGTACGTTTCGGGAGTCAAGTGAGGATCAATGCCGAGTTGCTTCATCTTTATCACAACTTCAAACAAGTAATCATAACCCTCACACCTGTTGAACAGAAAATACAATAATAATTATTGATTATGATCAAATTCTCAAATCAAAAGGCATACATAAAAAGCTTTAAGGACTTCTAATGCGTGCTTTTGTAGACTAAAATACGATAATTACAAGAGTGAACAAAAAATTTTAGATATCAAGAATGACATGCATAAGCAGCAAGATAGTGAGGCGTTCTACAATACGTTTAGATGGGCTATACAAGGAATAGTCTTTAGATATCTCAATACGGTGTATCAATTGTAGAAATATCAATCCTTCACTAAAATCAGCAATCTTTACCCTTCAAAACCAAGCAATTAAAAAATGTGTACTTGACTTGGAAAAACTGACTATTAGTTTGAGAAAGCACTTCATTATAAATGCCCTACGGATCTCGAAAGGTATCCAGAAAATCCATCTATCGTATAACTTACAGTGAGTTAAGAAATGCTTTGTTAACATCCATTACATTAATAACATCCATTTATAGGAAGTAAAAATCTTGAAAAATGATTGCATATTGATGTTCTTCAGGTTCTATTGTTTTATTTAAACACTATACGCTGAATGGTGTAAACCACTGATATGGGGATTGATTCTTATAAAAAAAGGCAATAGTCTGAATGAATTATCTATATTATTCCTTATTACATGGCTAAGAAGAACCAAGAAGATGGTTCGTCCATAGCTTATTTCTAGAAAACATTATTAGGAAACTCAAAAGTACCGGTACTCTACTGATGAGTACACTCAAAGTACATAAACTATTACCTAAAACATTCTACTGAACTGTATTTTTATTGTTAATTTGTGTTTTATGATAGAAATTTGTTGAAGCAGTATTTTATAAAAATACTACCTATATGTTTGTCAGTTTTTATAAAATTCATTGAACGAATATTAATTTGAGTTTTTTTATAGAAAAGAATATTTATTGGAAGTTTTATAATAGATTTGTGGGAAGAATATTAATTGGAAGTTATATGATAGAAATTCATTGGTGGAATATATGTTTAGAATTTCTTGTTAGAATCAATCGAAGAAATATTAATTCCAAATCAATCAAAGTTTCGTTATTAATTCAATCGGGAGTTTCGTTAATATAGAAATTCATTGGAGGAATATTAATTGGATTATGATGGAAATCAATTGGAAGATTTATTATTGGAGCTTTATGACAGAAGTTAATTGAAAGAAGATTGTTGACTGACATGATCTTAGCTTGCTGCCAAGTGTCACCCCACACATAGATGCCATGCCGCCTGACCAGTATAGCACAGGTGGCCGGGTACTCATCTATTACGGCCTCCATTCTGTCTCTTAGGTCAGCCTCTTCGGGTGTGTTCTCTATTATAGGCACCACCAATTCCTCATCATAACGGTAATTACGGTTCAGCTCCTGATTTCTAATTCCCTGTAAAATTATTGAAAATCTGTTTAAAAAAAGGAGGCTAGATCTTGTTTACTGATTATTTAGTTTAGCGCTGTCAAAAACATTTCATTCTATTTGACAGATTTTTAAAAATTTCTGATACTGACATATGTCGACATCGAACATGGCTGATAGTTTTAAATTTCTCATTCTGAGTATATACAAGAAGGGCCTTTATAATCCAATAAAAACCTTTGATAGTATAATTCGCTTCTCAAATGCACAAATTAGTTAATAGAAAAATCAAAAGCAAATATTCAAGTTCAAAGATCTAAAATAGCAGAGCAATACTAAATTGAATATCTTTATTAACTAATATTTATTTTTATGTGCATATCAAATCTACATCAATTAACGGTGTTCTCATAAGAGATTAAAATAGTATTTTAAAGAACCTATAATGGAGTGAAGCTTTAAGCCAAACTGTTACTGGCTCAGAATAATGGCTTCAAAATATCAATTAAGGGAAATGATCTGACCTTTATCATCTCCAGGTGACTAATTCTGAATTCTTTCAAAGGGTAGAGCATGGTTATTAGCAAAGCTGCTTGAGAGTGAGTGTGTATGACAGCCCCGGCATTTCTTGCTGAAAAATAAACATGATAAAGTTTTTACCAAAAAGGTTTTTCAATCTCAAGCTAATAAGAGAACTCTTACTATGTTTATTCTGAAATTAAATAAATTTTCCAATAGACACGTTATAATTTCAAACAAAACTTGTATTAAACTCGATTCAGAAAATGAAGTATGACATGTGTGGGAAACGGTTTGCTTCCTGCTTCACTCAGATTAGATGAGAGATTAATTGCTCATTTGTTGTGATTAGATTAATCAGATTAATCGCTCAGATTAGATGAGAGATTTGCACTTGTTGTAATGGTGACCGCATAAGGCCAGATTCACTAAATATAATTATTTACGTGCTTCAAATTTGCTCCCCGGTGTTCGGAATCCACCTGATGCTTACTTAACATTCACCTCTCACCATCATCCTATCCCACTACCGAAAGCCAGCAAAATATTAAAAAACCATGACAGAGGCAAAAACATCTAGACTTCATAAATTCAATTTTAAGTTAGTGTATCGTGTGTAGAGTCGCTAACATGGTCATCTGTTGGTTTTTGTCCAAAAACTAGTGCTTTAATGCAAAGGTTTTAAACGGTATTTGAACAAAGTTCAAATAATGTTGTATTTTTGTGAAAACAATGAGGATTTAGATATCAATTCAGATATGAATCTACAAATACCAAGTTTTAAAAGTGTTTTTTTTTTATCTAATATGAATTCTACACACATTTATAGAAATTTTTCATGAAAAAAGGGATAATTACCTTTGTAAGCACACATGAATAGTGGAGTGCACTGACTACGCTTGAGACGTTTTTCAGGTGCTGGCAACGAAATGTCTTTTCCTAGAATGTCCTGCACAAACAACTCTTCAGGCTGCAGTCTTTCTTTTTGTACACCTGAGGGTGCAATGTAAATTTTCTCCCTGCAAAGTGAAAAAATAGTTGGAGTTTGTTTGACAAATGACATAATTATGAGGAATTGCAAATAATTATGAGGAAGGAACGTACAAATGAAGAAGGCTGCCTGTTCATGCGCTGACCATAATAATTAGTACAGCACTTTGTAGTTGGTGTCACGCACAGGTTTTTTAAACCCATGCGATACCAAATTTACTGTATTATAATTTTTTGTTCTGTGTAATTTTTTCAATAAAATTTCTGATTTCTAGTTAAATTTTTTTCCTGGTGATGATTATTTGGAGTCAATTAAGCGCCAAGCGTATTCAATTGTCCTCTGATTTCCAGCACAGTAGTTATAGTTTTATTTATTTATCTACCAGTCATTTCACACAAGCATCTAATCCCAAGTAGTTATTCACAAAAATACGCAACTAATCCCAAGCAGTATCAACATTAACCCACAAAACTATTATAAGACGGTTTGAAGAGAAACAAAACAAGTGAATTAAAAATCAAAGACAAAATAAGTGAGAAACCCTATGATTTCACCAAATGTTAAGACTTACTCATCTCTGATGCTGATACCACCACCAGTACCAGTGACCCAGCCTAATTGATAAAACTGACGACACAGCTCAGGAATAAGGTCTCTTGGATGCTCACTCTAGAAATAGAAAATGAAATAAGAGATTATTATGTGCATAAAATGAATTGAAATATAGTACCTACCTGAAGGTAGATGTTGAATCATACAAACCTATATACTCTTGTTTATTAAAATCTCCTTTCATGTCTCACAGGCGGCGTTTGAGCCTCCAGTGCATTGATTTTGAGTCGTTTTCTTGAAAATGATTAATACACAGAAATTAACTGTACTCAGCCTTTATACTGTAAAAGTACGACGTATTGAATTTAATTTATTGACAAAAAAGAAACATACGAGTAAAATGAAATAAAGTGTAGACAATACAATTTAAAAGAAAGAAAAAATAATGAGAGAGCTTACTTAGCTGCATCCGCTGAAATGTGAACATGCCGTCATGCAATACACTCACAAAAGTTACACACACACACAAGCTCACTTAGCACTCAGCTGTTACATTTACTGACTGGTTTCGGTGAACAGAGTATAGAACACACAATATTATAACTTACCTCTAAGGCACACTATACTCTTAATTTATTTTATAGTAGAAAGTGCTATCAATGTCTAACGTGTGTCGGCCTTTCTTCTCTTTTACAGGACTTGTGTTCATGACTACTTTTTATGAAACAGGCACCAGAGAATAAAAGTAGAAATAATTTTCAATTTTTTAAAGTTTGGGTAATAAAAATTATCACCTCTCATACAGTTATAGTATCGACAGGCAACAGCTCTTTATTTCTTTTTTACTTTCAGCTCTTGTAAGTTCTGATTTGTGATTTTTCGTTCCTCTCTATCGAAAAAAGCTAAAATACTGTGAGTTAGAAACTTTTAAGGTACCGCATGGTACCGTACATCAAAATTGAATGAGAATTGTTAATATAATGTAAGTTAATTTTCATGGAAAGTTATGAAAGCAGTAAGATTTTTATTGTAATATTTGAAAAACGTCTGAGTTACAAACATTCAAAAATACTCACCATTTTTCTGGTCAACTGTAGATAAAATTATTTATTTCTCAATGCTCCTCACACAATGCTCAAAAGCTCAGCAGTTATTGTCTTCTCAATAGAATGCGATAAGAAGCTAATTGAATCTATCGCAATCCACTAGAACGACAGACTGAATGAGATTTCAATTTCAGTAACCTGCAATGCATACATAATATTGAGGATTATTATTTATTCAAACGCATAGAAGATAGATAGTAGCAGTCATTAAATATAACAACGATAAGGAAGTCAAATATTAATGCAGACACTTGACCTTGTATGTAAGATTTTCAAAAAATTTTGCTTTTGATCTGAGAAACAACTACTAATGTCTAGTTTTGAGAGCTTACTCAAGCTGCCTGCTGTGTGAAACAAATCAAAGAGAGATACTTATCTCATATAGATTGATCTAATAGGTAGATGAAGTGAATACTTTTATCTTCTATATATATAAAAGCGAAATGGCACTCACTCATTCATCAGCAGAACTTAAAATCTACTGAACCAAATGCGTTCAAATTTGGCATGCATGTTCAGTTGGACCTTTAGACGCTCACTAAGAATGGATTTTGCAAACATCCCAAAGATACGCCCAATATTCGCGTTTTTCTAGCGATTTTGTGCGTTTTCTCAGCTTTTTCGAGAACTAATTGGCAGAAAATGTTGAAATTTGGTACTTAGGTTCGTTTAAGGTCTAAAAATAAATAAATTTATTTATTTAAGAACTCCTGCACATGAAATGTGATGAGAAATGAGAATGGAAGGATCCAAAATGAATAAATAATGATTTTGCATCTACATTAAAATTGAAGTTACAGGATAACTGGCTAGTCCCCCTTAACAAATTCAGTTTCATAGGTAGCCTACCCTTATATCGAGGCATAACGTAACAAGTGCTTTTCCACGTGGGTTTCAACGTCTAAACCCAACTCTTATCAATTTAACGAGCCGGATCCTAGAAAGGATTGAACAGCATACGGTACTAGAGTGTTGCATATTATGTTATAGTGTAAGTTGTTTATTATTTGAATAATAAACTTATTACCTATTCATTCATGATATTAGGCTACAGTACCGTATATAATTATTTCTAGAATAAGACACTGCACGTTACGGTAGATGCACTCCTATGTGCGATCTACAGTACCTACCTATGTAAAGTGTAATTAAAAAATTAGTAAACTGTAGTAGGGTGGAAATTTATTCTGAATACCGTCTGCTAAGTGCTAATGATAACAAACTATTGTATATATGAATATTGAAGGGATGATGGAATAAATAAGCTCACCTCACCTGTCACACTGCCACTGTGCTGCCGTCTGCCAATGCCACTGTCAGAATCAGCTGTCTTCAATTCCAATAGCAGCGAATTTGCTTTGGCTGTCTGCTATGACATTGCAATCTGTTTTCATTTTTCAAGATTTTTCATAGAGCACATGGGTGTTGGCTTTGGTTGATTTCACTTCGATTCTCCTATCTTCCTTCCTCTTCTATCCTATCATTCCTCCACATCTGCAGCCAAGGCTCTCACCTCTCACTCCTCACTCTCAGTTCAGTCAAGAAATGGCGTCATGAACAATGGATCGTTCAATTTCGTGACAGGGGTGATAATTCATCGCAAATCCATTCTCATCCAGTTCATCATCATAAATATGTGATTTTAAATAAATTTCAAGTGATCTGGTACCAAAGTAGAAGTTGGTATACTTTCACTTGCTTGCTCGGAGTTCAGTCTAGCTTTAAACTTTGGAATTGAAGTTCAGTTCTCTAACCTCAATGTTTTTATTAAGTGAAAACAGTATTTTAATTTATTCCTTATTAAATAAACCTTTAAGTAAGGTATTTTGAATATAAGGAGATTCCTTCTCAATCATTTTTGAAAGCTTTGTGTGATGGGTGATGTTTGAATTGAAAGTTCCGTAGATTGGATGACTGCTGTATAACCTTACACAATGGAGAATGCTAAATTCTCAGATGAACCGGTAAGTTTTATGAATTAGACTAATATTAAGTTTGAACTGTTGAAATATCTATTAATTCTACCATTGGTTACAGTAAGTTTTTTCTAAATCACTTTTCAGTTTGCCTACAATTAGGCCTAAAATTCTAAAATGGGAACTGTTATCTATCACCAGAGACAATTAGAATACTTAGTTTCCTATCGTCTTTGCTATCACGATGCCTACGGTACGTCAACAAGCTGTTGAAGATGGAATAGTTAAATTTATTTTAAAGTATGCCTATCGCATTCCTTGTTCATTAATAGTTCCTTAATACCTTCTATGACCAGTGAACTGGATATATGGCGTCAAAATAATAGTGCTCATTCTTATCTACTTATATGAAAGAGCCTCTCCAAATTTTGGTGATGTCACTTATATCACGGTTCTTATGGCGCGGGTTCACGATACCAGTAGACGTGTAGGTTACTGGCAGGCAGGTTGGTCATAATGATCTTCCACTCCCCAATAATGTAAGTTATCTCGCCGTTTGATTCAAAAGCTTCGTTCAAAGGGTGGCCACACCAATGCGGACGTCGACGTTTATCATTTTAATAATTTTATCAGCTGCTCACGTATTTTCATTCGTGGCGTAGCGATCGTCCAAGACCAGTGCTTCCGAAGCTTTATGGGTGTTTCATTGGTGGGGCAAAACCGATAGGTAGTTTTTGCAATTTTTATTTTGTGTTCTAATAGCTGCCATTTGGAAGGCAGAGTTCCTTGGAGGATTTTTGGACCTGTTGGTCGTAGATTAGCCATCGTAAAGGGTAAATGAATCAAACTGGTAGGGAACTCTCCAAAAAGTGGACGCAAGCTTAATGGCGCGATTTCTCGATACCAGTAGACGTGTAGGTTACTGGCATGCAGGTTGGTCATATGATCTTCCACTCTATACAAACAAATTGGGCAATGCAAACCAGTCAGTATGATGTGTTACTGTTTTATAAACTTTTAGAATTTCATATATCAAAAAGAACCTTTTTCAAAATTAGTGAACATTTAGCAAAGTGAAATAGAACTTCAACCTAATGGAATTAGGTTATAAACGGCGAGGTGGAACTACCTTCGGGTCTCCCCACGAACCAAAGCCATACGCTAGATTGATAGATAGTGTGCATTGCCTTATTTGTTTGTATAGAGTAGATGATCATATGACCAACCTGCATGCCAGTAACCTACACGTCTAGTGGTATCGTGAAACCGCGCCATAAGTTACAGTAAGTAATTATTGTGGAAAGTAACATGAGGAAAACAATATTTTTTATGTAGGATGACTCCAATTTTTCAATTATTATTAATTCCGTCCTTTAGTAGTAAAAATGGTTCTCTCTTTTGTTCCAGGTGGTTTATATCAAAGAAGAACGAACAAATATCAGTGCTCTTAATCCTATTGACCTTAATATACAAGATGAAGAAGTAAGTTGACTCAAAATTGAAACCGAAGATCAGTGACAATTTTACTTCCATTCACTGTCATTCAAACAAATATCTGTTTCCTACTTAGAACAAGACAGCTATTATAAATTTCAATTAGAAAGGCTGGAATATTTAAAAATTACTGCTTGACCTTCTAGTCCTCACGTTTTTAAAAATCATAAGAGTGTTAGATGGAACTTGAGTGACTCTCAGACTCAAGCTTAAAATCATATTGTTTAGAAAAATCTACTTCTGCTGTTATTATAGTGAAATAACATCATGAAACTCAAAATTAATTAGATTTCTACTATTACCATCACCACTGTTATGGAAAGCAAATATTGTGCTGGAGGTAGTTTGGTTTTTAGACGTTCATTATTATTCTATTTCTTAAGAACTTCATTATAAAAAATATATGAATATGTGTGTTTTTCAAATTTATTGTGAATTAATCTATAATTTTTTTTCAGGATGAAAGCAGTGATAGATCAGAACATAAGGTTTATTGTTCCTTGACTGTCGTTAACCCTGAGGAAATAACGTATGACAGCGTTGGATCTGATGTAAGTGAACTTTTTTGTTCTAGATCAAAATCGGTAGGCCTATTTGCTTGGTGAGAATTTTTCAAAAGTTTAAAAGTGTAGTATTCCGTCATCTGCCTCAACAGTTTTACTGTAATTTTGGTTTTTTATGCTGATAAAAATATTTATTGCATGCAATTAGAATTTTATGAAATGAATTAGGTAGAATTTTATGAAATTATAAAACTATTGAAATTATCTAGAACGGTTAAAGTGGAAATACAACCACGTCAAGTTCAATTATTTATTTTGAATGAAAGAAAAATGGTAATCTCATAGGTGGAATTTCAGATCAGTTTAAAAGCCATCCCACACTTTACTGAATAGCTGTACACCTGCCATGCTAGTAATGCATCAATTCATATAGTCACTAGCGCTGTATCAGTGCTGTGTGAAATGGCCATATCGGAAACTAATATCATGGACTAACTATACATACCATAGATCTATACCTATACATATCATAGACTATACTATACTATGTTGTCTGTGCTAATATGCAGAAATAAAACACTAAAAAAGTTAATATGTAGAAATATTATTGCGCTGTTATTGGTACGCAATTGCTAATAATTATTTAGTTCGATTTTTTTTCTATTATATTTGTTAATTTAAAAGGAACCTACTACGTGTGTCCGTTCCGTTAGACAGTAATGGGATTCTATTCCTGATGCCCTAAACTATATATTTTTTTAATAATTGAATTTAAATGAGGAATTTAATGATAATTGAATAGTATGCATCCCGTTTGAAGTAATTACTTTTGGTGCAGGAATTCAACTCCGACTGGGTGTTTGGCCTTCAAAACTCAGATTCCAACCTGCAGCCAATCATCAGGAACAGTGACATTGGCCAGTCTCTGTCTTTGGAGAACAGCAGCGATGCCTGCTTGATTGGCGCTGCAGAGCTCAGTAACGACAGCCTTTATAGCAAATTAGATAATAGCAGCAGTGATAATAGCAACTACACATTTTTCCCGCAACCAAACGAATCATCTCTAGTCAATTTCAATCCTGAGGAGGACGTCGACGATTGGAATAAAAGCGTTCCTGAACAAATAAAGTTGAAGAAAACCTTCATCTGCCCAAAGTGCAACAAAGTATTCGCGTCTAGATCGAATCTGGAGAGACACAGCACGGTGCATAGCGACGTGAAGCCTTTCCAGTGTGTGGAGTGCAAGAAGATGTTCTCGAGACGAGTGCACCTGGAGCGACACAAGTTCATGCACATGGACCAGAAGCCGTTCACCTGCGACATCTGCAACAAGGGATTCACGCAGAAAGGCCACCTCGAAAAGCACAAGATCGTGCACTCGGGCCTCAAGCCGTTCCAGTGTGCCAACTGCCAGAAAATGTTCGCTCGCAAGGAGTCGCTGAAACGGCACACCGAGCTGCGCATCTGCCAAAACAAAGTGCCTAAGGCCAATCAAACCAAAGCTGAAACCGGTGACAACAACCGTTCTTAGTCCAACACTGTGTTCTTCCTCAAATCATTTTCACTTCCCTTTCACATTGTGTGCCCTCTTCATTCATATTATTATTTATTCATGTTGTGGATTATTGAGATTTTATGTTTGTGATTTTCTCACTCTATCAAGTCATTAATTTATAAGTAAAGTAGAAAAATATAGAAATGTCATTTTGTACTCGAAATATCGCATCTATTTCAATTCCTCTTCCCTGTAGCCAATTTATGTATTTATTCATCACAACATTGTTATGGGTGGCACTATAAGCCACATCAACAATTGTCTTGAAATAATGAAAAATTTCAGGACTACACGAAGAATATAAAGACAACTTATGAGTTACAACTAAAGGTACATGCAAGCATAGAAATAAATAGGCTATAACTAATCAGAGCTGATTATAAGATTATAGCATAGAGAAGCATACTCTCTGTTTATTACTAAGTCTGTTATCTGTGGTAATACTAACCATTGAAATTAGGGCAATGATGTATTTTCACGCAATGACTAATATAATTTATTAGTCAAAATAAATGTCACAAGAAAGTTCCTTAAAATAAAGTCACAATAGTTCCAGCAAATAAATCTTCCGGAAGTGTAACAAAGTATGTAATTGCTTCTAGATTGGGTCTGGAGAGAAACAGTACTATGAACTATGAATAATACCATAGACTAACCATATTATCTTGATTATTTCTGATAATACTATTCGCTGTGAGCACCTACGGTGTTGCTCTCTGTAGGATAATCGTATGGGGTTCAACTGGAAATTGAACATGTAAAGGATAGGGCTATGTACGAACTACAGAGTGTAAATATAGGCGTATTAGTGGAATTAATATCCTCTATGAACAGAGGGCATAATTATTTGAATTGTACCATATCAATTTTTAACATGTATTCATAATTAATCTTAAATTCAAAACAGAATCTTTCAATTTCTGAATGGAGAATTTGCATGTGTATTATTCATTGAGAATTGATTATTTTTAATGCACTTGCACAACTCATGTGCGGTCTGGGAAAGTACCAAAGTAGAATAAATCAAGCACTAAGAATCTTTTCATACTAATGCCCGGTTGCTCAGTTTACTTTAAAAGTTGATTTTCCTTCGCAAATGAACAACTGAGCAACCGGGCATCAGTCTGCATATTGGCTGGTACTCAACGCTTGAACACGTGCACAGATCTCATCATGTGAAAGAGTGCTCAGTTTTATTGTTTTCTTAGAATAGAAGAGTCCTCAAGGATATGGAAGCATGATTCAACAGTCATTCTCATTTAATGATTAACAATACACACATTCATCAGTCTTAGTTTTATAATATGCAAATGATTCAACTTCGGATTACAAATTACAATGATAGGACAGTTTGGATGACTAGTGAAAATGAATTATGCAACTAATTTTTCATCACCATGGTATAAAGCTCATAAAACTAAAAATCTACTAGAAACTAAAAAAGCTATCAGATGCAGATTTACAACAGATAGATTTTATGGGAGAAAAATAAAAATATTAAAAAGACTTAGGCTATAATTAACTAAGTTTACTCCAAATTAAGTATTGCCAACTTCAAGTATTATCATACTTGAAGTAATTTTTTTAGTACCGTACCTACATCATACTCTTTTTAGTAGTTGTAAGTTATTTACATCATAGGTACAACATTGAATTACAGAGGAATAAAATTCAAAAGATAACATTTAAAATTTCCTCATTATAACAACCAAGGCGGAAAAACAACAGAAATATAGTATGTTATCAGTCCTAACACCGTACGATTTTTATGAAAAGTATCAAAACTAGTATCACTCTACAGTAACAAAAAGGTGAATACACTACATTCATAATAATTATATAGATTATTACATTTGGAATCCATAATCATAAAAAATTTTCTTAACGAATCTTTCGCCTATGAAAACATTAAACTTTGATAGAAGATGAACATATCAATAAATTAAATTCAAATAGCAAAAAAATTGGTCCAATAAACGTTAAGAAAGGGTAGATAATAAGGAAAATGGATTATCTCCTTGAAAGAAACACATATTGATATTCCAGCCAAGTTTTTGGAATATTTTCACAGTAGGAGGCGATCGATAATTGTTTTCATTAAATTCTGTCGTAGCTGGGGGTGATCTGGAAGCCGCTCACTAGAAACAGTACTCCATCCTGGAAAAATTTATTTTAATTAATTTACTTTATTTACGATCTCGATATTTCACCCAAGAATATAATAAGTTCGGTTTCTTATTCATCGGGGTCCGATTAACCAGTTCTCACCTACACCATGATCAGTTAACAAACTATTGAAAGGAAGTTTGAAATATTCACAGGAAATTCTCAAATCTTGAAAAAAAACTGAGTTTTAGTTGGACTTTGATGAAAGTTTCCAGGACATATCTCAGTTTTTGTACATTCTATTTTTAAAATCAGATGTCACTCTTGAAAATAAAAAAATGATATTTTAAACCTGTCCAAAGTCCGTCATCAGACAACAACGTGTTATTTACTGGTTAAGATCGAAAACTTGAGATATATTATAGCCTGAAGGGGAAGGCCAAATTAAGATCTTGAAAAAAGTAAGAAATTAAAATTGAGCTGCTCTAAAGTAATATAATATGTTGAATTAGCTCTGTTCGAGCTGTTTGTCGAGACAATTTTTATAAGAATGATGGGATAAGTAACTCCTTTCCATTCAACTCATTATTATTACCATAACAACTCTTAAGTTCCATAAAACATTATTGGAACATTCACAAAACATAAATCGAATTCCCGATTTTGGGAAACCCAATAATTTTTACTTACCCTGACCAGGTAAGGAAGATCAGACCAGAATTCATAATTTGGTATCATTTCGAAACCTTCCGCGCCACGAATGTATTTCAAAGCTAATACTCCGCCACCGAAATAGGCTGAAAATAGGACAAGGAAGATGATGATCAACTTTGAGCCCGTTGACATTGCTTCGTCATCGTCCAATGAGGATGTGCCTTTCAAACACGCTTCAGCTGATGTTAATAAAAGAGCAAATTCCTGAAAAGAGATGAAATGTCCAAAATTTAATGAGAAACTTATGAGATAAATTTTAAAAACAAATTCAGCCTTTATTCTCTATTATTTGACGTGTGGTCAATAATCGAAAGAGATTTATCATGGAGTGTTATCAGTTTGCCATCGACGCATAAAACTAGATTTTTTACAAAACATAAACTATCAATAAAGTTGTGATTCATTTTCCATTTTTAAAAACAATTGGAGAGGAACAAGTGCTAGAGGTTCCGGTAAAGCAAATCGGTCCATACCTCTACAAAGTCCTGAATGAATCCAAGTTATAACGTTTTCTAACTCCCACTCAGTGATTGAATATTTTTATGTAAATTGTGGATTTTCAACTTTTATTCAGGTTGCGACAATTATATGTTTGTAACAAATATATGATAAACAATTGAATTGAATGTTACTTACATAGGGTTTACTGTTGGGTAAAACCTTCAGATCTGGCATTGGAGCTGATTTATCACACATCAGCCTTATAGTGACAAGTGTACTGAAACAGAAAACCGTTTAAATCCTCAAACTAAAAGGAAATCGCAAATATTGGAACGAATTCATCAATTAATATAATTTAGTAGAAGTTTTCATTGCAGAATAAGATATTTTTATTCTATCCAAGTAACAATTCCAAATTCTGAGACCTCTACACTTTTAGTTGAAAGAGTGAAGAGAGTTGACAAAACATTCAACTATGAAAATTGAGAGAAAATCTTCACAATATTAGTCAAACTGACAAACGCTTTGGTGTTTTATGACAACACAGACATGTGCGTAGTAACCATGCGTCAATTGACTAGCACGTCAAAACATAATGCACTTCGAAATCAACGTTGTCGAAATATTTTATAATTAGCGAAGCCATCGGGCGGAATGGTAATTTACAAGAGTTTTTAACAGATGTTGATTCACTAGAGATTTTACTTTCCAAATTTCTCTAGATTAGAGGAACGATATACGATCAATCTTGATAGACATCTATATTTCGATTTACTTTTAAACTACACTGAATAATACTGTATTTAAAGCCGCCATGAACAGAGTGCTCTAAAACTCAGCATCTGCTCAACGTGTAAGATGCTTGCCTACAATAATGGAGTCTTACTTAAACAAATAACTATCCTTTTTCTTTGCAACACTGCAGAGGGGATATGATACGTCATTGAGAATACAACAAGGAATCCTTGGAGAATATCTGCTAATATTTTTGTCATCAAGGGGATGGCATAGAATTATGAAGTTTTTGAGATCATGCTTATGTAGAGCGATATAGTTTAATTTCTACAATTTTATTGATCTTAGGAATTTATGTTTAGGATCCAAGTAATTGTTATCTCTTGTTACCTTTTACTTTCCACAATTTTTTCGAATTTCAATGACGTGGGTTCATTTTCATTTATGGATACGAACTCACTAGTAGATAAAGTAAATCCGGTATACTTTCCTATCGTCGAATTCCTTCGAAGGCATAACTGAAAAAATAAAGTCTGGCTAAGTTTATTCAATTAAAGCAATCATCTCTTCTACGTCTGAAATACAATAATATGAAGCAGGTCAAGTCAAATAATAATGATAACAACAACATAAGTAGTGATTACCAGTAATTGATTTATCATGAAGCATGAAGGAACACTGTAATGTAGTAAGAGTTACCTACAATTGAACCTACATTGGTTGGTACGTCAAAAGATTACAATAATTTAAAAAAAAAAGCTTTCCAAGTAGAAAAACAATTTTTTTAATCAATATAATTTTACCAGTAGAGAGAAGAATGGATATATAAAACAACAACATTAAAAGAGCATCAGTCATGATGTGAACCAAGTCAATATAACTTTATATTAAATATAATACATTTTTATATTAAATACTCGTTGATATATCAAAAACCCGTTGTATTTAGTATTTCAATGATTGTTCTAAGCGATCTAGGCTAATCGTAAATTCAAGTTTCATTGAAACGCAAGAAGATAAATAGTATATTGGAGGAGCTCTTCGTTGACCACAAACTGCATTTTTCTTAAATAGACATTGAAAAACTCTCGAAATGGAATAAAAACATTTTGAGCACGGTTATGATTTTATTTTTAGCAAAGATTGTGATTGAAGTTACCACCCAGCCAATGTAATCAATTGCAGTAACAGTAGCCTAGCATGTGAATGATCATAGTAGTCGAGTAGTCCTATCGTAGTTCTATAGTACTGTGCTTTATGATAAATGACTTGGAAATAATGCAAGTAATCAGATACAATTTCAGAGAGTCAGACAAATTACTCTTGAAGGACATCCAGAGTAATGCACAGCTACTAATCCAAATAAGGATTATTCCCACATATCAGTACGGTCTCCGTCTCGTATTAGTTCAGCTCGTTCTGCGCACGCGTCAATGCGCCCAGTGCTCTGTCATTGGTCCATCGTTATTAACGCAAGCGCAGAACGAGCTGAATTGGAACGGAACGGAACGGAACTAGACTGATGAGTGGAATAGCCTTATAAGCATGTCACAATCTTGAAAATCGAGTGGTATTATATAAGTTGTATAGGCCTACGTTCAAATATTTTCATTCAAGTTGTTTAGAAAACCGATAAATCTAACCAAAAATAAAATTGAACTACATTACAGTATTGAGGACTTACAGAAACTCCGCTTCCCAAATTACAGTCATTGCTTCCCGAGGGATCTATTACCAAAGTATCTTTACAAGGCGTATATGATAGCTCCGTCCCTTCAGTGTCATTCAACTTAAGCCACCTGAAACAGACACATTTTCATCACTAAATTTACGAATTTTTAACCTTTTTTATGCTTCTGAGCCATGAATGCAATTAATTATAATAGGCCTACTGTATAGACAGACTAAAATATATTTTATAAAACATTTACAGATTATAGAAATTTTTCTGCAAGATTCAAGATTCATAATTTATTATGAATATTAAGACTCATAATTTATTGTATAAATGAAGCAATCAATAAAACTATGTAGGTTCAAAAAATACAACCACAGTAATGGAATGATTTCATAATGTTTAAAAATAATATATCTCACATAGCCCAAGAAAAAGAGGAAGGCAAATAAATATCAAATTGATTATCTTATCAGAAAACTCCCTTAGCCCATATTAATGACTACCGAATGAAACGGGAGGATAAGCAAATAAGCAAGCGCGAACAAGAACACGTGAGAACACGGCCGATTGTGGTCCGCTGCCGCTCGTGTTGCTGGTCACACCAAAGCGAATTTAGCATTCGTTACTGCTCGTTCGCTCCTGTTAGCTCTGGTGTAACCGTACCAATTAACCGTGCCACTAAATGTTCCAATAAATGTATGTATTTACAGAATACAGTCTTATCATTGTTAAAAAATCTCAAATTTGAGATTAAGATAGAGCCAAAACTAGTCTCACATTGTTGTACCGTACCGGTAATGAATGTTGTGAGTAATTCTCTTACACCATCTCTTTTCTCAGTTTCGGTGCATTCTACCTGATTGTAAAAGATAGCAGGAACAATAGAAATGATATAGTTCGTTTTTGGACTAACTTTGTAAATAGCATTGATAGATAACTGATATATTGATGAATCACTGAATACGTCACATTTGTAATACGTATTGTTTTTCTCTGTGTAACAAATACAGTAGTAATTGTTCTAACCAGCATCAGATAGCTTCATGCACATCAGTATTGATAGTTTAAAATTACAATTACAAGTAGTAGAATTACAGTACGATCGTTAACCACTCCACGCCATACTACGCATTATGTAATCAGTTAACAAAATACTGACTTACCCGAATTGAACGGCTCTAAGTAGTGATAAATCATAATACATTCCGTCAGGAAACGTACACTTGCAGGCATTTGTTTGAACACATTTTCCGTTTTTGCCTTTCAATGAATTTGTTTCGAGGATATTCACCGAAAAAACTATAAATAAGACAAATATAACCTGAAATAGATAATTTTCGAACATTTTGCTTGCATCAGTCAACTACAAAAAACAAAGATTAGCAAAGACAGCAGCAGAGCATAGCAGAAAATCAAAATATTTCCCATATGTTCATCAGTTCTGCCAATGTAAAATAAAATAAATCATTATTATTAATCGGTTGAATTAAAAAAACAACACAATTAGAAAAATGTAAATCGAACACAGATGATTAAAAACTTAATGAGAGAAATCATAAAAATCATGAGAGTCTTTCATAGAGTTTTTGCTCTATTAATTTTGATTGTGAAACTCAATCGTATCAGATCAGCTGCTCAATTCCAACGTGACAGTTTTGTTGTTTTGGTAGCCGCGCAGTTCTGGCAGTTCACATTCATGTATATTTGGATTGAATGTTCTAGTTATAATTTTTTTCTATTGTAAAATGCATCCACTATTATTTGTACAGTAATTATTATCATCAATGTGAATTGAACAAAATTTTAGGAAGCTTAGGAGTTGAATTTATATTTAACCTATAACTAAACGTAAGAAGGAACTTCTCGTTTCTGCTGCCATATTTCTAAGTTGCAAATAGAAAACAGTATTTGAATATTTTTAACAAATATTATTTCCAAAAGAAAAACTCAAAATGTCTTCTGGAACGTAAGTTGTATTTTTATTATAGTAATATTTTATGTTGAATTTGTTATCTCACTCCCTTAACCTAGAAAGTTTCATGCTTCATAAAATATTCCTTCACTGCAAATATAGCCTAACTTCCAATTTTTGCTAATTAAATTGAACTCCTTTATTTCTGCCCTCATTTGAGTTATGCCTATCGTGTATGCAAACGGTTTTCAATTTTTTGATCAGTATACCAGATTGATTGTGGTAAGGAATTAACGAAGTTGCTGGTCATAAATATTGAACATATTGGCCCTTGTTTTCTATAGTATTGTCCCACAGCACATCAACTTCATGCTCACCTTGGTTTTCACAGTATTATGAGCACATTGCTCTTTTCCTATCAATATTATAGATGTAAATTCAAATATTACATCTGTTTTCATTCAATTTTTGTTTTCTGTCATGGTCAAATATATACGGTCCATTTTCACTGCTAATCATATCTCTTTGGGAGGGTTAAGTGTAAGAGAGGGCCGACTGCGCCCTAACTTCGCACTCCCAGGTTAAAATAAAGGCAGTCATTCAATTCACTTTGCTGACATAAGAGTGTAACGAGAATAGGAAATGCTTATTAATGTTATGCTTATTATTATAGAATCAAATATTTCTAATTGATAAGATAACCTATCAATGGTTTGGATGTTGAACTAATGCTGTCTAATGCTTGTTTACAGAACAACTGTATCATTTAAAGTGACACTGACATCTCATCCAGGACTTCCTTTCAAAGTGTAAGTAATATTTGGTTATTGCTTGATGTTCATACCTTGATGCTAAAAACCTTCCTTTATCCCTCCTTGACTTTGACCTCTGAAAAAACAAGAAAATGAAGTAGCTTCGAATCAAAGACAGTTAGAATACTTTCACAACTCTAATTTGAATATAACATAATTTTTTCTATTAAATGGCAGACTTTTTAAAATCATTTGAAAAATATCGAATTTGACTTATACTATCATTACAAAGATTTAAACAAATTCGGAGATGTTGCAAAAAATTTCTGAACAATTTGATACCATTTTGATGTTAACTGGCCAGTGACAGCAAACTTTTTTTTATCCTCGAAATCTGTCTAAAGGACTATTCCCACATATCAGTTTAGTCTCCGTCTTGTCTTATTTCAGCTCGTTCTGTGCATGCCTCGATGCTTTTTGATTGGTCTGTCATAATTGACGCATGCGCAGAACGAGCTAAAATTAAGATTCGAACTGATTTGCGCGCTGCGCCACTTGCAAACGCGAATTCGCCTTTAAAGAATTTTTAGGCTACGCCTTTAAGAAAGTTATAGTTTGTACAGTGCGAGCGGAGCACTACAACAGTGACAAATTCAATTTCGCGAGAGGTGCGGCGCGCAGGACTGGACGCACCTTAGACGAGTCGGAGACTGAACCGATTAGAGGGAATAGTCATAAAAATTCATTCAAATTTTTTGATTACATCAATCAAATCATAATTTATTCCAATCATTGAGTGAAACGTCCATGATGTTACGTTTCTAATTTAGTATGTCTCAATTTTCTTGTTTGAAGCAATTTCGTAATAAAAAATTTTTCATTAGATATTTTTGGCTTTATCTGTTTTGTTCAGGTATTATCTGTTGTTACGGTTTTGATCTGATAGGTAGCCTACCGTTCTTACGTTTTAAAATTATAATATATATTAACATTAGGAAAAGGAATTGATGTCTCAATTATGGAACATAACTACTTTTTGAACCTTGATATGTTTGAAAATTATTTTTGGGATATAGAAGAATTCTGAAAATAAAATGATTAGATTGGATTGAATCTTGGATCTTGTGAGCGAATGGCTCCTTGATTTCCAAGTTGATCTAATTTGGACATTTCCAAGGACAACTAATAATTTGGTTTTGCAGTCTTATCCTGTTATCTGGGTAGTCCAAATACTCCTTTATGGCACTCTTCTCCACCCTAATTCAACTCCACTCTCTTCTCAATATTGTTAACAGTAAGTAAGACTAAATGAGTTTTTCTCATATGAGATTCTTTGGCAGTTCTCCAATAATAATTGAAACTTTTCGAAAAAAGTGGTATTTGTTATCTGATTTCTAATTGGTTTTGATATTCCATAGGTGTTCGGGAATCACCTGGTCAGGATTTAAGTAGAAGAAATTAAATGCCGCGCGTTGTCCAATCCTAGGAAAGAAACTTGTCTCTATTAGCAAGTTGTGCACTTCATTGGCAGCTATGATTTTAGATCGTTTGCCTTCATTTACTTCGTTCAGCGATTATAGAATCAGATTCGATATGGACTTGCAGAACAAGTTTGATTCTATATTTCAAGCGATAGAAGAGTTTTCAAAGGTTATGAAAAGTGCAAGTTTTGGAAATAGGAAAAATCATTCCGGAAGTACAGTTGTTGAAATCTTTACGATGGCTAGTAAAATCGAATCTCTTTTCGACGCAATGGAAAAAAATAATTTGGTTACAATTTTCAATAAAAAGTTTGAACAATTTTGTAAAATGAAAGGAAAGTTCCCTGACTTTGAGTTAGGATTTCTCAAGAATGCTTGTGATCATGTGCTCACGAAATATTTAACTGATTCAGATCTTAGTGATACCGTTGTAACGAACTCCATAAATCAATATCTCGTGCATTGCAGTGGTGATAGACTAAAACAAGTGACATCGAATATCATTGAAACTCGTCAGGCTTTTGTAGAACTCTCTGGTTTTGTTGAAAGAAATTGTGACCCAATTGATGTGGAGGCTAGAATAATATTTGACCACTTTTGTATAAATTTCAATTCAGATAATCGCAATTTCAAAATGTTGGAAAAGAATCTGATCGATGCATTAAGTGATGCAGATAAAGGTCTAAATCATAAAATTTTAGTTCGAATCTTAAATTTTGAAGACGAAACAGCAACCCAGGCTGCGGCTAAAAAATTCATTATCTCCTTCATTATTTCATCACAGTTGCTTTCAAAGCAGAAAAACTTTTGCATTTCTCTGTTTGATTTGCCTTGCGATAAATTGTGTTATATTTTTAATCAACATCCTATAGTTTTGGATTCAGTTTTTGAAGCATTTTCAAATTCATTTGCACAACACCAATGTAGCTATTCTGGAGAAGATGTTATTTGGGTTTGTAATGATGCTAGTCTTCTTTCTTATTCAGAAATCATTGGAATGTTTAGAACATTAACAAGAATAAATTCTAAGTTTGAACAATCCGTTAGATCATTCATTCAAACTCAGAAGTCGGGTAACTCATTACTTATTGAAAAGATTGTGAGTGAAATTTCGTAATATCTTTACAATAATAATAGACGTCGTTCTGCTGAATTGTGATTTCCTATTGTTGAAAATTGCTTGCTCCATATTTATTGTAATAATTTGGCTGCCATACATCATTGAAATTTTTTAAAACTTCATGTTCAGATTCATTTGCTTGGCAACTCTTCCATCACAATAATATCAACGAATCGTAAATTTGTCCATCAATCATATTAAAAGATTCTGGGCTGTGGTTGAAAGAAAACTTATATTTATGTAGCATCACTTTATTTCCATAATTCCTTCTTTAAAATAAATAAGAATATCAAGCATAAGATGGTTTGATATGAAATCGGAGCCTTACTTGTTAATAATAACGAGTCATTGCAATGGCATCTCTTTATTTGAAAATTTCTACTGTATCCTATATCACAGATTTACATTCAATGAACAGATAGAAAATATTATTAATAAGAAAGTTTTAAAATCTTGGTGATGAAAATCTTCTGGCTGGTTGGTTGCTTCTTTGATCAAGTTAGTTATTTATGTATATTTTGAGACATTTATGCTTGATTTGTACAAATCCATCTTAATATAAGATGGATGTATTGTAATTTTTGAATTATGCATTGGGGGGTGTCATTGTGACTTGGTTTAATAAGAACCTTATTAGGCTATTGCCCTAGTTCATATACCGTAATTTTTTTCAATTATTAAATGAGAAATTTTCAATTAAAGCTGACGCTTCCGCGTTTGGATTGGTGAAAACACGCGCTGCCACTATCTTGGTTTGCTAGGTGTAATTTTGATGGATTTCATAATTGAAGTGTTCCTTCTATAGTATACTATAGAAATACCGTATATACTATTTTATATACTCTTTCTGTAGTATATATATGAAGTATTTCCACTTGTTTTCTAATTAAATTGGTAGTCACTCTAGTACAACCTTTTAAAAGAAGTGTGAAATCACAAAAAAATAAAGGATGGTTGACTGACTGAAGCTCAATAGTACCAAACAAATCAATTCGTTAAAATATTAATTTGCCTCTCAGTATTTGATGCTATTTAATACATTGATACGCTTTACTATGTAATCCAGATTGTTAATAATCTTTTCCATCTACTATAATTAGGCCTAGGTATTTTCAGTGTAAATACAATAGATTATAATTTTACTATATATCTATTGATATGTTAGTATTTTTATTCTTATAGTGTAAATTTATTATGTTGACTTGTTTCTATTTTAAATAAACTTGTACAAATTTGATTTACGGAGTTTTCATATTTTGTAGTTTTTATACTGTTTATAATATTTTTATAAGTTTCTGTATTGCTCAAATATCTGAAGAAACGCCTATAAAAATTCAATCATGAACAAAGAATATAATGTTTTTGCGAAAACTGGTTACTCGGTTGACAAGATGTATTCCATTTATTACTAGACTTCAACACTTACAGTGTGGTGTAGTAGCCTAGCCATCAACAATTTTTTTTTTAATCAAACACTTGCGATTTTTCAGGTTTTCTTATAGGTCTTGCATTCAGCTGTAAATTATGTTTATCCATAATATCTGATCATGTCTTATGCCCTACTTTGCAAGTGGGATCTTGATTCCATGTTTCCATTGCTAAGTTCTGTCAGGAAAGTCTGCGGCAGCTGATAACATCACCCAATAGCATAGAAATGTTGAATAACAGTCATTCGCCATCCTCCAAATTGAAAACATTTTACTATACATGTATACTTCAGATTGGGTAACTGTTCTAATGATCATTAACAGCAAACTCTACCAAATATACAGGGTCATCGAAAAAGGTTGCATCCATTTTAAACCATTTTTTTACTGAATAAAAACCATAGAGATAATGTAATAATTTTTATTTTATTGTTTACAGAAAATGTTGAAAATTTTTATATACTTAATACAATATTTCAATATGTCCAGCGTCGGTTGCTCTGCACACACCTAATCGATATTCAACCTCTGTCCAGTTACGCTGTATCATAACGGGCGTGACCGAAGCAACAGCAGTAGCAATTCGTTGTCGTAAATGATTCACATTTAGAATTTTCTCACTATAAACAAAATTTTTAATATAAACCCAAAAAAATAAATCCAGTGGAGTGAAGTCTGGACTCCTCGGAGGCCAAAACACGACTGGCCCTACCAATCCGTCGGTCATGGAACCTTTCATTGAGTGCGTGGCGCACTGGAAGACTGAAATGAGGAGGCGCGCAATCTTGTTTCCAAATTATGTTGAAGTTTTTTTCTAATGCTATTCGTTCAACTTATTAACACGTCTGAAATGCCGTTGAACACTTGTCACTAACTTCAACTCTGCTTACCACAACACACACGGAACGCTGACGGCTGTACGCTGTGCTATCATACCAACAAAAAACTTCAATATTCCCTGTGTACAACAAAACAAAAATTATGACTTCATCTCTAATAGTTTTTATACAGTGAATTTTTAAAATGGATGCAACTTTTTCGATGACTCTGTATTATGGGATGTATGAAGAATTAACTCTTCTTTATACTTTTGTATTGACTTAGGGAATTTGTATCAAGTTTGTACTGTCTGAAAATCATTGTCAGATTTGTCATCAAGCATAGTACTTAATTGAAATGGGTTGTTGCCCCTAACACGCCATCAGACATACTGCTGGTTTGTTTGTTAAAAATACTAAAAGTGACTGTCACTGCACACGCAGTGGCAAAAGTACCATTTGACCTTCATCAAGTAAACAAGTAACTGTTATTTAACGTTTCCATAGTAACTGGGTTCAGAGCTACATAATCTTCATGCAATTCCTCTGCGCATCCTCCTCGTGACCACTCCTTCCGTGTATTCTAGTATCAAAGAAAAATATCAGATCTTTCTGCAAATTAGGAAAGGCGAGGTCGAGTTGCGCAATTTATAATATTATTATTTTATTTTTGACAATTGTTACAGATTTAAAGTACCTGACAATACACCATTCACAGCTGTAGTCAAATTTGCAGCTGAAGAATTTAAGGTGACACCAGAAACCTCTGCAATTATAACCAATGATGGCGTTGGCATAAATCCACAGCAGCCAGCAGGTAACGATTTTATGATTACAATAATTGTTTATCATTTGAATATACAGAAGATATCCTAAATAAAAAAAGATGATAAGACCTGAAATATTTCTTTTCTCTTCATGTTTTGTTTGCTATTCTTCTATCTAATCACTGCAATATCACTACTTTTCTAATATCTTGTACGATAAATTTCCAGTTCAAATAACTGAAAAGTAATTTGTTTTCATTCTTCTTATATTTTGTAACTAAATTATCCGCATTGAACTCGCAAGTGCAGCTTCTTTCAGTTAGGCTATGCTACAGGGAGTTTATAGTTTAGATGGGCCAAAATTTCTTGGCACATAGCCAGAATCGTTTAAGCTAAGGCGAGGGGGTACTTTTCTGAGAATATTGGGCTACTACACGCAACGATCAGCTTAGAGCATGATCACATAAGGGTGGATTTGAAGATTTAATGCATCAGACAATGTTTTTAATGCGGTTAGTAGCAGCCAGCTATGAAGTGCTAAGAAATTTTGGTCCATCTATAACAGTGTGGACATTGCATTGCAGTGTGGTCACGCTTTTGATTTGTTAGATCCGACAAATCCACCATACTTTAGCCAATTCCCATAAGATTTGCATTCTTACCTACATTTTGCCAGTATTAGTTTTCATCATTTAAAGCTTAAATTTAAGCAATACAAAGAGTAGGAGACTATTTTTAATGCTAGAAAAGTTATTTTTTATGTTGTTTCTCCTAAAATAAGTTTGACAAATAAGTGAATGGGTTAGTCTGTAATCCCATATCAAAACTAAAAATTTCGGCAAAAAAATTGCGACGGCGGGAAAATTATCTCCACAAATTGTTATGGAGTGCTTCACACAATAAATGGTCACACTGTTACTATACACAATCGGGACATTTTTCCCAAAAATGATGACATTTAATTGAAATTTTCACAAACAACTTTGAGATTATATTTTTTGCAATGTTTTAACAGCTGTTTTTATTTCCTTCAGGATCGGTCTTTCTCAAGCATGGCGGTGATCTTCGTCTTATTCCCAGAGATAGAGTTGGTTCCAAGTGATGCTACAACTGCTTTTCCTCAAGCTGCAAAATATTCATTCCACTGCACAAATTGTTTCAGAAGTCAAAATTTCATACTAAGTTGAAATGCAGTATAAATACCGTACATATACGACATACTATCAATAGAAGTTGTTGAATTTCCTATCAATCTTCAATGTTTTTCAACTGGATAATTTACTATTCCAGCAATGGTATAAATTTATTATAAACTTTATGTTTTGATGAAGTATTCTTATGATCTGTTATGATGAATTTTATGAAATAAATCCAGTCTTTTTGTTATTGAATATTTGTTATTTTCGTCTCTGATCAGAATCCTTCATTGAGTAGTATTTTAAGTCATAAATGATTTGAATTGAACATTTTTACTTGAGACTAAGTTATATTTTTTCTATGTACATTTTTCAAAAGTAAACATGTTTAATTTTTTCAACAGTAGTTATGATTAGGACGTTACAAGTGAATATCGTGATATTACTGTTTAATCATTATATTTTAATAGTTGCTAGGTTTCATTACTCTTGAGGCTCCTCGTCTACTGGAACCGTTTTGTCGAAATTATCCGTCCGGCTAATACAGCCTATTCTTATACAATAAGTTGTAATAAGGGTGACTGCTTGTGACCTCCTCAGTCAAATATAAAGCATGAAAATTGCTTTCCGTTGATCCGGAACACACTTGCAAAGCTGTAAGCTTGTATGATAGTATTTTTTGTTTCAATTTGGCGAATGACTTCCATCGAACGTTTCCATGGTAAGGGGTGACGTTGACTTATTTTTTACTTGTTATATACATTATTCATGTGAAAAACCTCAACATAGAATCACCCGTTATCATAGAAACGTTAAATGAATAGTCATTCGCCAATTTAAAAAATAGTTCTATGAATAAAACTATCGTTAATAAATATCAGAGTACAATAAATTTGCCTTAAAAATTAAATAATGAACAGAACACACATTTTTAAAAAGTTACCGCTCAACCGACAGCCTTCTTAATCACTTTTCACATGAATGAAAATAAATATAAAAAAACTAGTTCGTACAAAGCTTGGTTCTTTGCTTGATTTCCTTTATTCATACATTATATCTGGGAAATTGAAAATAGATTATTTAACGTTTTGAGCTCAATTTTATCAATATTCCCTGCCACTCTCGATTGAGTTAGCCGGAGTCCCTTCAAATTCAAATCTCTAACCTCAATTCAACGGTCTTGTTTTTGAATGTTTATTGTTACTTGTTGTCGATGAAGTCGTTGCTTGTTGCTTTTCGAATTCAATGATATCTTATAATATATCAGTCATAATTTTTTGTGGAATGTTCTGCTGAGTGAATGAGTTGTAATTCCTAGTGAGACGTCATCTATTTATTTTTGTCTTCCTTCAAATAAAGGTAGGCTACATTTTTTGACTGACTATACTCTTGGAAACCAATCTTTTCCCACGTTACTACTGGCTAAATTACCCTACTGACTAACATATAGTTATAGGTGTTATTAAAATAAATTATACAGCTATTTTAATTAGCTTGATCTCAGATTTTGCTACAGCAATGTCCGCTTGTACTTTTATAGTTTCTCATATTATTATTTTATTAATCAATAACTACAGATCACCATCTGTTTTCACATTGTTTCTAAGTTTTTAATGATGAAATTACGTTTTTAAATGATTCGGAGAAGACGAAAAGCCGTAGGTCCCGACTGCCTAAAAACAGTCGTCATCTCTCATTATCACCCCTTTCATTACCCTCACACAAGCATAGAGCTAATGTAGGCATCACCCTCAGAAAAAATCAAAATACAACTCTCAAGTAACAATTTTGAAACTCAAGTTTTTAGTGAAAATAGTTTCGTCTGCTGCAGCCATTCTCATAGCTCAAATTGTCGCATGTCCACCGTCCATTTGTATGCTAAAAATAGGAACTATGATCTTATAATTATGTGTAGTGGCTATATTGGCTAGTGGAGCCACGGCCACAGAGTGTAAGGGCCTGGTCACATACGATTGTAGTTTGCTTTTCTTTACTTCACTTTACTAGACGAGCTACTTTGATTGGGGTTTGCTTTACTTCACTTTACTTACTATATACCATATACGGTTTATATAGATTTACTATGAGTAAGTGAAGTGAAGAGAAGTAAACCAGTTAGCTTTGTTAGTGAAGTGAAGTAAAGTAAAGCGAACCACAATCGTATGTGACCAGGCCCTAATGGTATAGGAAAAAATACACTGGAAAATAGCAGATCATGGTATTTTATTTACTCAAATAAACTCATCTATTTTGCCGTTCTTATCGTACTTAGGGCCGCTTTCCCCAACGCTGCTTAAGCAATACATCTGGCTTAAGCCTCATTCGGAGAATAGGAAAAGTATAGAAAAAATTGAGCGTCAGCTGAAGCAGCTTTGGGGAAAGCGGCCCTCAGTCATCACGATCGCTGACATGAACTCAATTGAACCACAAAAGTATCTAACAAAGTATATTAATGACAGTTAATAGATTCTTGATATGAAGTCCCAAAGTATGATAGCATGAGTCCCAAATCTCATAAAATGATTATTTGAACCAAGTGGACAAAGTTCTTATCAGCATTGAATGTTTTGTATAGGATCGCATTTATATCAATATACTTATTTAAAAAATGCTGATTTTTCATCGTTTCAGAGGATGACTTCCAACGAGGAGGATAGGAATGGAATGGCGCACAATGACGAGGACTTTAGCGAACTTCCATTCAAATTACCAGATAATCTGCCCCCAGAAGCCCGCGCACAGGCCCTCAGAATGTATAAAATGGCGCTGGAAAGAAAAAGGAAACCTTTCACCTTGAAGGACTTTGAAATCGGTAAACCATTAGGCAGAGGGAAATTTGGTAGAGTTTATTTGGCTAGAGAAAAACAAACGCACACAATATTTGCTTTGAAAACTATTTTCAAATCTGAACTACAAAAAGGTAACATGGAACATCAGGTTATACGCGAGGTTGAGATTCACAGTCGTTTAAATCATCCAAACATAATTAGTTTGTTCACATATTTTGCAGATGATAGAAGAATATTCCTTGTGCTTGAATATGCAGGCAAAGGAGAACTGTACAAACATTTGCAAAGTGCTCCCTATAAACGATTTTCAGAGAGTCTCTCAGCAAAGTACATCTATGAGGTTGCTGATGCACTTCACTATTGCCATCTCAATAAGGTGATTCACAGGGATATAAAACCCGAAAACATATTGCTGACTTATGATGGCAGGATAAAGCTTTCCGATTTCGGCTGGTCCGTTCATACGCCTTCTCTCAAGCGCAAAACAATGTGTGGCACATTGGACTATCTCCCGCCAGAAATGGTGCTCAACAAACCTTACAATGAATGTGTAGATAATTGGTGCGTAGGAGTCCTCTGCTATGAATTCCTTGTTGGCGTTCCTCCATTTGAAAGTAAAACTAATGACGAGACATTCAAGAAGATTTGCGCCGTTGATGTTCGTTATCCGGCTTTCATGAGCACGGGTGCTAAAGACCTGATCTCCAAATTGCTTCAAAAAAATCCCCTAAATAGGCTTCCGCTACCACAAGTTTTGACTCATGATTGGGTAATCTCCAAGAAGAAAACGTTCAAGGCTGATTAAGTTATTATCTGTTTTATTAGTTAATTATCTGGTTTTTAGCTTCTTTTGAAACATTAACTTTTATTGACGGTCTACATTGACATTCAATGTTGAATTGAAGTTATTGATTGGTAATCCTACTGTAGCATAATTTCATTGTAAAAACTTTGTTAAGTTGAAAAATTTTATTACAAAAACATTACGTTTTGAGTTGAATTCACAAGACTTATTCTTGGAAACCTTTCACTTTATACTCTATTTAGACTTATACTTTTCGCACATTATCTTATCTTATAGATTCACAACAGATCATTTTTTTGTAAACTAAAGTTTAAATATAAATGAAAACACTGAATAACTAGTATGTTCATTAATTTCACCACACTAATGAGAGCAACTTAGATGCTCGTACAAAGCATTGATTTACGTCAGTCACAAGCATCTATAGTCATCTCGCTAACAGACTAGCTTTTGCAGAGAGAGATGGCGGCTGCTACAATGCTGTCAAAAATTAAAACAATACTAGGCCTTATCTACATAAATGTTACTACGAATAATAAACTGTAAAGAATATCACTTGCGAGAATTATTGCTAAAATTAGAAAACTGGCGATATTCTAACTCAGAATAAAACTTTTTAAAATTATCACCGTTGCAAGAGTTGACGGCACTGCTTCTATCCTAGGATTTTCAGAGTCGCGCATGCGTAGTAAGCATTTCTCGATCCATGGCTATTCTCTTTGTGCGATGACTATATACTATATTCTCGGAAAGGAGAGATTGATGTAAGCACAAAGAACGTGGTATTGCCGTGAAGACCAATAATAATTCACAGTAGGTGTCAAAAATTGCAATATTAACATTTTACTGAGAGTTTTGTGCGACTCAGAACCGTGTGATAACTATTAGTAACGCTCTCCTTTCAGTCTCAACCTGTTGACTGAAATAAACTCCACCCGTGTTTGGTAACTTGTTTCCGTGAGTAGAGTAAAGTTAACGGAATTTGTGGAATGGAATTAGTACTCAAAACTTTTTTGAATTGATACTGATTTATTTCCCATTTAGACACATATATGCAAATCTTAAAATCTACTAGAACTCTGATTTATACATAATTTACTACTATATAATATCTACCCTGTAGAACTAAAATAGTGTGCTGTTGATTGTTGTAATTTAATACTGATCATGAGTTATTTGAGCTACATCAACTCTTATCTTACCTAAAGTATTTTAGTGAATGTGAAAACTAGAAGTAACAAGAAATATCTGTGAATAATGGAATAAATCATTATTATTCAGAACTTTGATAATTTCAAAGTCATTCGAATAGATATGATATGAAAATGTATTTTCTACTAGGGTGTACAATAAGTTTCGAACCTTCTTCCCAATTCAACATATATACTTTCTATTTTCATGAATAAATATAACATTTTACTGAATTGAAGTCAAAGTTATTGAATAACCCACTGCATGAATACATTATTGAGATTAATAGTCAAAATTGTCATCACTTCTCTTAGATATCACTTATTCAAGCATTCAAAATTCATTTCACGATATTATTATAGTAAAATAACGATACTATTATATTTAAATGAAATTGATACGGTAAATATTGATAAAATTATTAAATTGATACATGAAATACAAAATGTATCGTTGTTTCAATTATAAATTTATTATTAAATAATTAAATTATACAGTAAGTAGATACAGTAAATGTTGATAAAATTATTAAAATGATACATGATATACGAAATGTATCATTGTCTCAATTATAAATTGATTATTGAATTGACATAGTAAATATTGAATTATATGGTAAGTAGATACAGTACTGATTGAACAGTGTTATAAAAAGGGTTTACATCTATATTAATCGCAGCCAACTATCTAGGCCTACTATGTTGTGCTGGTTTTGAACTTTCAAAAGCAAGGCAAGACGATGCATTGCTGCTTTTCGACGCGGTCGGTGCAGACGTCGATGTTGAAATGTTTGACGGGAATGACGTGACGGGTGCGCTGACGGATCGCGCCGTGTCCACACGTCGCAGAGCAAGGCGACCACACGCTCCACATCGAGTACTTGCACAGCTCCGGGTTGCCTGCCAATCAATTGCACACTCAATCCCTATGTCCACACTTGGTCGATTTCTGTGTGCTGCATAATTATTCTAACTTATAAGCATTGGCCGCATGCTGTGTAGCACAAAAATCGACCAAGTGTGGACATAGGGAATTATATCTACTGAGGGTTTACAGACCATTTATATATAATACCATTGACATTGAAAAATCACACCTTTTTTAGTTCCTATAAGGAGCACACTACTTTTTTAGCCTACATCCTTCCTTAGTTTCAGATGTTGCTGGCTATCGTGCATGTAATTTTGACTCGATTAGCTGCCGCTCGGAACAGTTCAAACAAGGCTCTCATATATATCTATTAGGCTAGGCGTTCACCAGTTAGTCAAGACGAGATTAGTCACGTTTAGTCACAGTAATTCACATAGCTGCTTATGAAGCAGCACACACCGATGCAATGACTAATCGGTGTGTGTTGCTTCATAAGCAACTATGTGAAGTACTGTTACTAAACGTGACTAATCTCGTCTTGTCTTGTCTTGACTAACCGGTGTACTCCTAGCCTAATATTAAAATACTTTTGGCGCATTCCTTTCTACTGTGATTCCACCACTGCGAGATTTGATGTGAAATCTAGAGGAAGCTCACACTGATACAAGTCTGTTGCAATGATACTGTATTCCCAAACAATACATTACTGAGCAGCAAGTAAACTCGTATATAAAAAATATATTGATAGAGTACAGATAGAAAACATAGTTCATGTATGAAATCATAGGCATAGAGAAATCTCACTGAGGACGGAGGTATAGCCTCCGTAATATTTTCTGCCAATAAAGTGAGTTCAACTCTGTTTTTTTATATAAACCATGCTTTTCTATCTGTCCTCAGTGTAAATATTCAAAAAGGTCAGTGACCTCTGTTTGTGATGTGATATACGAGTGCTGCAGCTACAGGAATGGCCCAAATATACAAATGGAGCAAAAACCCCATCCCTATTCAAGAAATACAACTAACAAAATAATGAAGAGTAATTCTAGAAAATAAATATATTAAAAAAATCTGGTAAAATATGAGTAAAGGCGGGTTTCCATTAGTAGAATAAATGGTTGAGTTTATTGAGCAAGTAGGCTACATTAACTCCTTCAATTAAAACGTACATGGTAGTGTAGAGTACATCGTAAAGTTACGGTTACTCTACTACTTCTTAGTATGCCACCTATTCTACTTCTAATTCTACCAAGGTAAACCAGGCTTAAGACATAGTTGAATAGAAAATAGAGTAGAAATTACTGTGATAATGGATAAAAGTATATTAGAATCACAAGTTCCAACCAGCACTTGATAAAATAACTTGTAAACAGCTTAAATAATTGTTCAACTTCAACTGAAAATAGAATGTAACTTATTTTTATGCTGGTATGCACCAACCGAGATCAACTATTTTTATAGCTAAATGTATTACTCTAGCATTGTGCTGATCCTGGATTAAAATTAATCTCACTAGAGCAAGCCAGCATTAGATTTCTGTGGAAACTCCTAGCTCAGACTGCATGAAATTGTTGATGTTTTAATAAAAATGCACTTGAAATTGAGTTTGGCTTAATCTAGCCAAACAATAAAAAATATGCGAAAAAAATCATCAATTATGTTGATTTTGTCTTATTTGAAAGGAAATTGTGCTCTTACCACATTGCTTTCCTCTACATTTTTTCTTCTGTTGAATTTCTGGACAGCTTTCACCTGTTTTCGGCTTAACCTGGATAGAAGGTTGAATAATATATTAATTACAATAGTAGTTTGAAAATCACACACCAGAGATTTATTATTTTCGGCAGCAAGAATATTAAATTGTATCAATAGCGATTCATCAATCAACCGGAAACACGTATATATTCGACTTGCATTGAATTAGGAAATTTAATAAAAATGTAGCCTATGGAATGGAGAATTTTTCTTCCTGAGTATAAAATCATCTTTCTTCACTGATCTCAATAATATAATCAGAATTTAAGTATTTGAATAGTGAATGAATTGTATATTTTGAACCTTTACATATAGTAAAAACTATCTTATGCAATGGAAAAAATACTATCCTCTCACAGGAGTTACATTAAAAAAAAATATGAGTAGTAAACGTAATGTAACGTACAGAGTAAAACGCAAAACATATAAGTTTACATAAGGAAACACTGATAACTTCAAATAATAAAACTGTAGTAATATTCATTTAATTTGGCGGATGGCGATTCTATTAGATAGGTAGCTATTATTATTTTTGCCATCGGATTCTACGGTCATCAGCAACGTTAAGAAAAAATAAATATTTTTGCAAAACACTTAATTAAAAGGTAGGAGTTTTTTTAATTAAGTGTTTTGCCAAAATATTTATTTTTTCTTGACGTTGCTGATGACTGTAGAGTCCGATGGCAAAAATAATAGCTATCTATCTAATGAAAGTTATTCGCCATCCGCCAAATTAAATGAATATTACTACACATGACTTGACGAAGTCTACCTTAACAGTTCGGAACCTCTCGCGTTCTCCTCGTCCACACTTTTTCGAACACTGCGACCATTTGCCCCATTTTGAGTATTCGCATTGATCGCCTTCCTGAACATCCTGATTATCTGAATCCGGACTCTCGGATGTAGCCTAGAAAAGAACCAAATATATTCAATATTGAAATAAAATTTTCTTTATCAGGAGGGGACTAGAGATCTAGTCCTATCTCAAACATTCAGTTCGAGTAGAATTTTCCCCATGTACAGATCCAGAGTATATAAGTGGGGAAATATATTTACTGTATTAATTGAATTTATTTATTTTTATTCACTTATTCATCATACATTGCCATTGGTAGTACAATAAACCACATCAACAATGTCATACAAAAATGAAACAAATATAACAACAGATAAATGAAGCTGATTTATAAACAATAATAATAACAATCTTATATCAATATTAGGTGATATAATTTCTAAGTTCTCAATTATAAGTTCTCAAATTATAACTTCTCAAAATTTCACGGTGGTCTTTTTGTAATCAATCGATCACCTCAAATGGGTTCCTCCCCAGAGGTCCAAAAAGGATCCTATATTAACCTTATGGAAGACAGTTCTAAACCAGATGTTATGAGAAGAAATAGGCATTACGATAACGCCTATCTGATTCAGCTAATATTTTTTATACATTCTCTTGAGTTTTTAGTAAGTAATCATAAGTGCAGTAGTTATTAGAAGTTGAAAAATGAATACCTTCACTTGCGATCTAGAGGGAATCCCTGGTGGTGTTGAGTATTCTGAAAATGAAAAATAGAAATAATTCAATTATCGTCACATGAAAAATTATGAGATTGTCGTATCCAATAACAAGGTTGAGTGGTAGAAAGAACTTTCTAGTCCTAACTACGCCTAATAAATAATATTTTCATTTCATTTATCCATTTTACAGTATGTACAGTAGAAAGGACACAGAGAATCGTTAATAAATCATTGTTAGAAATCTTCACACTAAAATATGAACCTCCTTAGTCATTAAAATACAATAAGCTTACTTTGTCATTTGATCGCAAACTTATTTGACAAAGTCAACTCCTGATTACTGTGTTATGAACTTGACACGCACAATGAATTGACCAGTGAAGTAACAAAAATTATATAGCGATGAAGATAGATCTTGTAGAATTTCCATCTCTATACTGTATGAAGGCGATAATTACTGTAGACAAGTGTGGGTTGAAGAACAGAGAAAGCGTAATAATGCGGTACATAGCAGAGTATTGAAAAATTGTACATTATTATGAAATAGTCCATGAGAATGTGTTGAGATTTTTTCCTTGAAACGTTTGTTACGTTTTTAACATTAAGCTGTTACAAACGTAACAATGTTATCGATAATCTAATTTTGTCTAAAAAAAACTCCTGATAACCACTTTCGAAATGAATACCATTGATAGATGGAGTTATATGTGTTCCTTAATTTTCAGTGGACCTAATTGGAATTATATTGACATTTTTTATTCTTATTTAGCTTTTCAGATACTGTTTTGTAAGATACATCTGATTTACCTACAGTACCTACTTGGAAGTTACTAAGACTGAAATTGATTAAGTTGAATATTCTTTTACAGAAAATGAACTCTCCATGAATAGAAAATTATCATTATTATGAAATGATTGATTGTAAACATGGCTTATGACGGTAAGAATATTCTAATTGCTACAATGTCTCCTCTTTATGATTCATTGGGAGATCCGCTTAAATGAACTAAAAAAAGAATTGACTATCTAATGCAGCTCCAGATAGGCCACCAACAATATTATTACAATATACAGCTAGTTTATCAATAATATTAAGATGAGATGCAAATATTAGTACATGAGAAAAACCAAAAAATAAGACCAGAAAGAGAGAATAAAATCAAGAGTTCGTTAGTGGCATTTACGAAACTCTTCTGCAAGACAAAATATTATGAGGATGAGATTAAATTATAGTTAGAAGTTGAAATTGCTATTCTATTTTACATACCACAGTTAGTATCCTGCAGTTCAACATTGTATGAAATGGCTCCTGACAATGAAACTCCATACTGTTTCAACATGGCAGTTCTGTTAGCTATTAGTTCCGCTGTTTGGTGAGTTCAGACATGCGCACAGCCAATCACACAAATGTTTATTGAAGATACAAGCAACACTGTATTTAAAAGAAGGATAATATGTTTGAATCAATAGGTTCTATCAGTTCAATAAACCACTAATAAATTATTAATATGTTGCGGTATTCGGAAATTACAATGAATTTTGTGATTATTATTATACAGTATTAAAAGTTAGCAGAAGCGAAATTGATTATGGGGGTGGGGTGGATGTGAAGGTGATAATAGGGGCCATATACCTATAGTAGTTTTGGCATATTATACTTTTATGCATGATTAACATTATAAGTCTATATTCAATAGACTTCTAATATGTTAACCATGATAAAACACAATTCAATTTCTTTCCAATTATTCTTGTTTTATTTTCAGTAAATTGAAGAATTAAAAATAATATAATGATTGCGATTACAGCGTACATTATGAAGTTACTATTTCTACTTGAAAATAATATGACATTTGAAAAAATATTATTCAATGTGAAAGTTCTGTTCTGTTCAGCTTCAGCTATATAATCACAAGTCCATACGCTAAAGATGAACATAATATTGAAGGAAACATATCTGCGACTCAAAAACAATACTGACAGATGTGTTCACATTGATGCATGGCTCATGGGTAGAGAAAACTCTCAAATAAATAGCGTTTCAGTTTTATACTACTGTTCTCTAATCATGGAATATCTCAATAACCAACGTGAAAACAAGTAGGCATAATTATCAAGATTTACCAATTAAAATAATCTGATAAGATGTGCCATACAGAAATCTTTTAAAAAATATTTTCCACCCCCAACCAAATAAGCTAATTTTGATAAAAACGTGAATTTATGACAGTTTGAGCATCATGAGTACAATAATTCAACAGTTGAGTGAAAATTTTATCGAAATGAATTTTCACCTTTAAATTTTCTGCAAGTGTGTTCGCACTCATTTTGTGTCATGAACCGATTCTTATTTCCTCTACAACCGGTGTAAATGAATTCTTGACAGTATTGAGTGAGCGTGTCAAAAAACCAACGCTTGTAGTATCCTCTGCAAGGCCCCACATCTTTGGGAAGCTGGCATATCTCTGGAAAGATAGTGGCATGCATGCGGGTTAGTAAAGCGTCTAAAAGCATTCTCTGTTATGGAATTTATACACAAAAATACATAATTAAAGTTTATTGAACACTGGAAATATAGTATCCTTGCATCTGATTGGAACTTTCTGATATAGGTACTACACTATAGCGACAGTTTTCCGTTTAATAGCAATTAATAAAGCGTTAAATATATTTGAATTAGATTATTGACAGTTGAAATTATTGGTCCATGAAATCAAGAATAATTTGATATTATTGGCCCATGAAATAATGAATAATAAGGTATGATGTATCCTACCTTTATCACAGATACAGTGTCCTACAGAAATCGATAACTGGGTCGTGTTTCATAAAATTTCAGAAGTCCTGCATAAACTTAATGTTTTACCTTGGTATATAATCTACTTCTAGTACACGCGGCATATCTATACAACTGCTCAGTCGCGAGTTGTGCTGAGGTTCCATTGTTGTGACGTGGGTCAAAAACACGTCTCAACTTATTACAGCACAACTCACGACTGAGCAGTTGTATAGATATGCCGCATGGACTAGAAGCAGATTATATATCAAGTATATAATATAAAGGTTAAAGATACTGTGCATGTGTAAGCCATCAAGGTTTCCACATCTTGCAAAAACAGTCTCATTACTTTATTGTCGCACCTCGTATTTGTTTTCTACTCAACAGTTTCTTATCAGTGAGAAATAATATTTTACTGTGTTGCAGATACATATTATTTTTTTCTACGAGTCATATCACACTGATTTCAAACTATTAAAGTAGAAAAACAATCTTCGCAACAATATGAGTTTCATGTGTTTTATAGCCTATACTTTCAAAGTTTGAAATCAGAATTTATTAGAGTAGAGCTATATTCAGCTCTTGTCCACGACTTTGATTAGTTCTGCCAGCGAGAAGGAAGAAAATAATATAATTAATATCTCTTGGCGTGTTAACTATTTAAATTTTGAGACCATTATAGATGTTTTGTTACGATAGTTACTTTAAGCTTGATTAGTTTTGTTAGAATGTAGCGTGTTATAGATTCGAGACATGTGTTGAATAATAACCGTAAGCTTGCTCGGTAGAGATGTCGCAACTGCGTCCCGTGTCGCACTCGACCTCCTCGGTCATGACGAGGCCCGTGCACGGGTCGTCGGCGACAAAGTGCGGTAGTGCGAACCTCGTTCTGATCTGTTTGCCCTTGTTGCAGCTCGCCATGCACGGCGACCAGTGGCTCCATGGGCATTTGTCACTGTCCGCCAGCGAACCTTCCTGCAACAGTCAATCGTAGGCCTACTCTATAATATATTCAGTGGGATTACATCATAAGGATACATGATATTTTGTAATGTATACTAAATAACGTTAACTAACAGCTTTAATGTAGTCCGGAGCTTCAACAGTTACGCGGTTCAATCAAATCTATATACATATTTTTATTTACAATTAAGTGGAATTACTGAATTCAATAAAATACATGAGATTTTGTACTGTAAACTAATTGAACATTGTGTGTAGTCCTTATGAATGAGTGGATGAAATATTTATTGCAATTTTTTACATTCATTATATTTTTTTTTGCTCGGGGTGATGCCCACATAAGCTCTAGGCTTGTGCGTGGGTAATGGGAAGGATGATGATGAGAGATGAATGGACCGACAGCTTTAGGTGGGTTCCGAACCACCGGGAAGCCATTTTGAGGCTCATAAATTTTTGTATTCAGAGGAGCCGGTCACCGTTACAACGGTAGTGGTAGGCGCTGTCTCTTATCTAATCTCACCGATTAGACTCGCGGTCAACCGCTTCCCTAAATATTAAAACAATGAATTTATAATACATTGTCAAAGATAAAAAATTATTGCATAAATTATTTTTAAGTAACAAAACGTAGGAATCCAACAATAGTAAGTTGAAAACATTTTAGGCCCGGTGTTCATTGTTTCCAAACTTCAAATCTAAATTACTCAAAACTTGGTTTTTGCAGATACCGCCTTAGCACGATTCGCTTATTAGCACGGCAGTATATTGTAACCTACTGTGTCCGTTATTTGGCCAATTTATTTCGGTTTGCGTCAAAATAAAGGTTACTGGATGTACTAGATGTGCAGGTTTTATTTGTATTTTGGAAAAATACGTTTAATGGGTAAAAAATGTAACATAAACGAAGCGCCATCTCTGAATGAACTGCTTGAACCTGTACTGCTGTACAGAGTGCCTACCGGTATTGAATAAGTTGGCGTCAAATTTGAGCACAGCAAGCAACATAGTCGTGTCTAATCGAAGTTGAACATAAATTTTATAAATGAACGGCATTAGATGATAACTCACCGGATATGTTTGACTGCAATCATCTAGCGGTTCCTCACACTCGCGTGTTTCTTGAAATTCAACGTTGAAACGACACTCTTTTTCAAATTCCTCTTTGAAAATCTTCTGCCTGTTGAAAAGACATTGAATCAATTTACTTTTAAAACTATTTCACAAAGTCCTGAATGACTTTGATGGATAGAGATAGTTGTGTAAAGTAAACCTGTAAATTACATAAAAATATGAGTAATACTAATGAGTATTGTAGAGGAATAGGAATTCGATCTAGCATATATATGAGCGATAAATGGAACAATAACAAGATTCTATTGGATTTGATTTGAAATGAACTCACCGCACTTTATTTCCGCGTCCACAAGTAGCTGAACATGTTGACCAGTCACTCCATTCTGCTTGTTCGCATTCAGGTAGAACTCTATTCAAATACCTGATGTCTGGTCTGAAAGCACAACCAATAAATCGATTAATCTTCATGAAAAGGCCGTGTTTTACAATAAATTGTCAACTGTAGATGACTAATGTGTCTTTGAAAACAAATGCTTCAAAATTGTCTCGATTTGTTTCTTCAATTTATCTATACAATTTATTTCTCAATATACAGAGTGGCTCATAAAGAATAACGCATGTTTTTCACAGTGTTATAAGAAAGTTTATTTTATTCATACATTTATCTTACTTACACCAGAATACTAAGAAAATAACGCAGTTTGAGAATTTGTGTATATTAAATTATAAACCTCTACCGACTTTTTGTACACGAAATTTCTTACATGTCTTCAGGGCAGATGTTGATGTTTTGTACGATAGTAAACGATACTAATGCTTAAAATATGGGAATTGAACATAACATAATCGGTATTTTCGACAAGCATATATTATAAAATACTGTATTTTCTGTAACTCACCCACAGTTCGCATTTGGTATGGTGCAGTTTTTACGTTGAGTCACTTGTTCACTGCACAGTAATGAACCAGCTTTCTCAGGCTCTTTGTATTCTCTCTGCCTTGTTTGAAAACCAATGCCACAGCTTTCTGTTGGGATGCATATGCCCCAATCGGACCACTGCCTCAACACTTCACAAGCTGCAATGACAAAGATAATTGTGTTCATCATTAAATGATAGAGTAAAATAATAATGATAACTGTATTCATAGAGAGAGATTTTCTCTCAGTTAGGAATAATAATGATAGGTAAGAGACCATAAACTAATTTGTGTGAGTTCATGTACTGATCACGAGTTTATAGCATCACTACTGAAAAGTATACAGCTCAATATCCAGAAAACGCAAAAATAATGAAGGAGAAGGTTATTAAAGAAGTATGAAAACCATAATTGTCCCCAATAATATTTGCATTGTGCTCTGGCTGTCATCGTGTAAGATTCGAATTTTCCAAAGTTATTTTGTTATCTTAAAAAATGAGACCAGAAGCACTGTACAAAATGTTTTCATGAGAGTTCATGTTCTTTTATAATCACTGAAAATTCTCCAAAGAATATTCATTTTAAATAGGATTCGAGCATGCATTTACTATTTTCCAACGTACCATCATCAGGCTCGGATATCTCCTCTGAATCAGTGCAACTTCTCTCATAGATTCTTTGTCTATTCAAATACAGTTTAGCCATTGGTTTCATCTCTTCACCTGTTGACAAAATATAAAAAATTCAGGCTTTTGATAGTCGATTTATGCAATAAATTAGAAAAATAAAAACAAAATACAATATGTGTAATGAAAAACAATATGAGTAAAAAATAAATTATGGATTTCTCTTCAACTAAAACCATATACAAATTGACAATGATTAGCCTAGTCGTCCACTTTGGAACCGTTTTTTGTCAGAAAGCGTCCGATGTCCGAACAACTGGCCATTTTGTTTCAATGTTAGCATTAAGGACTTTCGGTCGTTTTCTGACAAAAACTGTTCCAGTGAACGACGAGGCTAAATCTTCATCATCGGTACAAGCAGCACATTTGAAAAACGTTTATTGGCCTATAAGCTATATAATATACATGTACTGTATTATTTTTATAAGTTACATTGAAATTGACCAAATAGGACCTACTACTGTACTCTACAATGGCAAGTTATGTTGAAGGGTAGGTTTCACTTTGTATGGGCAATGGGCATATTAGTGAGTGGGTACGGTAGTTGTTTGGAAGCCACTTAATATATGTACAATTTTCAATGATTGAGTTTATGATTACACATTGAGAAATTATTGAATTGACTCCTCCTTAATGATCCTATTGTGAACTATTAATTTGGAAATATTGGAGTGGGATGCGTCTCCAATGTTACCAGGAAGTGAACTGCACAATCTGGTACAATATGGTAGCCTACAATGTGCGATCTGGTACAATATTTTCTTTGCAACAATAGCGATAAAAAGAGTTCATGTTTCTTGTTTTGTGGTTCCTGTTGTAAAAGCTAGCTAGAAATATAATACTATGCGAAAAATCAGAGCTACCTTATTTACCTGAAGGATCGAAAAAAGGAGACTTGGGATCAGCTGGATACGAAGAATTGATTCTTTTGATTGGTTCTTGGGGTACAGTTGGCTGCGACGGTGACTGAAAATTCAAATCAGTTTGAAAAAAGTTTTTATACAGGCCTGTATTAAAAATTTTAATCAATAAACATTTTAAAATATTCTTTGTATATAATAAGTATCAAGATGGTTGATTTTGAAAAAATTGTTATCGATCTTAGAATCTTGTTGGTAAAAGATTACGGTACATAACTTTCATGGAGAAATCAAGACTTCCCTGTTCAGTTATTATGGCATCCAGCAGTTATCTGAGTACGGTGCACATTTTTTCAATTTAACAATATTGTAGGTGAAAGGTGATGAAATGCTGCTATATTAGAAGCAGTTTGATAAAACAGTTGGTTGATCGATTTATATTATAGGCTACAGTGCAGATAGTTACTTACCGTATACGTTATACCGCTGTCTATTCCAGTATCCCAAGGGTACAGGTTCAAAACTTTGTTTTCTACCCAACTGCAATTTTCCAAGCACAGCTCCAGCTTCGATACTCCAACTACCCAGTCTGGAGAGGGATCTGTCAACATGATAACGCATCGTAGATTAAAGCCTCATTGAAATTAAAACATAACTTAATTATCAATGATAATATTATGATGGAACACTGCACACTAGTACCTATCTTACTTTCATGTTGGAAAAGTCAATACTGTAATGTTATTATAACTGAATATTGTAATAACTTCCAAGTTATATTATTGGTGATATAAAGTTGCAGCCATTTACTTACCTATCATTGAAACCAGGGAGATAAGATGATGCTTTTTGTCCACCCTGAATACTGCAAATGTTTTTCCAGTTACATTAGGATAGCTTATACCTCTTGCTTTGATAATTGTGCGTATATTTTGACTCTGAAAATAATGATAGAATAGGTAATATGAAATAATCAGATCCAAGAAAAAATGATAATTGTGATCAATAATATTAATAATACCTAATAATAATAGTCTACAAATTCCATTTTAATCTGCTATTTCATTTATAATTTTTTTATAGCATTTCACAAAACATTTATTTACTTTCTAGTTTTACTGTGAATTTTACAATGTTCTCTAAGAATTTTCACCTTCCACTCTATAATATTATTTGTAAGTTCTTCATTATTTACTATGCCTTATTCACCAACCCTCAGCACAAAATTTGATTGAGGAAAATGCAATGTATACTTTCAAGATGATAATGTAGAATAAAATCAAAATTTGGTTTGATTTCTATGTTTGTACTCATGATAATTATAAGATATGTTAATTACGTTTCATTTTATCTGAATATTCATGATTATAATTATTATTAAGTAGGATGCGAATTTTAAAAATTATTCAATGTTATGTTGACAAATGAATAAATGAAAAATGAATTTCAATTTCTTCAAGTCAACAATTTAATCAGGTACCGGTATTACAAGTGAAAGGCCGTACAGCTAGCGTGCTCTGCCATTCACACACATGAATTGCATGAATTTCTTTGCAATGAATCAGACTAGTAAATTCATCAACTCTTATAACATTAAATTGTCATCAACAAGTTTTTATTTTGTATATTTATACTATTTCCTACCTCTTGTTTGAGTTCAGCTTCAAGCTGTTTGGTGGCTCCATTCAATGCAACCTGGCGGAGACCCCCCGATGCTAGTCCTCCGTACTCCCAGAAACTAGAAAATAAAGTAATTCTCAATTGCATATTATATTTACACTATGGCTCCCGTAAAGGGATATAAAATATAATATATTAGATGCAGAGGGAGCATACAGCAGTAGAAGTAGTGAATCTTGTACTATTTTATAAACTAAACTCCAATATCATACAGTTTCAGAAAGAAATCAAGCATTGTTCAATGCTAAGTTATATAGGATATCAACTCACATTCACTAAAGATCCGTTTCTAAACCATTAGTAAACTCTTAAGTACTAATTAATTATAAAATATTTAAATGTTTTTCAAATATAAATTGATATTCATGTATTTAATTTGAGTCAAACGTATTATTTGATGATTTATAAGCAAAGTAATTTTTGTAAAATTAATACATTTACGCACGATTATATTTTCGTACTTTTATATTTTGTCAAGCAGCCTTCTTGCTTAAAAGTAAAATAATTTTTGAAAGTTCTTCTATTGTATTAATACGATGTATTTATTGATATTTTATTATTTATATTATCAAACTATATATTCCAAACATAAATGGATTCCTAAAATCGCTTAGACCAAGGACTAGACCAGTAGACCATTACTGTATTAATAATATTTTAAAATAATGATACCTGTAATTCGAAGTATGCGATGCCCCAATAACATCACTGAATCTTGTCAACCAGCTATTTGTGGGAAAGTCTTTTGGATGCGTGTGTCTGGACCACAGCCCTTCAAAGGTCACCTACAATAAAAATATGTCGTACAAAATTTAGGTGATATCATTCAACAACAAACTATCAACGGAATATGTAAACACTAACCCTTTATTTCAATTATTTTCGCGTGTCCTAACTATCTCTCGAATGAAGAGAAATTAGTTGGATTATGAAGTCGAAATTTGAATTGGAGGCTGATAAGAAGAAATAACATAGAACATGGAACACCCATTATCAATAAAATAAGACAACTGGAAAAGAACAAAGAACATGAACACTTACTTCATATTTTGCCTCATTGCAAGAACAACACTCTCTAATGAATGGCGGAGCGCTATCGAAGCTGTCTTCAACGTTTTCACAAAGAGTACGTGAAAGCAGCCTCTCATCCTGATACCAAGTATCTCTATGCTCAATCACAGTTGCTCTGCAACATAGATGAGAAATATATGTTATAAATTAAGCACTGTAATTGAAAATTTATTCAAGTTGTTATTAGAGTCCGAATAAAATGATATATTTCTGAAGTAAAACACAGTACATAAAAACAATACACCTTACAGATAGTAAGATGAATAAAGAATTTCTGTAAAGTATACAATCAATTATTATAATCACCTTATCTACTATCCAATTATTAAACAACCTTATTACATCTACTGTAAAATTTCAATATTCGTGAAAAATTATTCATGTTTGCTTTGCTGGTAATGCTAATAAGATACCATTGGATATCCCAATCTCCATCTCTCAGAAAAAAATAATTTTATACTGCACTTAAAATTCCTTAGAATTTCACATGCCCAATTCAAGTTATAATTCTTGGCATTATCGAAAAAATGATAAAATTCTGGAATTCGTTTTCTAACCATGTCAGTTAGGTAATCTTCAAAGTTCATCTAACTAATGTTCCTTCTAATATAATCAATAATTTTGAAAAGATCTCTGAATTTTATATGTTCCTTCCACACTCGAAACGAATTTCTTAACTTCGTTTTATTTTTGTCAACATATATTATTTGTTAAATTTCTAGTAGACCTATAATAACAATATTCATTATTCATGCTTCAATTGTTCAACAGCTCATGTTCCATCATTTTTGTTCATTTTTACTTTGATGAGTTCAAAATAGTTTATTAGAAGAATTCTTACCTTATTGTCAAGCATCCACTGCCAGATGGTGGTGCTTTCCATATCACAGATATTTCGGTTTTTGTTGTGAACGATGTCTGTGTGACCATATTCGGACAACTGAAATGAAACGAACAATAAGAAGCGTTCGCATTCAATTCATACAACATCAAGTGAGTTTAAAACATCAATAATTTTTTCACAATTATTTTAGTTGATAAAAATCTGAAATACTATCAAATACATGAAATATTCAATACAGACTAATCCTTGAGAGTCTGCTACTTGAAATTGATTTCAGTTTTTAGATCTTATTGATTATGATAATCTTAATCTAGAATCATACGCAAACAATAACTTATTTGAATCAATGTTCTTGCTTAGGACGTTCACCTGATTTTTCGATTATTGAGTTCATCGCTTCACTAACTAATAAAACTTATGGGTATGTATGTGTCTAAAAATGTATCATCGTAAAATCTAATTAGCTTCAACATTCATGAAATGAGAAGAAATTAACACATATCACATCTCTCGAAAGTATGAGAAAATTCATATTAATAAGAGAGATTGTGAAAGGGAGAACGAGAGAGAGAGATTGTGAGAGGGATAGGAAGAGAGAGACAAAAGTGATGGAGGGAGAGAGAGTGAGAGAAAGAGAGGTAGAAATAGGATATCCAGTGAAGGGATTTTCCTGGAAGTGAATAGATTTGAAACAGACGCTAATCACTGTGTGAACCTCGCACATTTGGGGGAATCAATTCGAATGAAACTGGCTCAATGAATCACATTGTTCACTCCAAATAAGCTGAATATATCCAACTGAGTGAGTCCGACCTTTCAAATAGGTTTAATTGAATCTCCCAATCATAAGCACTGTCGGTTTATCACTCATTGAATTTTAGGTTTAGCCTTTTGCTACCCAAGTCGAAAATGCCGTGTCAAAAGATCTCTATGAATGATTTTTTCATCATGATAAAGGCTATTGATTTCATGTTCTGATTATTTTCATATTGTCCAAGATAAGCCCAACTAAGAAGAATAAGTGGGAGTACATAACATATAACTATCGCTGATTATGCAAATTATTCTTGTTAGTTGATTGGTGATAGACCCCAGTAGGTTATCATACAAACGACACTGATTCTGGGTTGCACCATAAAATGATCATGTATCAAATGATCATAACTTATTGGCATTATGCTGATTCTGGATTAAAATTAATCTCGCTTGGTGTGACTCAGCATAATTCACTTCTCTTAAATTTCGAACAGTTTTCAGGAAAGGACGAAAGAAATATATTAAAAATAACAATATCATCATTTCAAACTACATACCTGTCACTGAATTTAGTCAGTGCATCTCCATACAGGGAGAAAACTCCCACCGGTCTATTCTCAATTTCTGAGAAAGACATCCACATTGGAACTTGAGCTTCAGCAATCAGCTTGAAGCCAATAAACTTCGGAACATTGGATGACGGACCATCGCGTATTCCTTGGATGCTTACTGAAAAATACAATAAATTACGGACTTTTAAAAATTTGATAAAATTAATGATACAGTTGTTTTCCCTCAGAAATCGAGACAAGATCAATAATAATTATTGATAAGACAGTAGCTCCAAGCTAAGTGAGGCAAATGATGAATTGGGTGTTTGAAAACTTGTGATAGGCCTAAATATAAATCTCAACTCAACTCGTTATTACGAATAAATCATTTGTAGACCTTGTAATCTTGTACTAGCACCTATTCAAACGAAAATGTAACATTAGGCATGACACAGCCAACAAGGGTTTTACTTTTACTTACTGGAAATTCTAAAACTTTTGGAATACAATCATATTCGAATTCATAATAGTTTAATCTTTATTCTAATAAACCACAAAAAGATTATAGAAATCACTTGTGAATTCTGATCCATCATTATATTATACAATTTGAGTTGATTTGAATTACAATAGAATTCACAAAATGAATTGTGAAAAGCATTAATGAAATCACTCGTGGATTATGATTTTGGAACCAACTCATCCATCATTAAACACAATTCCAATAGAATTCACAGAAAAATTGAGAAAAGCAATAATCAAATCACTCGTGGATTCAGATTTTGGAACCAAGTGATCCATCATTAAACATGATTGTCATAGGATTTGAAACTCAAATAATGTGGTCACAATCAAACTACTATTTCAACTTGGATATTGCTTTGATCTGATTTATTTGTCAGCGAATTCTGGACGATCGTGCATTATTTTTCATTCGACTGAAAGTTCAAGAGTTCAGATGAATTGGTGCTTGAGAATGGCTTGATGATGGTTGGAGAAAAAGGCGGCTTAAGATTGCTAGAGTCGCAGTCGCAGTGGTAAATTAAGCGTGCGATTTGTGGAAACGAGGGGTCGCTGCTGTTAACTGTTAATGCGCGGCGACGGCAGCAGCGCAACTTCGTCGTTGCATTGCGTTTTATTCGCGTTTATCCGCCAGTTTTCATTCTATTTCGGTGGAGGAAGAATGGATATCGGGGCGGAGAAGGCATTACCGGAAATGTAGAGGGATCAAAACGAACGGCGCTTTCTCTTCCTTCCGTTTAGAATGATGGATGACGGCTTCAGAGAACGTGTCAAGTCGTCTGCTCCCGTCCGAATTAAATTTTTACTGCTTCCCGTCCTGTCAAACATCACAATCCCGTATTTTCTTGAAGAATCAGCGGATTCTTCTTCTCTTCTCACTGTTGAATATAAGATCTGTAATATTTTGCATCCCCTTGTACTTGAGCTGAGATCAGCGTGTTTTGTGTATGAGTAGGTACATATTTAAAGTAATCACTTCTAGTTATTAGGAATAGAAGCTAAATTATAGATTATTCTTGTAATTGATAAAGATGAATAGAGGTTCATCGAAAAAGAAAAAACGTAAAAACTCATGAAAAATATTGTAAAATACAAAAATATAAATCCACTTCCTTACGTATATAGCTTCCTATTCGTATATTGACTTCATTCAATTGAACTAAAATCAATAGAAAATTTGATTCTCTTCAAATTAACTCTCTTCAACAGTGCAACAGTGCTGGATAAGTCTTAGCATAGAAAAAGCATACGCCAAGTAGATTACTCATCAAACAGGGACGTTTGTTTACATTTTTACTATGTGGCGAGAATAGTTAGTGTTAGGTGGGTGAGTTCAGATTTCTTGCTGATCGCCCACTTGATTAACACAGCAAGTGTTTGAAGTACTCGAGCCCCCAAAGATATCGCCATCATCACGTCGTTTTTCTGTCGTTTACCATTTAACATAGGGATGAATCATCTACTTGCGTATGCTTTCTCTATGGTTTTAGTGAGAATGGGTAAACATTGTTTCTAAGATCTATACTATTTATACTACACTATTTATACTATACTATACTACACTATTGTCCATGCTGGACGGAAGAAAAGCTTGAATGGAAGATTGGAAACCTCATAAAAATTATGAATTGTATAGAAACATTCGAAATTGGTTCATTTTGGGTCAAATCTGGTCTGAGTAGTTGAATTTTTGAAAACTAGCCTAATAATAAGGAATCTTGGCTTTCATCTTCAGGATAAATTAATGATTTACTGATTTATTGAGTAGGAAGTATGCAGTGAAACAATAACGTCCCATCAAGTAAATAGTCTACAAACAACATTGTTATAAACCAGCAATAATGCTTTTCTGAACTACTGTAGAAAATTGAAAAAAGCTTAACGTCATGAAAAGCTATGAATTCAGATTATGGAGAGGAAAATTATCTCAATAACTATGAATTTTTAAATGGTAATAGGAACAAAAGTTTTCCATTAAGCGGATCAAGGGTATTATCAAGGATGGAGTAAGTGTTTAGAATATTCAGAAAGCAAGCTCATGTCTGTTCTGTTGCCTGCTGATCAAAAATAGTTTGTGAATGGACTGCTTTATGTCAGCTACCAGGTCAGTGGAACGTTTCATGTGAGATTCTCCTATTAGTTTTTATAACTAGTTGAAAATACGGCTCCACAAACACACACAAATTTAAAAGCGCATTTCCACACAACTGTAGATCTAAGGTCATTATAAGTTTACTGTCTACTTTCATTATTATTGTAGATGGAAAGTAGTCTATTACTTTCCATCTACAATAATAATGTAAGTTACTTGATCATAGGAAATGAAAGGTGAATGAAAACATGGTTGATAAATTTAGGTAGCAGTGCAGTGTGATTTGTTTCAATTCTTGTATTATTGTTTTCCATTGTTGTTTATTTTCTAGAGTTTCATTGTAAGTATTTGTGATATTTCAATTGTAGAAAGGATGAAAAACATTGAAACAAGGTGCTCATTGATAAATAAATTCAATTAAGAGTAATGTTTTTAGTTTCAAACACTGTTGAGAATTCAAACTTCCAAAAAATTAGTCTTGTTTTGAAAAGAAACTGTATCAGGATTGAGGGCCTCTTTCATTAAAATGAAGTAGTCCTGTAATGTAGAAAATAGGGCTGATAAGGCACACTTCCCTATGAGGCACACTAGACCAATATGTTTAGTGTAGCACTAGAATGCTTCTAGAGCTACACGTTGTGTTTTATGTCTAGTGTTTGTCTGCCGTTTTCCTGTTTCAAGAATTTCATGGAACAAGCCCCAGTCTTTAATACATGCATTTCTGATCTTGTGATAATTAATCTCTATTTTATACGAAGTGATATCACGAATTATAATTCTGAATCACAACTCTGACTGCTCTTTTATGTTCCAGATTTTGTTACAAAATTAAACGAAACCCAACAACAATGACATCAAAAATAAGCTTAATCATATTGAATTACACATGAAGAACTTTCTCGTTCGATTAGGCTACATACAACGACACAATTATACATGGTTTCAGAATACAGTGGAGTTAAGTAATGATTTATTGTCAGTTTTATTGCCTTTGACAAGTTATAGAGGCATTGGCAACTTGACAGAATGTGAAGTAGTGTTAGTTGTGAGGGGATGAAGAAACCTTATTAACACGCACATCTGAAAATTATGGGTTCCGTTGAAAGCTTCTTACGTTCAGTGTCTTGGAGTGGCTGTAGAGTGGGTGAGACTACAGTCTGATTCCCAATGTATCCAGCAAACATTATCCTCAATTGTACAATTAGTATGTTAATGTAAGTGCTTCAAGTGAGAAGCATTGCCTCATTAATCTGGAGCCCAGACGGCGTCTTCCCCTTTCGATTCGCCTCTTTACGAGTCGTTTTTCATTCACCAATCTTCAATTGAAATAGTAATGGAGCAGTCGTTAGTCTCATGCTAATTTAGCAACGCTTACTCAGTCGCATAAACATACTACAAAATTGTCAAAATTCGCAAAATTCATATGTGAAATTCATTAAATTAATAACATAATAGTATTTGGTGGTTGTTGGGAAAATATTGTAGCATACATTCATTTTTATTTGACTCGATTCAAGTTTAATTATCTATTGATTTTCGTGATTACCTAGAGCTAAGAACTTTCTATAGAACAAGATATATGAAAGGATTCAATTGTTGTCGAGAAGCTGGAAATGATCATTAACGATTATCATCATTGATGAATAAAAAGATTTGATGTGTTAAATATCACTCAGGTACTGATGAGAGAGATATATTTAAAATAAAACATGCTGGGTTTTAAGAGATTAATTTCCATGAAGATACTCAAATGCATTGCTGATTTTAATACTTCCAAAACTTACTTCTGATACTACTAATGAGAATGATTATTGTGATCACTAAGAATTAGTTACCGATAAAAAATTTCCATTACCCCCTAATCACAATAAACTTTTGTATCTTGGATGTGCTTTAAATTTCATTATTTTTCAACTTTTGTTTCTAGATGATTATCATATAATAAATATTCCATTTATTTCCATATTCTACTCCAAATAGTCAATAATGAAAACGTTTTTCTTGGCAACAAGTTTCTTAAGAATCACATTACTTTCTACTTGGTGAAACAAACTTTTTAATAAATTTCGACAGTAATGACTCAGATTTACCATAACCACGAATTAATTGAAGGGAAAAGATCACGAAATATTACAGTTGAAACAAATTGGGAAAACAATTATTTGCGGTTGATTGCTCGTTAGACCGCTACAGTGATAGTCAAAAGGTGCTGCCAAGCCATAATTAAAATTCGCAACGTAGAGCGGCGGGAAAAGTGGCTGGCAATCAGCCCGAAAAATCGACAACAAACTCTTATCTCGCGCCCTTCAACTCGGCACCTTAATGATACGAATCGATGCAGCATCTCCCCTCGCAACTCGGAACGGATCAGCATCTATCACTTAGAAATTTCTCAATTGGAAAAACTGTGGAAACACGATGACCACCAGGAACAAGAACTCGATCCAATATTTTCTCATCTATCAAAGTGGTTCAACTTTCCATCTCTGGATACGACCGAATTTCAAAAAGTACTGTCAGAAAGTATCTCTTCAAGTTTCCTGAGAGACGAAGGAGAAAAGGGGTCATAAATGTTGTTGAATGGTTTCCATTACAGTAGTAAAGAGAATATAGTTAATACTGTACTTGTTTGTAGACAATTATGCTGATAATCAATGCATTCAATTAGTATTAGTTGACACTACGAGTATATTATTGAATTTTATATATTTTATCAATTATTATTGATCAATAATGATTGATAATATGATTTTTCATTGATTATTTTTCAGATTTTACGATTAGATTAGTTTATTTTATATCAATACAGAAAAATAGTACCGGTACACAGTTAATTATTTACAGGATAATTTTAATTGAAGTGAATAAATTTAATAATTCTATATTAATAAAAGAGAGTTGGTGTCTGTACGCTCGCTTATAACTCGGGAACGGCTGAACCGATTTAGATGATTTTGGATTCGTTTGAATTTTTAAAGCACTGGTTAACATAATATGTATTAAAATATAAGAAAATCTCTTTATAATTAATAAATAATTAGTACATTAATGACCTAACCTATCAAACACGACATCCATTTTGATTCAGTCCGAACAATAATGCTCCTATGAAATCGATGTGTAGTTGAAGATACTGCAATATAGGTCTTTCAGAAGATGACCACGGCGGTCTGTTGGTCAGCGACTCTGCCTTCCACGCAGAATTCTCAGGTTCGAATCCCAGGCGGGGGTGATTTTTTTGACAACGTTCAGCATTGATTAATATTTATCCACTCGCTTTAAAAATTAGTATATTGCAGATTTCTTTTAATTTCCATCAATAAAGCGAGTGGATATAGATATTTTTACTTCATGACTTTTTTTCCGTGGGGGGGGGGGTGATATGAAGGGGGGACATTTGGGGGGAAGAGGACGATACGAAGTTCGCCGGGACAGCTAGTTGATTAATAAAATGACATTTTTTCCATGTCTGAGGACTCTCTCAGGTCCTCTCAGGACTCGAGGGGTATGAAGATCAGGGGTATGATACTACATCAGGTATGAAGAATGCATTCATTAATTCATTTATGCGAATAATGTATAGGATTTTGGCTTGATACTCTGGAGTCTCTGTTCTACTCGTATTTTATAATAAAATTGGAGAAAACAGCATCAACTTTGAGTGGAACGTCAAGCATTTTCCTAAACAAGCGTTTTGCAAGTTTGATTCTATCTGAAGAAATAAGCAAGAGAAGTATGTTGCTATCTGAAGAAAGCAAGAAAAGTATGTTGTGTTTCAATTTTTTTAATTAAAAGAAGAGAAACAAGATGCGGGAGACAGAGAGAGTAAGATAGGTGCAGATTTATTCCAGACTATTCTTTTGATGCATCTGTAAACTTATAAATGAGCTTCTCACAATGAGAAAAGTTTCGAACTAAGATATTCAGATACCTCTGAATATCTAAGCCTGAAGACGAAAATTAAAAAAAAATCTATAAATTAACACTACTATCTTTTAGAAATTATGATTCCCTCGATAATAAAATCAGATTGATCATATTAAGTAATCTTTTTTTTAGAGAAACTTATCGAAGCTCTATGATTGAATTGTGATCCACAATCAATCAATATTATTCAACAATCAATAATATTGATCTTGATAGTTTCAATTGAAATTGAGTGGGTTGTTGTTATTGAATCACAACAGCAATCGATGACAGTAAAGCATTTGATATTCTAATGGAATTCTGCAAACCTGAGCGCTGACAAAAGCTCAGTGAGGTGATTGGTTTCAGTTGATGACAATAGTTCATCGATTGCAGCACTGTCGAATATGTATATGCAAATATTGAAATCTGTCCAATGCCGAATGTTCCAGAAGATTAATCCAAACTGTCAAGCGCCGTGAGAGAGCATTGTCTACCCTGCAGAATGAATCCACATTCCTCCCCCCCCTCAATCACAGAATGACAGTTCAACTGCTTCACATTCAGGTAAATTGATTTCTGACTGCGATTACAACTCCAACAAGTTTTGAATTGCGGTTTCTTCCCAATATATCATACACGAATTTCGCGGATTCATGGACATTAAATTCAATTTGTGATTCTTTCATCGACAGCATTCATCAGACTTTTATTTCATATAAGAATTTCGCGGATTCATTGAAATTAAATTCAATTTTGCGATTCTTTCATCAGATTTTTTGCTGATGCATGCCTTATCCCGCTGAGGGTGGAAGCAGGCCTGCTCCGGTATTAGAATACATTTATCTTCCGCTTTCTAAAAGCATTTCAACATTTCCCTCATTTACTTCAGGAGAAGTTAAAGTTAATACTGACATAGATTATGAGATACGCGAACAAAATTATGGAATTAAGGTGCCGGAACTGTAACCAACTGGGAGATAACATCTCACCCCTTTTAACGATACTAGAACACCGTATATTTTCTCTCTCAGAAAAGGGTATTGAAACGCTTTAGAAAGAGGTCCTTGAGCACTGTCGAATATGTATATGCAAATATTGAAATCTGTCCAATGCCGAATGTTCCAGAAGATTAATCCAAACTGTCAAGCGCCGTGAGAGAGCATTGTCTACCCTGCAGAATGAATCCACATTCCTCCCCCCCCCCCTCAATCACAGAATGACAGTTCAACTGCTTCACATTCAGGTAAATTGATTTCTGACTGCGATTACAACTCCAACAAGTTTTGAATTGCGGATTCTTCCCAATATATCATACACGAATTTCGCGGATTCATCGACATTAAATTCAATTTGTGATTCTTTCATCGACAGCATTCATCAGAGTTTTATTTCATATAAAAATTTCGCGGATTCATTGAAATTAAATTCAATTTTGTGATTCTTTCATCAGATTTTTTGCTGATGCATGCCTCATCCCGCTGAGGGTGGGTGCAGGCCTGCTCCTATCTTCCGCTTTCTAAAAGCATTTCAACATTTCCCTCATTTACTTCAGGAGAAGTTAAAGTTAATACTGACATAGATTATGAGATACGCGAACAAAATTATGGAATTAAGGTGCCGGAACTGTAACCAACTGGGAGATAACATCTCACCCCTTTTGACGATACCAAAACAGCGTATATTTTTTCTCTCAGAAAAAGGTATTGAAACGCTTTAGAAAGAGGTCCTTGGTAATGATACCTAAGGGCTGGTCGTTGAAACCAATAAGGTCCATAAAACCAGGATAATGCTTATTAATAATTGAGTGAACAGCAGCTAGTGAATTATCAACATCGCTAGTCAACAGTTGAAGATAAGTGATGGATATTATACATTCTAGAGCGGATCTACATCGTTCAGCATCGCCGCATTGATTTTTAGTGAAGATCGAAACAAAAACTGAAATTTCTTATTGCTTAACAAAATAACATAGACTTTACAATATTGTTTTTATCAATAAGGATAAACATGCATATAATTTCTAAAATCATTTGGAAGGAAAACCCAGATAATCATTCAATATTGCATCAATTGCAGTATATCAATAGATGGAAAAATCAGCACTTGAAAATTATTCGCTAAATTGGCTAGATTTCCCACGTCATAACTATAGAAAAATTTTCCAATGCTTATAATTTTCGTTGTAAATTTGCAAAAGAAGTCATGTCACCACAATTCGCAATATAGATTAACAAACTTGAGTTCTAATTGTCTTCTGAGTTTACTACGCGCTTTGTTCAATTAAGTCTCCTTCAACTCTCATTTCTCACCATGCATGACAATAAATTAAATGAGTGTTCTCGCGTTTAATTAAGCATTTTCGAACAACATTCTGTTGTATGTATGTTGATGACTACAACAGACGATGTAAGATTTCCCTAGCATTAGGTTTGTTGTTTCAAAATGGTTTCTTTCAGCATCACATTGATCACAGATATAAGCCAATCAAATAAGTCCATGTTTGAGCCATGAATTATGGAGGATCTGGACCACATTGGCTGCGGAGAAACTCTACAAAAACAATGTAGGATTTTCCTAGTTTTGGGGTTTTTGTTTCAAACCTCATATTCTCTATCATTGATCAAAACTAATCGAATAGTAAATTTATGAATTACAGAGAATTTGGATCATTGTTTGACGGCTTAACTCTTCTTAGTTTGAGAAATTCTCTTCAGATACAATTTTGATAATATAGGGAATTTTTTCTCTTACCATTCACTAGATAGACTTGTTGGATGACAGAGAGAGTTTTTGCCTCACTAGAAAAGGACTACCTACCTGGAGATTCAATTGTACACAGACTGGTTTAATATTTCTTCTTTTCTGGTGATAGTGATTTCTATCATTTTTGCAGGAAGATGGAAAGAAGAAGTGGAGATTCACTTATGTATGTTTTCTATGCACTTTAAGACGATGTAGACCGCCTAGTCACGGTTACAGCGAACAATCGGCCATCTTGAATTCTTAGGCCCCTATTAGCCGTGAGACGCAAAGTCAGGACTTTGTCAGTCGGACTTTGCGTCCGGGGGCCAAACAGTATTGATTTAGATGGGACCTTATTAGCCATCGGAAACAAGTCTTGGAGACCAAAAAAGAGTCTTGTTATGTACATAACGCAATGAGTTAAGTTATATATAAGTCCATAAAAATATACAGGATAGAGCTAAAATGGGTACTTGAGATTGTGGACCTCATTTTACTCGAAATTTCTTCATCTGAATCTCCCCTATTCCTCGTAACTCCATTCAATTTTCAATATTTATGTTATTAGCCATAGTTTAACGACTTGGAATATTAGTTTTGAATGTATTTTAATTGGTTGATTGATGAGATTACCTGTGTAACTGACGTCTGGGTTGTAGCGCTCAATGTCTCCACTGATGGTGAGTTGAAAGCGGCCATCAGCCATAGTCTTTGGCGTGCCGACTCCATCGGGCGAGAGGTCGCATCTCAAACCAACCAGGCTCCTCGTCCAGCACACAACTATCAGAAATACTGTTGCAGCTATGGTCAGCTGGACACCTCCGCGCATATCCTCTGCTTTCTACACTCTACAACAAAAATAACAACAATAACATTGGGGAAGAAGCAATGTTATAGTAGTTCATGCAATGGTTGTATCATACGCCTTGTATCATACAACGAGTTATATCATACAACTCTCACATGAGAGCCTTTAAGATAACTCTCATAAGAGCCTTTAAACCACGAGTGAGATACCAAGGTTAAAATACGAGCGGCCTGTATTAGGTCATACGTTTCAGACTTCAAAAGTTTGACAAAATGACATACCGAAGGCTTAAAGTGGAGAGATAGGGAAGTATAAAAAACCTTAAAGACAATACAGGCTCTGGAGAGGTCCTTCATCGGAGAGATGACTTGTGTTTTCTTAGCAAATAAATGTCATCGTTAAGAACTTTTTATCTATGAAAGAATATTGATTTTTTTATAATTTTCAAAAGTTAGGGACCTTACCTCCCCGCTCCTCTCAAACATTTGAGAGAGTTTCAGTTATAGTTTTATAAATATTGATCTTTTGTAATCCTGAAAATGGTTTTTGAATTTTCAGAGCAAAAAGTTCTACCTACTGATTTTTTGGACATATAGAAACATTTATTCTCTCAATTCTTTCAATTGAAATTGAAATTTTATTGCCAAAAAAAATCAACATCACATTGCACAAATCAAACTTAGGTAATGAGATTCATCCATTACAAACATATAATATCACGTTTAATCTAATTTAAACCTTAGACTAAAATGAAAGAAGAGCATTATATTGGCGACACCCAGCAAGGATAATCCTGTCCGCAATTATTAAAATGTCGAACCCTTCAGTTTTTGGGCCTTACCTCCCCTTCCCACCATCATTTAAGAGTACTAGTTGGGCAAACGCTCCACCTTTTTCTTAGCAACCCTTCTTCCTATTTCCTGGGAAATCAACCCCGATAAATCACATCCACATCAGAAGTACTTTCAGCTCCTTCGTCCTCATTCAGCTTCTTCAATCTGAAGAGCTGAATGAGACAGATATGGTCATGTTTATTGCTGCGACGTTTGATGGATATAAATTCTTTGCCGCGAATAAAATTCGGCGTGAATGAGAGAGATGAGATGGCTTGGCGCCAGATGTAAGAATACATCAGAAGGAACCACGCTGGGGGGAGTCACGCACGGCGTTACTGGACCTTCTCAAACGAGATTGGGTTGATCTGGTCTGGTTGTTGGACCATCGTTATAAATCGATCGAAATAAACATCAATCATCAACTGCTCATCGAAGATCAATAGCGCATCACTGGATTAAGACCTATTTTTCAAGATACAGTAGTAACATGCGAGATAATCCATTCATTTTATTTGATCAATAGAATTGATCCATCAATTAAGATCAATCCATGCATTTGTTTGGTTAGTCTATGGTAACGTGTCTGACAACTGTTGAGACAATGTCAACAATTGTTGAAAACTGTTGAAACGTGGTTGGCAAATCAACCAGACAATCTGGGCGCTTCTGGGCATTAAATGCAACTTCGCCAGATACCGAACAAGAATATCAAGAATGACACACCGAAAGAATAAAACACCGAACCGATATCAAACTCCACACGAGTCCTGTTTCATATCCATCATTTCGCAAACTTATTCGACATGTGTCTGATGATGTTCTTTGAAATGAGATAGTTAAGTTTTGAATCCAGCTTGTGTTTATCTCCTGTTAGTTCAATATCGATGTTGTCTGAGTATTAGGTTGATAAATGGTAACAATCATTCAAGAATTTATCAAGCAAGTACTCATATGAGTAGGCTGTAGATACTTGCTCAGTCAAGTATTTACTTATATGATAAGCTCCATTTTTTTTAAATTGATAGTAATCGAGTTGAAGACCTGAGATGAGACACCGTACATAGATTTTTTTAAAAACATGATAGGCCTATAATCATCATGGAATCATGAAATCATCATGAATGAAATCATGATAATGATATCATCATCATGCTTCAATTAATCGTGTAGGTACTTGTTTTCATGTTCGGTTTTTTTCTTCAACAAAATTCGATCTTCAGTATGAAAGTAGTTCTGTTTTCGATGCTATTAAACTAGAAGCAAGTACAAAACGCGAAAGTATTTTAAAAAACTCGTCTTTTGTGATACACTGATGCCACATCGAAAGGACCAGAGACGTAGTTATTCCCGGGGACAAAGAGTAAATAGGGCAAGTCAAGTGATCTGGGCGAAAGGAAGGAAGCTTTCTATAGCACGGCTCCATTTCATCCTGATACACACTATTAACTTGCAAGAAGCTCTTTACTTGCTTCAGTGTCATCCGCTACTCACATCTAGACCTAACATTGCACACAATGGTTCAACATTGAACATTGGTTCAACTCACTTCTATTCTATTCGAACGCATTAAAAAACTGAAGATTTCCAAGCAGTTCGGTAGTGAATCTTTGGCCTCCTGCTTTTGGAATATTGTCTGTTCTCAATGTTACATGTTTTGAAGTAATACCCTACATTATACTGTATTACACAATTTAATATCCCATTTGAATTATTATAAAAAGAGAGAAAATTATTTTCAGGCGAATAGAACCACAAAGTTTGGCGAAAATCACTTCTCAGGATCTCACCTGTCAAAGCAAACATTTTCTCAAATCAAATCAGAATCTAGTTTATTACACAAATGAAACATAATACAAAGATAATAAATAGCTTAATAATAAAAATTATATAGATACAGTAGTAGAATAATTTTTACTTATATACAAGAATGATAAGAGAATAACAATAAGAAGAATAAGACTACATGGGCAGTTCTATAAATTATACATTGCTTCAGAGAGGGAATATAATGGCGTTATGAATCACACCAATTTTTAATACAAGAGAGATGGAATCACTTTACGAGCATTGGCTTATCAGTTGAGAATATAAATTTACCTTATGAATAAAAAGGTATGGTGCGAAGAAGTCTCCAAAAAATACAAAACTACTGGTTTTTTATATCGTATGGCTTTTTATCGGTGGGGAGACCCTTACGGGTAGGTTCCACCTCGCCTAATTGCACAATTTTCTGTGTCGGTCACCTATCCAAGAGCAGTCTTGAATGTTTGTTACATAACCACATGATTAAGGCCTACTTATATAGAAAGAAGATGGATCTCGAATTCAACATCATCCCATTATATAAATGCATCAATCATTGAAAAAGGTTTTGATGTTTCAGATAAGATTCGTGAGTAAATTATTTTACAATGAATTAGAGAATAAGAAGCAAGAAAGCTTTTGTAAATAACTTCAAATAAGTCAGTCTCATCACAATGTTTTCTAAAAATTGATGTTTTCACGTTTCAATTACCGTTTGGATGCATAAACTTACATTTAATCTTAAACTATATTTAAGATTATTCTCAAGGTCTACTAAATGAAATGTGAATATGATGCAAGAAAGTACTGTATACGCCGTATTTTTATAAAATTCATCACTAGCAATCTACAACTGTTATTTCGCCTATAATCAATAGTATAAGAAAGTCATACCATTTCAATTATTCGAAAAGAGAAATAATGTTAGAAATAAGTTAAATATGATGGAAAACACCCTTCATTACTTTGTATGAACTTGAAACGCATCCAACAAAATGCAATATTCATCCAATAAAACTCGGTAAAAAGCCAACTTTAGAATAAGAGGCTGTCAGATTTCCCTCTTTCGAGTTTATAATGAAAAAGCGAAACAGTTTTCTTCATTTCTGACTTTTAGCATCACAGAGTTTAGAATTAGTACGTTAGGATAGGAAACGATCTGGATGAAAATGCCTTGACAAGGAGCTTTTCTTAAGACTTTCCGTTTAATTTAAATTGTATGCATGAAAATTGGAAAATCGCTGCACCCTCTGACATGCACTGCAAATGAAACTATGAACTTCATTACTTAAGCACCCGCTGCGAGTGATTATACAGCAGCAACAGTGAAGATAGAACTTTGAAACTTCGAAGTTTATTCAAGACCACCTACCTCAGATTTATGATAATTTTAATCAAAGCTGGGATATTCAATGACAATGTGCAAATCTTTGGATAGAGATTTATGGTTTCATTTCTTCAAACTTGAATTTAGATTCTTTTATATGCTCCTTTTTCTATATTTTTACTGTTCAGTGTTCACTTCTACTTCTACCACTTATCATTTCATCATCCATTTCTTCAATACACAATATGTCTTCATCTTCAAACAGTATTGATATTATAAATTGTATTGAACATTTAGGTACATGATATCAAGCCTCTAATTGAATAACAGTAGGTTAGATAAACGTAGTGATGTTTCATTATTCTCAACGTTATTTTGCTTTTAGTTTTATTCAAATTTAATCAAAAATTAGTATTAAAAAATAGATTAAGTCCCGTGACAAAGGAATAATTTTACTTTCTTATGCATGAAAGGAATTCCATTTTCGCAATCAAATTGGAACTATTTTGGTTTGAAAAGTGATAGATTCCGATACCATTAAAAGCAGCACACGATAGACCTACTATGAGTAGAACATTTTTTCATTATTGTAATAACCCTATTATTTATCAGTTGTGAACTTGAAAAAATGGTGTTGGGAGTTTCTATGTTGTAATGATTGTCTCTAATGTGATAACATTTTCAATGCCAATTGGATTATCATCATAATGTCATGGTTTAGATGAGTTTCAAATTCTATTAACCGACTAATGATCTATGTTATTGAGCGATTTGATTCTTTAATGTTCATCAGGAAAACATCCACAGTTCTAGAAATACAGCTCTTTAGTAATATTTTATTATAATATTACATTATACTTATTTATAGTCCAAATAGAAAACAATTGGTAAGCTAATTCTACACATAAATTCTTACATGATTGTAAGAATATTGCAGGCCTAAAAATAATTTGAAAAATGACTTGACACTCAAGAAATTTGTGGAAACAGTTTTGATGAAAAGTTATTTTCTAATATCATTCTATTTAGTAGAATATCTGTTTTTCTACTGTGTTGTTGATACAAAGATGATAAGCTCTGGCAATGAATGGAACATTTCAATATTGCATAAACAATAAGAAAAAAGTTACAGTATAAAAAGAGCTCATCAATATTATTTAAAGAAGACAATGTGTGTCAATGTTAGTCTATACTTGTTGATATTGTGATGTTATAATAGAAGTAATCAATCAAAAATAACGGTGTCAATGTCCAACGACTCCGTTATTATTGGCTGTTCTTATGAGATTCTCTTATGTAATTGATAACTAATTTAACTATCAGAGATTCCAAAAAAATTTGTTGTAGCATAATTATGAAAAATAATTAGTGGATAATAGACTCAAGTTCTCTGGATAATACAATTTAATCTCAAATCTATATTGTTTTCAATATCAATTATCAACAATCTCAAATCTATATTGTTTTCAATATCAATTATCAACATTAACATTAAATTCGATTTTTTTATGTAATGAAAGGGCGCGAATCCATAAAGGATGTCTAATTGTCTATGAAGGATGCCTGAATTTTCTCAAACACATCAGGCTTATATCCTTGAAGAATCAAAACAGTGACATTGAAAAAGTATATTTCATTACAGTTTTACTCGCATTATTATATTATTCATGCATAAGACGCATCCATGAAAAACTTGTGTGAATTTCATAAAAAAAAGAAAATTCATGATCATCAATAGATCGAGAAATCTTAACTTCGGTTTAAAAGTGAAGCAAAAGTTGAAGATTCCCGAGAGAAAATTGTACGAAAATTCTTCTCAATTATAATGAACTATTTTGCAGATTGATGAATTGTTGAATATAATTCTTCTTTTTACACCTATTAGTAAGTCACATTTTTTCACTTTACTAAGTAAAGATGAACTTAAGAATGAACCGGCTGGCAATAGAGGACGGATTGATAGTGGTGAAGTTCCTGGATAAGTCATTATCCGATTGAACTCTGAAGCCCAAGAGCAGTCTATTATAATACCGTACTTGCATTTCAGTGTCTTTGACATTCAAACAAAGCAATATCCGCGAGGTGATAATGATTTCCAATGTCGCTGAGCTGTGATGAAGAGACTGGAACCTATTATTTACTCTCCGCCGCGCAACCCTAGAACTTCGATTTTAATTTCCGTCTTCGCTGCTCACCCCTTATAGCTTTATTATTCCTTCTCAGGGGTAAAACTTTGGCACACAGCCATGCACCAAGTTCACGTGGATTGGAAACCTCTGAAAATATTTCAGTCGAAAGATATTGGTCGGTAAGAGATGGTGGAGCCCACCCTCATCGTTAAGCCTCCAGTTATTAGTTTTCTACTCCGCCAGCTTGCAGACTGTAACTGTGTGGATTAGGGCGGAAATGATTCACTTATCTCAGCTTTGAGAGTTCTGGGAAAGGTGGGTGTAGGTTCCATTCTCTTACTCCATTCTTTTTCAATTGCAGTGGATGAATTTGGAGATTCCATAGATGAAGTACATAGCCCTGTATCACGCCGAAATGTGATTTCGATAATAATTCAAGTGACAATAATAATTTATTCATCACTTTATTTGATTTCTCTTGAATCAAAAGGGATTTAAATCGAACAAGTTTTACTTGAACAAGCGATAAAGTTCTTGAACAAGAGTTTACACTGGTAAAGTTGATTCAAGTTTCTGTCGTTACTTAATTCAACAAAACTTGACCAATGTAAACGCCGCTTTATCAGTTGATTCATCTTGAAAAAAGACTTTAATAGATTAAATTTCTTGATTTTTCAACATTTGATCATCGTGGATTGTTTCAGACTTCATATCAAGCTCTCTCGCTTCATTTTGTTACTCCTTTCATGAAAGAATGGATCAAGTAGGAATATCCTATCACAATAACTTTCAACAGTTTATTGCAAGTTGAAAAGATCATCTTGATGCAAAAGCTCATAAAAATATGTATTTATTTTAGAGTAACGAGTAGGAATTCATCGATGAATAAAATAATAACAGTGTTGTTCGAAGGCTTTTCAGGGAAAGGGTTTCAAGTAAGGTATCACGCCAAACAAGCTTTAAAAGGTATAAAGCTTTCTATAACAGGGTATGTTACTATACTATTTGAAATTTGAAGTAATAAAAGTAAAAAATTATACTTTATTATAAGAAATCTCTAATGAGTGAGACTACTCCCTAATCCTTAATTACTAAAAGGAAATGTATTGCCTAATCCTTCTTGAGGCTTTCTTTATTCTAAATATGCACAGAGAGCCTTCTTGATCTTGAGACTGATGGTAAATGAAAAAAATCGAAGACTAGCTTGAAGTTAAGCTTCGAGAGTAATTTGCATGATATCCTCTTGTTCAATCTATCTAGCTTACATTTTGATATTGCAAAAACTGTGTATTTTCAAATTATTAATTCTCCTTCTAACGAAAACTTATATTAAATAATTTTATTTATCTGTAAGTCATAAGACGAATAGTTAGGAGGGTTGAGGAGTAGTGTTGTCGCAATAACGCGAGTCATAGAAAATAGAATGATACTGCGCATTCCCACACCAAGACGATGAGAAAAATTTACAGAAAATTATTAATCAAGCACTTGGATAATTTATTCAATTCTATTTAAAAACATCTAAGATAATGATTTCCATTTCTGATGGGAGATGAATCTACTTATGAATGATAAATTTACACATACTCCAATATTATTTCAATACTTTTTCTAATCGAACAACGAATTAAGAACAAATAGTATTCGTACTCAGGACTACTTCATACAAAGAATAACCAACTATTTGGATTTATAATTATAGAGCTTGATTGAACCTCAAATTGAATCAAGTCAAGTTACCATCGGGCCAGTTGAACGTTGAAATATGAGAATTGAATATGAAAACATGAAATATGAATGTAAATATATTACAGTATTACAATTTCATTATGAAAAATGCACAAGAGTACCCATTTTGTACAACTTTCCACTAGTCAAGTAACAATAAAATTCTCAAAGTAAATAAACCATGCATAGGAATATTTAGTGATTTCGTAATTATTTCATACACAAACCTTATTTTCGAACAAACAGGTTTGAAGACACCTCTACTTGACAAGATTTGTTTGGTTTCGAAGATGAATGAAGCTTTCTTGGAGATGAATAAAAGTTTTTTTTATGATTTCTGAATCCGAAAATTCAAAACTTTACTAGTTACTTGTGAGCGATGAGAAAACGTTGCGAACAAGGAGCGTAATTTTATTTTTAACGCGCCGAGCACCGCACTGACAAGAAGACAGTTCAAGACTGCTCTTCAAGTGCGAGGCGGTAAAATTTACATCAAATGCCAAGGCTACCAACCACTCAATATTCCCTCCAATTTCTCTCACACATTCGCAGAGAAGGAATCTGCGCGCTATCTTATTTTGTTGCCTTGTTTAACAAATTTTATTTTCAATAACTAAATCATTTAATATAGTAGCACACATGGTTTTCCATGCAATTATTACTTAATTGTTCAATTAAGCTAGTGGAAATTAGCTATAAGCACAGACAACATGTATACGAATGTATAGTTAGTCTATGCTATAAGCTAGTGGAAATGTATTTTTTTTTGCAGGTCACAGATCAAATAATTTTGTACTACAATCAAACGATTAAAATAATATTTTGTAAATGTGATACATTACGATTACCCTTAGGTTTTACGGGTAGGATTTTTTCTATTAAGATTTCCATTTATTATGTAAAAGAGACAATCCCTACGTTGGTCGATTTTTGTGCTGTGCAGCAAGCACATGAAGCATGCGGTGCAGAGGCATTATAGTTTTTCTGCACAATTTGTAATAGGATGCGTGAAGCCATAGCCCCCTCTAGATTACAGTAGTTTAGAGGAGGTTATGGTGAAGCGCAAAGCAAAACAAAACAAAAGTCGAAAAAATTGATCAAATGTGGACATAGCTAATTCAAGACATCAAATTTTTGCAGTTCCTTTAGTTTTCTTTCATCATTGCGACAAGTAGTGCATGGTGTGAAAATTTGATAAACATAATCATTTTCAACATGCAAAACCAAAATTTTAATAATATGCAAACACGTTGAATGCATTGAACCGTGAAATATGAAAATTATACTATTTGTTACAATTTTTGTGACTTTTTCTCAGCTCGTAAATTAGATGATGTTCCAGCTGAAAAATTAATGAATTCTATTTTTTGTATAGCAGGATCCAATTCAACTTGTCAGAAATCAGCTGTCTCAAAGAGCAATATCACAATACTTAACCTACAAATGCTGAATCTCGCAGATTATTGAAAAGGTCTTTTAAAAAGTTATTCTTTGAAAGGTCTTCTTTAAAAAGGTCTTTTAAAGACTTTAAAGGTCTTTAAGACTTTCAAGCTTTTTGATTATTGTGTTGAAATCACTGTTTAATTATTACTGGATCAGCTGATTTATGACAAGTTAATTGGCTCCTGCTATAGTTAGAACAAGCATATGTCTGCGAATCTGTGAGAAGGGTGAGAATATAATTCAGGGAGAATAAGAAAAGAATAAACATTTTAGTCAGTTGATGAAATAAAGAGTCATTATGTAGATCTTATCATGAGGCAACAGCCCAATTTTATTCGTGAAATGTAAAATTTGTTGTTTTTACTCGCATTCGTAGCAAATTTCCAAATTTAATTAGAAGCATTTTATTAATAAAATGATTCAAGGAGAAAAACAAACAGAAGATTATCAGAACCGAGTTGTTGATTCAGGTAAATAAGCATTTTCAAACCACTTATAAGTGCTAATGAACTTTTCTGAATTGCTAGATTTAATAAATAGGAAAACCTATAAACATAAATGAAAATAATACCATTATCTGATTCCAGAAAATCTAAAGCAAGGGCAAGAGAAGTTGAAAAGTGAGACTTGTGATAGTAACTCACATGTAAAACCAACTGAGCCACTGGTAAAACTTTTGAAATATTTAGTAACTATTATATACTGTCTTTAATGTAGATTTACTGAATATAATTTGACCTTTCTTAAACTAATGTATATAAATTATCAATTTAATGGAATATGGATGTTCCATCTTTTATCATTCCATCTTATTATTTTTTTAAATAAGATTCGGCTTCAACGACTAACATACTAAACGAATTAGTATACATATAAATGTGAATAAACAAACATTCATGAATAGTGAAAATTCTGAAAATGAACCTCATAATCATTGTTAATATATTTGTATTTTTTCATTTGAAGTTTTGGTCTCATCTTTTCATGACATTTTAATATTAATTTAAAAACATTCATTGATTTTAAAATGAATCAATAATAAAAAATTTCTGATTTTTTGATAAATTTTCTTGAATTTTTACGTCAGAACGTTATCTTTCAAATCATTTGGTAAAATTTGAATTGTTTACACATGAAGTAGACAGAAAAGCTGAAACCTACCAGTATAGGAATCAAATATGTAATTAAGCATTATGATAGATATAAAATTATTGCTTTTGATATACGTAGCCTATACCGATGCTATTCTGCTTCAGTTTTCAGTTATTTTTGTAACGCATTTATGATAATTGCTTAGTACCAATTTTGTGATAATTACAAGATAAATTTTCTGTGCAGTATATATTATTTTTATAATGTGATTTTATAAACATACATCCACGATTAACTGTGCTTTATAATTTATTTTAGTCTTTCCTAGAGGATCTTGACAAAGATATTGATAGGAAGTTCTCTATCAAAAGTTCTCTATCAGCAATTCAAAACGTAAATTCAGATCATCAATTACAAGCCAGCAATTCTAAAGAAATATCAGAAAACAACTCAGATAGAAAAGAAGGGAAGATATCCTCCGTAACAAATGATTTAACCAAATCAAATGATTCATGTCGCCGTCTTTCTTCTCCTCAGACGAGTGGTGCAAAACCAAGTGAGAGAATTTCTTATCAACTTCAAATTTGAGTATAGCTCAAGTGTATATAACTGTATAATAAGAATAAGCATTGAGTTTTTTTCAACTCTACATAAAGTTCTCTTTAACATCGTGAGTACCCACATCAAAATTAGTCTACTTGCATGAGATGAACCAGGAAATTATTATATTTCTATTTAAACATTCTTCTTATCCTACTAAAGGAACGCTACTCTCCTATTACAAGAGAGAATATTCAATTTCCTATGCTTATAAATAGTTCATATTTCAAATGCGTTTTAATAGTTTTGAATTGAATATGAGGAATTACAGCATCAAATGAATTTAGTGATTATATAAATATATTCTAGGAAAATTGGGTGATTACATAAATAGATAAAGTATAATAGAAAAGACTAAAGTATAAATAAAATATTAAGAATGGCAGCATCAGGGGAATCAAGTGATTATATAAGTAGATTCTAGGAAGAGTTATTTCAAGTCTCTCAGAACTATTTCATGTTTACAGTTTCTTCAGGTATACAAACCATTATGTGTAGGATACTAGTTAACACACAAATTTCTAGAGGGGATGGAGAATTTAATTTTAGATTCACGTTGAATGTGAGTCAATGTTTGATAATGTTTATATTGATATTATATATAATAGTGCAAAAAAATGTATTAACCACCAGTATAGTAAATGACTAATCAATGCCATTTGGAAACCTACTCAGGTATGCAGTCAAATTCGAGTTTGAGACCCAGACTAAAACAAACATCCAACTCTAAAATACCGCAACCAGTGCGATCTCAAAGAAGCAACATGGGCATCCAACAGCCCGCAAGCAAAATGTCGCACTCCTGTCGTACGGTGCCAGTGGCGGATCGCCACACCAATCCCACTCAGTTCAGAAGACAGCGACAGTCATCTGTGGGTCCTGGAGGCAGCTCAGCACAACTCAAACATCCCCTCCCCTCCACCAAGGATGGAAAGGTGAATTTACATGTAGAATAGGTTATAAGTGGAAGAGAATAGGAAAAAATTCATTCATCTAATAGATCATTATGAGCATCCACTCGTGTAACATCTAGCTATAAAGTGTGAGTGCCCTTTTTCAAATAGTCAATGAAGAATTTTTCACGATAATAAACTATGAATGAGAGCCGTAAAAAGGCCTGCGAAGGTTGCGAAACTGGTTTACATACAAGTATTTCTTTAACATAGGGAAGGAACTTGAGGTCTTTTGCAGACGAAGCTCAAATTTGTTTGAATCAAATAGTTGTTGCTTATCCAGAAGACGAGTGTAGAAAGACATAACAGCTGATAGCCTATTACAGTGTATTTTCAAGTAACATTCAGTCTTATGTTTTTGAAATAGGTTCTAGTTATCTATATTATGTAGTGGAATCAAATGTAGGGCTCTTCTGTAATAGACCAGAAACTTAAATGTGGAGTCAACAAAATTTGATTGAATCAAATAGTTGTTGCTTATCCAGAAGACAAGTGTAGTATATTTGAAAGACATAACAGCTGATAGCCTATTACAGTGTATTTTCAAGTAACATTCAGTCTTATGTTTTTGAAATAGATTCTAGTTACCTATATTATGTAGTGGAATCAAATGTGGGGCTCTTCTGTAAAAGACCAGAAACTTGAATGTGGAGTCAAACTTCAACATAGTTTGATTTATTATACCAACAAATAATTGAAAACATAATTTTGAAAAATCCTAACTTATATGTGGGTTACTTAATGCTAGTTTCTGGTTAACCTGACTAAGCATTATATTTAAACGGAGTCTGTAATATAAATTAATTTATAGGTGATACCGATGTAAACCTATATAATGACTTTCATGAAACAGGCCTCAAATTTAAAATTGCCACTAATCTTTTCTGTTTTCAAACAGATGTAGATAAGCCAGTTGCCACCTCAATCGATGATAATTTTAAGAGATAATATACCATAAAAAATATCTAGGATTTCTTTTTAATTCGCCAGTTAGTACCTTCAAAGTAGCTATTTCAATTAAAATATTTACTACTGTATTTTCATTATTTAGTTCTATTCATTTTCGAAATTTGAAATTCATGCTTAAGAATACATTTTTACAATTCTGCTATTTGGAGTTTAGTGTTAAAATGTTTAGGTATGGTATTCCAAAAATTAATGGTGCCGGACTTATAAAACCCTGCTAGATTTTTTTTAAAAATAATTGGGAAGTCTTGGAAGTGATTGATAATTATAATAGCATTTAATTTTATATGATTTTTTGCTATTGTTATCCTCAGAGAAATGAAAATGATACAGAATCATCTCATAGAAACAGAATAAAGCCCTCTCAAAGTTCTCCTATCAGGAAATACGATGATATGGATGTTATTTTGGCTGCGAAAAAAGCTGGTGGGGAGACCGGACAAAAATCGGCAAATGAAGGTACATTTACCGGTAGCATCAACAATCTATATCCTGAGAATCGGATGAGTATAAATAAATATTTTTTTATTGAAAATATAATTTTAAACTATTAATTTATACTGATAATACTGTTCCGGTTGTTAGGTGGTAATGAACATATTAAAATTTACTCTATACCTTCTTCCTTTTACACTTAGTTGTGTAAATTAAAGGATAAGTAGATCATATTTGAAAGAACAGATCATTTTTGTATTGTCTGAAAACCCTTCTGTAGTACATGGAGAATCATTACTTATTTAAACTAATGTAAAATGTTGGACTTTAAATTCTGGTCTTCGTTGGTTTCAGTTCAGACCAGTTATTTTGGTTCCTTCCTCTTTCAACCAGTAAAATCATTGTGAAGTCAAGCCCTATGCTTATTATTTTTCTGTTCATCATTTCAACTTCCCCATCATTGATAGTTGAGCAGAATAGCCTACTCACCCAATCTTTCTTTTTCAGATTCTGAACCTGTTTTGGAAGTTTTGGATAATGTTGAACATAAGACGCCGGAGAGTAGAAATGAATTTTTTATTTGGCTTTCTAATGCAATTAGCGAAAAAAGGCTGAACCCTTATAAACTTGACGAATATTTCTCAAACTACAAGTCATCCTTCGCGTATAGTACAGGTTGGTAATATGGGTATGTGCTCATTAACAACAAACAAAATAATTTTTTTTCAACAATCACGCAATTGAAATTGAAAGTTCACACAACTCGTTTGAAACCCCATTTACTTTAATAAAATCTTCAACTATACCATCTTTTATAGGCTACTATTAATTTCAAGGTCGCAAAATTGAGTTATAAATATAATTTTAAAGTGAGCTCTTTTCGGATAAAAATAAGAGTTTTTTTATTGAAAATTCACTGTAGAGGAATATGTTAAAATGACAATTTCTACTTTATTGATCAATAAAATGATTCAATCGTTTCATAATACGTGTTTTGGCCCACCGCAATAGAAAATAAGCAGAATAATTAAATTATTAGAATTAAGGTTTGCATACTTCAAATATTGTTTGTTGACACTTCAAATATTTTTGATTAATTTTTTTCTATGGTGATGCCCACGTCATAAGCTCGAAGCTTGAGCATGGGTAATGAGAAGGATGATGATGAGAGATGAGTGGACCTACAACTTTAGGTGGGTTCCGCGAAGTGATTTTTATTCTCATGAATAAATGACATTCAGAAATATATCCCTTAAAATAATCATGTCCCTCAATTAATGTGGCTGTAGGTAGTTTTTTCATTTGTGATTTTAAGAGATATGTGGGCGATATACAGTATTACTGATTTTTGTAGAAGAATAAAAAACCCACTTTATAGTTGTTCAATTCAGTGATTTCAGCCCTCTCTGAGAGCGCGAGATTTCAAGAGAATTAAGAGAATGACTCATATTATTTGTTTTACCCATTTTTTTTTAATAAGATGATGATTAAATTAATATTGTGACTTTTCTAGACTCGCAAACCATAGAAGAAATTGAAGCACTCCAGAAGTTGATCAAAAAAGTTTCTGACCTATACGAGCAATACGAGGCTGAAAAAATTGCAAATACCAAGTTGCAAGCCAATTTTCAGCTGGCACATAACAACGATTCGAGAAAAATTTGTCTATTGGAAGCCGAGAATCAGAATTTGATCAATAATATGGATAATCTCGGCAAAAGATTGGATGAAGAAGTTGCCAATAATGATAGAATGGTAAATATACTTCATAATATTCTTTGCAAATTCGCAAATTCAGTTACAATAAAACTGCAAGTGATTTCAGTTAGACCTACTCAATCATGCTTCATAAGTTGAGTTGAATGAATTTATAAGAAGTAATTTTTATAAGAAATTTTTTGAAGCGATCAGTGAACAACAGTGAATCCATTACCGTACTACATTCTTGAAATGTCAGTTAGGTTTCTAAAATGATCGTTGTAGATTTTATAATCATAGTATCCTGTTTAAAAAGTTGCCATTTTTTACAGAAAAAAGGTAGTCAGACCATCCCCTTACTAAAGAAGAAGATCAAAGACGTTGAACAGAGACTAAAAAGTTGGGAAGATAAACAAAAAGAGCAGATTCAAAAGCTGAAAAGTCTAGAAACAAATTGTAAACAGAAAAGCATTGACCACATAGAGAAGGAGCTCAAGGAGATCACTTCGATCTGTGAAAAGCTTTCACAAGAAAATGATATTTTGAAGAGAGAGTGAGTAGGCATTTGATTCATCCTTTCAATTTATTTATTCATTCATTATTTGTTTATTTATTCAATTGCCACAGTACATCATAATCTGAGTTACACCCATTTGACTGGTGATTTGTCAATCGCTGAATCTAGTTACAATAATATAATTATTTACTTCTAGATTAATATACTATTATAGTACAACATAATAGAAATTCACTAATTTGTCCTAATCTAAATAAAATTCCAAATTCTAATTGCTCTACATTTTTTATTTAGATTATCTGTTAAAATAAGAATCAATGCAACTTTCTCATCAATTAAACTCCGCGATCGCGTATAGGCTTTATAAGTTTTCTCTATCAACATTTTTCTGACTGCCCGCTTAAATTTTGCTAGGGTTTTCATTAACTCATGACTATTTCACCAGAGATTTCATAAAGAAAATTTTCTGAATTATACAGGCTCCAGAAAAGTGAAGATGAACAAAATTTGAAGCTTGTCAAGATGATTGATGATTCCGAAGAAATGAGACAAATGCGAGAGGAACTTTCAGTTCTTAGAAGCAGATTCAATGAAGAGCTGAACAGAGGGTCAGTTCCTAATTTAATTTTCGTTTTCAATACTTTTCTAGAGATGCAGAGATTTAGTATTTAGTGTTTAGAAATTCAGTATCTCCTGAACTAATGCGGCTCTTCAAACTTAAAAATTATTATACCTATTGAAAAATCAACAAAGTACAATAATCTTAAAGTAATCTTGGAAATCAAATCAATTTTTTTCTAATTCTCCTCTTGGAAGTCTACAGGTTTCTCAAGCAATATAATATTTTCGGGATAGCTATAAATTGTCTCCTAGTATGAAGAATTCGAGTTTATACATTGAATGAGAAGAAATTAATAATGGTATATTTTTCAGAAAACGTTACTTCGCTGAGCAACAGCAAACATCTTCAAAATTGCGAGAAACTGAGATGAAATGTAGAAACCTCAGCCAGCTGATAGAGGAAGCCAAAAAGGAGATCAAGGCAAAGAATCAAGAGTGTAAGTTGATATTATGGTGTGCATTAAAGTTAAATAGTTAAGATTACTTTTGATGAATAAATGAGATAACACGAACTGTAAATTTACGTTAGCTCTTATAATGAATGTGAAGCCAATACTTGAGCAGTTTTTCTACTGCTAAAAATTAATTTTAAAATTGGCCCACAAGTGAATCTTGAAGTGCTATTCCTCGTTAGTTGACTTTTTCAAGAGTTTTAGTTCTCTCCACACTTTGTGGAAGATTCCTGCTAAAATCGACAGTTTACAATAAATCAATATTGCCTTCTCTGAATGCAGTTCTCTGGGCATTATCCCAGAAATGGGCAATCTCTCAGAGTGTTCTCTCTGGGCATTTTCTCTCCTTATAGAAATTATAATTACTTTATCTATTTCAAAACTGCTGAAATCACTAGTTAATTTCAAGAAAAACTATGTTTCAAACTAGAGGCATTGCTGCCTCTCACAAACCATAATTATATATTACGATTTGGGTCCTTATCAATAAGTGAATTGAATTATATTCGAGCTTTTATATTAATCATATAAATCACTCCATTTATTGGGCATGAGTGAGTTGAAGAGATTAAAATGCTCAAGACATTATTATTAATGCGAACGTCATGGATAGAAAAGACCTATTGTGCTGGTAGTAGTAAAGGATATTTTTCTGAATAATCAATTTTGACTTCTTTTATCAGTTGCAGGCTATGTCAACCTAAATAATAATTTCTGACACCAGTCAGATTAATAAAAAATTGCAAGTTAATGAGTATCTATATCGACAATTGTTTCAGATGAAGAGTTTAAAAAGACAGTTGAGGAAGACAAACAAATGATGAAGACGGAACTAGACGCCTGCAAAGTGATCAAGCAAGGTACAATTGATGAGAATACCATGCTAAGAGCGAAAATCGAGTCCATGCAGAGCAAGCATGAGAAGGTACGATTGTCTTCCAATGATTTGAATTAGTAAACTTAATGAGTAATTAATATGTATTTGCAGTTATAATTAATGAGTAAAATGAGCTAAGAATGAGAATTTACGATCGTCTTCCAATGATTGGTGTACTGCTGGAAAAATAAGCTAAAAAATTTTATAGAGTAAAATTAGCTAAGAATGAGAATCTTCGAATGAATGTTAAACTGATAGATAAATTAGCTATAGATAGAGTGATACCCTTCAATATACAGCATTTATAGATAGAATGATACCCTTCAATATACAACATTTTAGAAGAATGTAGTGGGGGTAAGGTAATTCCTTCATTTGGTATAAGGTATTTGAGCTTAAAACACACACTTTGTTCAGAAATGTTGTGGAACTTCTCCATATTAGGTAAAAGAATAAAAACAAATTTCGTCTAAGTACACAGTAATTTTGTACTAAGTAACTAAGTACTAATTACTAATTACTTTAGTACTAAGTAATTTTGTCTATTCCACAGTATTTAATACTGTGGAATAGACAAAATTTGTTTTTATTCTTTTCCACAGTATTTAATACTGTGGAATAGACAAGATTTGTATTTATTCTTTTACCAAGTATTTGAGCTTCATCTTCGACACAAAATTTATAAATCAACAAAGAATAAGAAAATACAAATTACAATAAATCCACTAATTTACAAATTAACTTTTAATTTTAAGTATAATTGTGACTACATTATTATTATTATATCATTATTGAATATAGGCAATAAAAAGGTAATTGGAGATTATTAAGATAATTGTTGATGAAAAGGTAAAGAATGAAAAATAATTGGATTACAGTATATTATACTCATGTAATGAAATATAATTATTTGATTATAATGGAAACACTAATATATAGTCAAATATTACGAATTCATTATCACAAAATTCATTATACATGTCAATTTATTGGTTTTTCATTATGTTTGAATATCACATCTCACCAGACGCTCTTGTATCAGAAGTTGGAAGAAAATCATTTCAATAAAATAACAATTAATGGAAAATTGATAAATTAATAATAACGACTTTAATGTTGCAGGTTCACAGTTTGGAAAAAGAGAGCATTGAAATAGAGCAGCAGTTACGAACCGATCTAGCTCTTCGAGATGAGCAAATAATGCAATTACAAGAGCAGATTAAAAGCCATCTTCTGGAGAGAAAGAACGGAAAGTGAGTGAAATTTAAATTTAGAAAATCTTAACACACAATAAACAGCCCAAGTTGCTGGTAGAGACAAAAAATAGCAGCAGAATAGTTGAATAGCTGCAACAATTCTGAACCAGCACTCAAATTCTTATTGGAAATAGCTTAAAATGTTAATTAATGCCTTGGAAGTAGGTTTTATTATCTTCTTATAAAAGATTACAGTACTAGTAGCCTATCTTAATATTGAGTTTATCTCTATTTCTATTTACATCTAACATCTATTGTTGGAGAATTTGTTTGGTTTGACATTTTACTGTTTGCAGAATTCTTAGGCAATTGAAATATGTAAAAAGAGGATTTATCAAGAAAATTGTCTAATATCTTCATTGATTTTCAGAGATGTTACTAAGCTGAAAAATAAGCTGTCCCTTGATCAGTGTCAAGCTGGTTCTCAAGAAAGAGCAAACTTAGCTGCCCAGGTAAGAAAAGCCTTCAATAAATACTGTATAATAAAAACTGCAGATGTCAAATAGAAAAGCAATCACAATTTGATAACTGATAGCAATTGCAAAAACAAATTCCTTAAATACCCAAGATTAAACTTTTCTCAAAAAGGTTCAAAATATTATTTTCAATAGTTCTAAACGTTTGGGATCCAATGAATTGAGAGGAAAGTTGGGAAGATAGATTTATCATGACTCAACATCTTACACCAACAAATAGGTTTGAAGGAATTCTTTGATTTCAATAAAGTAGTTGTTTGTAAATAACGTTCCTTGAATTCGAGGAGGCACTAAACCTGAAGTGGTCTCTTCTTTCATTATTGGTTTCTTTGTTTCACATTGATAGGACGCTTAAAAGGGAACCACTTACAGTTATAAGATTCAATCAGTAAATTTAATTATAAGTAAATTAAATGCGCATTGAATTTTGAATCTAAAATACAATGTCCAACATATCAAGGTATAGATTAATTCAATGAATCAATGAATTGCGAATCAATATTTATACACATGAGTGCATGAACGATTTCTTGATAGCTAGTTTCTTTTGCTAAGGCACCAAGACTGGAAATTAATTTAGTCAATACAACTCATTACAATTCTCAAAGCACTAAAATTCACCCACAACTATACAATAACAACATATCTGCATCATGCTGTATCAATTCTTACACACTTGAATATTGTGAAAAGCTGTAAAATGAGGCAATTTATACTTATATATTATTCCAGGTGCCTTAGCAAAATAAGCCAGCAAGAGAAAATTAAATATTGTCATTACAACCCATATTGTTCAAAGAGTAGGCTATAAAAAACCGCTAGAATATTTTTACAATTCAAACATGCTTGCATTAGTGGATGAATCATTATACACTTTGAATATTGTAAAAAGCTGTAGGCCTATGCTTTATAATATTTAAAGTGTATACATATACATCTGTATGTTTTACAATGTTTAAAGAGTATAATAATTCATCCACTATGCAAATTTATTAAAAAAAAAAGAATCTATTAAATCTAGATCAGTGTTTGGTTATTACTACATTTCATTAATCTCATGTTAGATTTATTTATTTATTCATTGATACAATCTCAAAAATTATAATTTGGTATAATATTATAATCTGGAAGGAAAACCTAGGCTGAGCCTGTACTATTTCTCTTCCGAATTTTGATTAGAAATGCAGTCCAAAACAAAGTTATATTTCACAAAATATTCACACACTTCCTCAAGATTTTCTGGTCCAGGTTTAAGTAGATTAACATCGAATTTCGTACGTTTTTTTTTCAATTTTTATGATCTATGCTGTTGAATTAATCGTTCAACATCAATATGCATAAAGTGTTTGATTATTATTAATATCATCAGTTGAATGAATCCATCACATGAAACATGCATCAAGTGTTTGTTTAGTATTAGATTTCGTGTTGAACGTTTCTCTAACTTTGATTATCTCTGCTGTTGTAGATACTTGATCTGCAGAAAAATGTGGACGAACTTGCAAACCATAACCTCGAGCTACAGAAGCTGCTCGCCGACAGAAACGCTGAACTCGAGCAACGCGATCACATCGTCAGACTGCAGACCGACGTTCTCAAGATAAGAGACGAGCTGATCGAGCTGCTCAGAAGCAAAGACTCGTCACATGAGAAGCATGTGGAGGAGCTGAGCAGCATTTTAATGGAACGCGAGCATGCCATCGAGAAGGTAAAGAAAAACATCTCATCCTACCTCAACCTTGAACGTAAACATACTGAGCCGCATTTATTCCGTCCATTCTTGCCCTGGCCACAGAATATCCATATGCTATCAACTCTTCAGAAAGATAATAAAATAATGATCCCTTGAACTGGATGAATCAAGTGCAACACTGACAAAAGTCACTTTGGAAAGAATCATATCAAAATTAAACTTATGTACAGTATGTATTTCATTTATTGTCGCCTCAATCATGTTTGGTAAATAAAATTCTTGATCAACCACAAAACTGGCATATAGTTATTGTTTCCTTTCAATTTTCGATACTCACATCTTAAACGAATATTTGTTTCACTTTGGAAATTCAATTAGTATAATATTTATAGAACTTTTAGCAAGCAGATTCCACGAAGTGGAAATTTGCCTACAGCAGTAGGCTATATCCACTATTTTCTATTGAATTTTACCGTACCTAATTATTTATTATTTTAGTTATGAAAAGCATTGAGTAATGAGTTAAGAAAAGTAGCAATAAACTACTATATATGATTATATTCACTATGATGATGATATCCTATCAATTGTACAACTACGAGTTCTTAAAAAATGCAGGAGTCTCACGGAGAAAAGGTTACGCGAATTCAGTTCGTACAAAAAAAATTATTAACATCTGCATTGATGTACGCTGTATGACTTATTTTAGGACTTTTTATTTAGTAGACTGATATTTATGTCTATTGATTTCAAAAATGTAAGAAATGAGTCGGTAGATATCAGTAACACTCTTTTGTACTAGATATAGTTGCACTTAAATAGTAGGTAATAGAAATTGATAAATAATACAATAGGTTAATAGAATTTGGAAGAATTCAAGTTTCTTTTTACAAACAATTTGTAGTCAACATCACTAAAAGACTATCCAACATGCTTATGTTTAACAATTGATTTCAGAAAATTGGTTAAGAAATTCTATAGAGGGTTGTGAGAGTTTTCTTTTGATATCCAATAAGAAATTCTTTTATTAATGGATGCGACATATGACTACTTTGCAAATATTACATAATGTTGTTAGTATGCATAACCGAATACGATGTTTTGAAGAGAAAAAAATTATTCACGGTATGAAATATGGCCAAAATCTGATAAGGGAGAAAAATAGTACAAACCTTGAATTAAGTTTATTAAGAAAATGCTATTTCATTAGTTATATAGTCCAATAGATGAAAGCTTTTATTTAGCAGTACTACAGTAGTTCAACATTTTATTTAGTACAGTAGGGCCTAGTATTGTACAAACCTTTTATATTATGTTCTATGAAAAATCACCTGGGATTAAGGTAAACCAATTTCCAGAGTAAAAATAAAATGGGAAAGTACCGGTCGAAAGGTACCACACACTTATCGAAAACTGAGAGTTATTTCAAGAGATTACGGATCGGCCAAATATAAACGAGGTAAGGATGCTGTACAATTCCTTGTTGAAGATATGTATAGCCATGCTAATAATTACATAGAATTAGTACTATATTATTTAAGGGTATTAATGAGTTAATTCTAAATGGAATACTCTTTTATTAATTTAATTAGAAGACTTAATAAAGTTACTATGTTTACCAAAATTCAATAACTGACAGCCAGTAGAGCTACCAGGAGAGAACTGAGCCAATGATACCTTTTCGAGTTAGTATAAATGTTCATTAAACAAGTGAAAACATGTCTTCGAAATCAAACAAAATGTTGAGAATTGGCAATTGCAATTAAATGCAATTGACCCATCATTAAGTGAATATTCATGTCAAGATACAGACATGGGTGATATCATTTTGATTAATTTTTTAAAATAATGACATACGTAAAATTGGAGCTATACAGCGTACATCAATGTTCTCCATTATACAGTTTCTCTGTAGGCTATATAAAATAGTAACTTGGAAGTAGTAGAGGGTATTGTAGAACATCTACACTTATTTAATTGAAAATCAAAGTTTGATAATATTTTCAAAGTGATTTACTTGGAATTTATTATATTTTTTCATTATGAGTCAGTGCTGAATAAATAGCACATAAAATAATAATATAGAAACAACTATAGTATGTGAGCAATCACGTATGAGATGTAGTTTGGGTTTTATCTTCTTAACTTTCAACTTCTTACAAAATCTATGAAATGACTTATACATAAATAGATCGAACGTCAATTCAGAAGAATAGATTTTGAGTATAAAACAAGAACCTTTTGTTTTATTATTCAGGAATGGAAGAAAAGAGTGGAGAGTTTGCAAGGAGTTCACTCAGATGCTTCCAAAGATCAAACAAAAAAATTTCAAGAGCTGAACTTATCTAATGCGATTGATTCATCGGTAAGTTTCTTAGCTAACTCTGATCATCTTATACAAGCCAGACAGATCTTTTCACTTGCCTTGTGAATTAATTTACTTGCCTTCCTAATTTCAACTATTTTCGACAATTAGTTGTTGAAATTTCTTTGTTGGACTGGAATTTCAATACTTCCTAGTTTTGATCCAACATGTACATTAAATATCATTTTATTCAATTCTGTACAATAATAACAAAAATTTTGAAAAAAAGCAAAAATCTATGACTAGAGATTATTATTATGAAATAAATAGTTCAGTAATCAGATTAGAAAAACCATTATATATGTAGTACAAAGTAAAAGTTGAATGTTTACTGTTGAATATTATCAAAGAGTGAGTAGGCTATATTTTGATCACCAAAAATAAACTCAGAATAAAATAATACAGTGTAAGAATTATTCTTGAAACATTGATTTCAAAAAGTATCAATTTCAAGGATAGAAATGATGATTTGTTCGTGTTTTACAGAACAGAATAGGTTCTGAAGAAGGCAGGCTATCGTTGAAAGATCTGCATTTGATGTTCCAAAACAAAGAATTACACCTGGATAGTATGCAAGTGCGCATCAAAACGTTAGAGAAAAATCATCAAAATCTCAGTCATCAAAGAATAAGGCAAGAGACTAGGATGAGAACTCTGGAAGAGTCTCTACAGGAGAAGAGTAGCCACACATGGTGAGAAGAATATTCAATCACAGCTTTATACAATCGACATACATAGTGTCTACTTCCTACAAATAACTTAACAAAAATTAGATTTGTAAATTACTCATTCATGTTGATTGAATCAGGGAATGTGCGATCCAATCTCGTAATTACTTCAATTATTGGAGCTCACCATCGTTTACATTAACTTGCGAAGTGATATTTATTTACCCACAAGATCAGAAATGTTCATTTGTTTTATTTGCAACACACAACAGGGATCTACTGAAACTATAACTATTCTTTTCGCACAGTGAAACTTTCTAAATTTTGAATTATTCTTATTTAATATTTCTATTGAAATTGTTTGAAACTCAATTTGGCCTAATTATTAAGAATAAAGTTTAATATTTATGATTTCAATGTTTTCCAGGATTCCCGTGTTGGTCAAATAATAAATGAGAGAAGGGCAACAATTTCGAATATTTCCTACAAAGTGCAAGATTTCATCTGAAAAATCTAGTTATTCTAAATAACTGAAGTGGACAAATCAAACTAATTTATGTATTGATTTCTATGACGTGACTACAAAACTGTGATTGACAGTGTATTTTTCCAAGTTCAATTGCTATGCAATTAGCATTAAAAATTAAACTGTGATTACTTATATATTGACGGAAATTTCTAATAAACGACTGTAATAAATTCAATGAAATCGGACTACATCATTAAGGCCGGATTTCCTAAGAGCCGAAAACAGCTGTTGTATTCAGTTGCGGAGTTTTGAATATCACACTTCATTACTAAGCCCCTGCGCCCACTAAGCAACTGCTATCTGATTTCAGTCAGCAACCCAGCGTTGCCAGATGACTTTGGCTGATAGGTTAGATTACCCGAAAAACAGCCAAATGTCATCTGGCAACATTGGGTTGCTGACTGAAATCAGATAGAAGTTGGGAAGTGGGCGCAGGGGCTAAAGCGTAGAGTCGCTAACGAAATTGGCAGCTAGGAAAATGACTGTAACTATTCCTGTGTGTTGAGTCGGTTCCGCGTAAAGTCGTAGCAATATTAGGCAGCTAGGAAATCCAGCCTTTATACATATCTATAAAATCAATAGAGCTGCTAAAGGTATTTGTGAGAGAATGAAAATCAATTTCTATGATAATAAATTATTATCATCAAAGGTAATGTTGAGAAAATAGCGATAGATTCATCGCATAGTTTTTATGTTGGATTGATAGATACTAATTTTTATTCTAAAATAACTTCCAATACTTTCATAAAACGTTTAACAAGTCGTCAATAGATACACCAAATTTATTATCAAACTGAGCGTTATGTTATAAATTTATGATTTACATAAGGACAGACGAAAACGTATGATTAAAATAACCATCGATGATAGCCTACAATGCTTCTTACGTCTCAACTCCGCCCACAGTAGTACTTGTTTGATGTAGTAAGTGGAAAAATAAAGTCTAATCTATCCAACTACAACTATCAAGCCTTCTCACTCGAAGGGCGAGAAAACACTTACTTTGAAAAATAGAAAAGAAACAATATGAGACAAATAGATATCACAACTGGCTATTTAATAAATGAATATGACAGTAATACAACAATATTATAACGAATATGAAAGTTGAGTGAAACACTCGTAGAAGAATCATTAACAATAACTTGATAACAAGAGCTTGATATTCAAGAGCTATTTTATACTCCAATCAAATATTAAGGACTATAATACTTATCTGTGCTCTAATATATCAGAAAGATGGACGAATTTTTAATTGGGAATCGAACTGAGATCATGGAGGAGATTATTGAATATGTAAAACTTAAATATTGGCTACATACGTAATCCAATTCTTTAAATATCAGCAACGAGCACTTGTCTATAATTACTGGTGAATTCAAGAGGTACAAAAGTGACTTGAGTTCTTACTAATATTTGCATTAAAGGCTAATTTTCTTTATCTTTGTTCAAGAAAGCCATGACTTTGGCAACTAATTCTCCTTTTTTGTCCTTCACTCTGCAATTGATGCCCTGACTTCTCAGATACGCAATGAGCGTGGTTGTATTGACACGAGCAAGACCTTCTGGAGATTGAGCCAGCATGGGAACATCAATGTGGGTTTGCACTTGAGGGCGACTTCGCTTTCTATTATTCTGTGAACAGAATAATTTAATGCTATTTGATATGTTGGGTTGCACAAACCGGAATCAACTACCTTGAATCAGTTCATACCCAGTTAGTATAGAGCTGATCCCCGATTAAAATTGATCCCGCTTGGTGCACCATATTTAATATATTTTCTATCACTACCGTATCACTTCTGTTGGAAAAATCAATTTCAAGTGAAACAGTGCTAAATTAAATTTATTAATTTAGATTAAATTTAATATGATTGTGCTTACTAAATAATGATTTATTGATATGGCTTGCTATTTCGAATAAAGTATTTAATTTATTACGTTTACAGCATGAGACCAAAGACCTTTTAAATGCTTCTGTTGGGATCAACTATTTTGAATTACTGATTCCAAATGATTAGCATTAAAATTATCATCCTACTATTGATCCTGAACGAAAATTGATATTGCTTGGTGAAACCAAGTCTTAGGGGCAGTTGAATGATATGTTTGAAACAAGAAATAAATGCATTTTTCTAATATATTATAATGAAATTATCAAGTAGGCTATCCAATCTTTTCCGTTAGAAGACAGCGAGAAATTAAATTTTCTTCAGTTTACTTATTACAGTAAGAGCTGAGAAAGGAGCGGTCTCAGACTAATCACAGATAAATTCGAAATATTTTAGAATCAACATGAAAATGTTCCTATAACCAGAGATAATTCAGTGTCTCCTTTCTTTTCTTCTCTCATTTTTTGTACTATAACTAAATAGCTAAAACACTATAAGATCTATTGATAATCCTAAGAATTCACTGGAGAGCTCTGAATGGAGAGAATACATGTATTAGATTATTCACTTCACTACCAATCGAATATTCCACTATTATTCTCTATAAGAATTAATAGAAAAAGTAATTAAATGATTTTAGAGTAGAATATTTCTTCAGATTTGCTCGCTTTATAAGCTGAAGGACACCGGTAATGAGGAAAAGAGCTCGAACAAGAGTAATTTGAGTTTCATGACTTGGAGCATTCAATCAACTTGAAATATTTATTATTGTGAATTTTCTTCACAGTCAGTGTGTCAAGCACGAAGACGGAGCTCCTCACTTCACCCGCCTCCCAACAGTATACAAGCACAAAGGCTACTGACTGAAGACATTATGTCGCAGCCGCAGAATGTGGATATAAACTGGTGTGATTGCCTCTTGCAGTTACACTGTTCCCAGACCTGCTCACAACTGCCAACTTGTGTGAACATGGCCGATTTGTGTGAAACAATTGTTCCTGGGCTGCAGCAGTTCTCTATTATCGGTCTAGCTTCGGCTATTTTGCGACTAGATGCCCTGTTCCAACCAGGCGCCAAGGCAGTCTCATGATCCGACTTTCCCGTATCACTATGGTCCCAGTCTGCTACTAGTCATTTCCATTAATGCAATATGTGCACTAGCGGTGGCTGATGGACATGTTGGCGATTTCCATACTTGGTGACTATCCTTTTAAAAGAGCTGGGGAGTTGGTAATGACTCTTCGCTAGGGCAGCGAGCCCGATTGTTCTTCGGGAGACAAGTCCCATGACTACGTGCTTCAAAAACCTTGCTACTAAACTCCACTTTTTGGAGTGTTATATTATGTCTCTAAGAAATACAGCTCTGAGCACGAAGATACTCCTTTCTGAGGGTCAATAATGCAAATCTCGGACAGCTAGCAATAGATATAGAAAATGTACTTGAATAGTCGCTATTAAGTAAGGAAAATACCAAATACGAGCTTTAAAAGCTCTATGACGAGTTTTAAAGAAGCTTTAGCTTGAACGATTTGAGGAGTACCATCTTTCAGAAGACATTACACTCGTTTTGACATCCGTTATTCCGAAAAGATGCCGATCGAGTGGAACTATTCTAGCAAACACGTCCAAAGTTTGTAATAGGCTTGTTCAAGGCCATAATATTCTAACAATTTGTAAAGAGACCCCAACCAACGAGTGTTCCTCGCCGTACAGTCAAATGTTTTAGAATTGTACTGTGCTAAGTCCAAGTTGCACAAAGGCCTCTTAAGCTTAATCTCCATTAATTTCCATGTATTTTTTTAAAAACTTTTCAACTTACCGCCTCCAAATTCTTCACTTGGATCATCTCAGTTGATTGAGAAGTGATGACAGGACGAGTGGGAGAGCAGAGACGTCCAAGAAAGTCGGAACTACTTGATACGGCTGAGTGATTCACCTGAGAAACGATAAAAAAATATTAATATAAGTAGTAAAGTATTTATTAAAATAAAAATTAAATAAATTACTATTTAAAATAATAAAATTGTTGTGCTTCATGAATAAAATATAGTAAGTTCAGCAAAGATTGGAGCAGACAATTTTTGTCATTTAAAAAAAATATATATTTCAAACTTTTCTACTTTTCTCAAATTATTGTTGGCATTTTGTATGTTACTTTGATGCATAAAGTTGCTGTGTCGCGTAATGAGGAAATAAAAAAGGATAAAAGCTATGTAAATAGCTCTGAAGACTTCTGCATCAGCAAACATTGACAACAGAACGACGCTCGCCCGGCAATTGATAGGTATGGAGTTCGATTCCTCGTCCGGACACAACTCTTTTTACAGTGGCATTCATTGAATCTCCTCTAGCTATTTAGTTCTGTTATCAATGTCTACTAATGGAGAAAACTTCAGAACTATTAAAAAGATTTCCTTGGATTTTCGTTCATTCTAATTAGTATGTATTCACAGCAATTGGTTAACTGCAACATCTAACAATTTCTTTCATCAGTTACATGCTATTTTATAGATTTTCAACAAATCTTCCAGGTTGAAAATATAGTTATACTCTAGAACATAAACAATAATTACCGGCTGAGGAAAAAAGAGAGGATATTTGTTGGTGGGTCGACAATTGTTTATCTGAGGCACCCTCAGTTGAGTCGACTTTACCGCTGGTTTGATGGGTGTCGCAGGTCTTGCAAGAAAAAGTGGTGCGAACTTCTGATGCTTTGAAACATTTGACACCGAAGTCGGGGCTCTGACGTGTGAATGAAAATTCGGCACCAGTTTCGGTAGGCTCGCTGGCTGAACACATGCTTCCTCTTTAGAATTATTGCAAGGCTGAAAAATGAGTTGATATTGAAACCAATATTAGAAAGACCAATTTATTGAAACTACCAATGGAAATTTCCAGTTCATGACTTCCAAGGCTAATTCGAGTATTTGTGTTCTTGAAATATATTCACTTCAAATTTAACATCAGAAATGTTTCATCAGCACTAACTATAAAAATAAATGTAGATGATTATTTCTTGATCCATTACGAACTGCGTTGTACACACTATTAATTCACTTCATTACCGACATGAAATAAAATACATGACTGCATGTCGGTAATGAAGAGAAACAATAGTAAATAGATAGAATTTTATTGCCATCGCAATTAGTGAATAAGTGACAACGTCAACGCAGGGATAGTACTTCCAATTTCCCGACAATCGTTACCATCTTCACGCATATTTTACAAAATATTTACAACTGTTTTTCTCATTTCGACCCCCCTCATCACTTCTTCAAATTTGGACTCTACTCTTAACTAGTTTGTACCACAGATACTTGAGTACACGATAGCAGTCATAAGTAGAATGCTCAGAAGTCTGCTGCGATTATGACGTACCTATTTACCGGTTACCATGGAAAGGATAAATAACACTACTCGTCTATAGCAGGATCCTTTTAAATTGTCAGAAAACAGCTGATTGATGTACGCTCGTTTACTAACGTTAAATCAGCTGTTTTCTGACAAGTTAAAAGAATCCTGCTATATTTAGGTTCAAGATAACATCTCTTTTCTCAAAAAGTATGCTGGAATATGCGCGTGTCTCTACCATGTATTCTAGTATCCGTGGTTTGTACCAGTAGGAACTTATTATATACAAATACAACTACCTGTTGGTGACACGGTCCAGACGAGCTGCTGATTTGTGAAACAATGCCAGTCGGAGTAGATTTGACCAACGCCTTTCGAGGGAGAAATATCGGAGTAAACTTGGCCGATTCCATTTTGATCGGATTGCCACGGTTGGATGGACCCGGCACAAACTCATTTCTCACCACTTGCTGATCCGGGTTCTCCTGTAATCAAGATGATAGAAAGCATAAGCACTGGGATGGTACAAGTCTTTCCAATTCATTGAAATTATTGGATATGAAGCGCCAATAATACTTGCGTAGGGCTAATAAATCTTACATGCTCTAGAACGCCTACCGTTTTAAAATTAATGCTCTAAGTACAGAATTTCCTACGTTATTTTTAAAACGACATCTATAAACTGGACATTCGGAGCACATGAATTGCAATATAATGGTAGAATTCAATTTTGTATAATATACAGTATTCACATATAAATTGAAAAATTATTTCGTTCCATACCATGATATTCAATTACGAGGTGAATTAATAAAAGAATAAATGTTGTCAATTCCACAAAAATCAAGTTTATTTTAAACTATACTCGAGTTTCAATGCCCAGCATGGCATCATCTTCACTGGGAGTTAGAAGATGATGATTTGAAAATATACAGACTGGAAAGGATCATATGGCAGGTGTAGCAACAATTTCAAAAAGAGATAATATTACACTCAATTGCTGTAGTTGATTCAATGAAAACGATTAATATTCAATAAAATAAATTATGAAAAATGCTCTTACTCTGAACTTTTCAAATTACAGATATAGAACTCGTAATAGGTTATCTGGAAAGATAAGCTTTCCATAAGAAGAGAAGTTCATCAAGGGATTATAGGCCTATCAACCTATTAAAGCGAAAGTAGGTAGGTATTCCAAATTCAATACTAAATCAGAATACACACAATAAATTCAATTATAAAATTTACTTCCAAAGCTGAAATATGAAGGAATAGAATTCATTGTGTGTAATAGAATGTAACACATTATGAAGAACGAATATGTAAAAAAAAAACTATAGACCTAATAAGTTTCTGATATCGTGAATCAAATCCAATATGAGGATGGGAAAGAGACAAACTATAAATTTATTTCGATTAATTGGATTCAATAACTCACCTTTTTACTAGTGAATATCGGTTTGTATTTTGAAGTATTCTCAGCGTCATTGTCATTAGCATTATTGGAAGTACTCATAAATGATGATGACGACATGGATGATGAAACAGGTTTTTGAACAGAAGTGGAACTTTCTAGTACATGTTCATTGTTTGGTTCTTCCAGGAATTTCGGATTGATCTGTGTGAATCTATCCACAGGAATGGAGAGCAAATGCGATTGTTCTGAAAACTAAACAAGGAAAATTAAATGGCCAATGGTTTCATCAGTAGAACGAAAAGATTTGATTATTCTCAATTTGAAGACACACTTCTAGATACCGTAAAATACATTAGCTAGGTACATTAATCGGTTAAGTGGAAGTACATGAAATAAAAATATGTAGACTATGTGTCAATTGAATAGATTTCGTAAATTTGCATGGATAATGAAATCTGTATAAGAATTACACAAATGAATTGTATTTTCCAAATCATGAACTGACTAGAGAAACCCCAATTTGATTCAGATGTCAAGAAAAATTATTTGTTATGTTGAGAATCATATTTTAGATACCGTATATTAAATGAATAATTTTCACTTCTTGAATGAAAAGTACATGAGTAGGTATTTGATCTACATCGAAATTGTATCCTCGTTCTATAATTTAATGTCTAGTTATGTTTCTTTCACAGTGCGTTTACATTTGGATACATGTACAGTGACATTCATTTTATTTGACGCTTGGCATTAGATAGATAGATAGATAGATCATTTCTTGACGTTGCTGATGACCGTAGAGTACAATGACAAAGAAATAATATCTCTCTATCTTTCTAATGTCAAGCGTCAAATTGAATGAATATTACTGTATGAGGTATGTGTTCAATTAACAAATTTCAGAATCACTCGCTCACACAATCTGTGTGAGCTTCAACAATTCCACAAATATTAAATGAACAACATTTTGTTTCAACATTGGCTTCAAAGAGGCGTTTGTTTCTCGAACAAGTATTCCACACAAGTTCTCATACATGTATCCAAGTGTAAACGTACCTTTAGATACCTCACATTAAAAGAATAGATATTTTTCAATTCAAAAATGAGAAGCAAAGTAGGCCTATACATTTGATTCTCATTTAAAAACTTCTTAAGAGTAGGCAGTAGTAGTCGCCCATATTGTATTGATGTCCCATAAGATCTAGGTTAGGTTAGGTTAGGTTGAGCTAAAACATGCATTTTTTGTAACACATCACGTCTACAGTGTAAAAAAATCGATAAATAATTAAATGTTGCAGGTGCATGGCTTTTTCAAATTTTAAATACTTCCAAAAAATGTTTAAACTTAAACAAGTTTATTTTTGCTGTAATTATTGCAGTAATTTTCTAATTAAAAAAGTAAAAAGCCGAGCGCCTGAAGAATTTCATTCTCTTTCCAATGACACGCCAAACGTAATTTTCTGTCCAAATATAACGACGCCATATGTTTCAAAAGATTACATTGATCTTATGGGACTATTTTCAATATGGCCGACTTTCGTATTTAATGAATTATCAAAATACACAAACATTTTAAATAACGAGGAAACTAGAGCTCACTATTGCGTGAATTTTGAAAATAATCTAATTTGAAAAGCAAAGGTGAACTTACAATGGTATCATTGAGCAGCTTTTGAACAGCTACACCGACCGAAGTGTGCGTTCCGAACGGGTAGCCGCAAATGACTGGCATTCGTCTCAGCAAGTCGCCGAGGAACTCACTCAGAACGACCGTCTCATTCTTGACTTTCAGAACAGTTGGCGGGTGGCACTGCAAACATGCCAGTGGGTATGTCATCACAGGCAGTCTTGCACTGAATCTCACTGACATGTATGTTACGCCACCGTTTTGTTCGTCTGGTAGTCTGTAGCCATGCTGTAAAATTGAAGATTAAAATTTACTAAAAATATTGCAAACGACATAGGATTTATTGTTACAATGAGTGAGTAGAGAAATACTTGGAGTATAAAATCGATGTGTTACATGAATAGACTACGTATACTGTGACATGAATATGGGGGACAATTGAAATTTGCTATAAAAAAATAAATATTAGGATATTGTCAATTATATTAAAATTTAGTAAGAAGTAATAATAATTCTTATCGATTTGTATTGATTTAATACTGTCAAAAATTGACAACAGTAAAATAATCACCACTTGAAACTAACAAATCTGCGTCTGTACGACAGTCTGTAACTGTGGAAAATAATGGTACATTGAATTAGTAGCTCTTCAATTGATCAACTTACAGTATTTTTCCAATACTTTTTAACTTCTTCATAACTTGAAAAAACACTATTTTCAGGCAACTTTGTGCTCAAAAAGCAAATTTCTGCTTCCTTCAAACTGAAAAAAGAAGATTAATTATATTGTAAGATGGATAGAACACTGAATAGTTTACATGGAGATCAATTTATTACGAGCATTAGAAATGTGGCATCAATAAAAAAATAAACTAATGACACATAAAACCTACAATTAAAATGCAACATTACTTTTTCCGCAGAAAAAGCTCCCACTCGATGTAATTTCCATTTCATCTAGAAAATTACTGTCTTTTTTGGTATTGTTGTTTCTAGTTTCATTGCTCATGCCATCTCAATAAGAAGGAATCTGTATTCATTAAATGAGATATCATTTTTATAGTCTAGAATAAAGTAATATATTTTGTTCGAAAGAGCTCCAATACAAAACCATATTCTCAACATCCAGGTAGACTTTTATGTTTTATTGCTGTTATATTTAGTAGCCTATTATTCATCTCGCACATTAAAATTATGTCAGCAGAGAATTCTTTCTTCATGTGTTACAACTTACAAATCTATAAATTTCAACATTTTAAAAATTACTTCAGTTTAATTACTTTTTTAAAATAACTTTTTTTTGAATTACTTCAGTTTAATATTCTTTTAGAAATACTTGTCCATAATTCTGATCTGAGCTAGCAATGCACTGTTAAGGTGGCATTTCATACATCACTAGAGCTTTGCGGTTTTGTGTGAAATTATATGATAAATAAGTGAACTGTTGCATTATTAGGAGATAATTGAATAACTCTTTTTTTAATTTTACCTTGGCATTACAAATGCTGTAGTATAGTTTATCAGCCTATAAGTGTTATCTTGGTGGATTGGCTCAGCGGCAAAGTGTTCACTCAACATTGGCCAAAGCTTAACTCGAACAGGCCACATAATCAGGTGCAGATCAGACTCTGGAATCATTAAACAATTAAATTATAATTCCTTATCAAGATAAGGACATTGTACACTTGGTCATTATATAGGTAGAATGTGATATACTTCTGTACTACATTATACAGGTGTGAGTGTGATATACTTTATAGGTAGAAAAGTTGGATGTGAAATACTAATATTAAGATTTTTATAATATAATTGACTATTAACCTACAGTAAACTAACCTGTAGGTTAATAGTCAATGATATTTTTGTTATATATTTTAAGCCCTCATTGGAGCAAATCTAGTCGAAATTTGTAAGATCTTTTCGGAAACGTTTCTTCTGTGCCCAATATGTCTTCATTCTCTCGGATCTCTGAAGTCTCTGCTCATCTGTGATGTGATTTCTCTGTTTTGGAGTTTTGACTTTTAATTGAGTTTTCTCATTTTAAGAATCATTTTTTCTTCCCTATTCAGAATCTTATCCTCCGTAAGTTGAAGTTCCTCAAGATCTTCTTCTATCTCTTTCAGCCAGTTATTTTTAATTTTATTTTTCTCTTGGTATGTTAGTAGTTTCTTCGTTAGTCTTTCCTCTGGGAAATGATATTATTACACTATAGTTAATTTTTTCTACTGCCTTGTAATATGGTTATTTTAAGCGAATCATTGAATCATTATACCCTAGAATGTGGAAGCTAGCTTGAAAAAATAATTTATAGGCTATAAATTTTCAGGTCCAAGTATAATTTAGTTTCAATTTTTATTATAATTGATTATTAGTTTCAGAGAGATGATACCAATAACAAATTCTCTGATTAGTAGGCTTTTAAATCAAAAATTTCATTGCTTCAAGAAGCGTAATAGGTAACTTGATTATAATTCATACAGTTTATGTTAGAGCATATTAAATTAAAAATTTATTCTACTTCAATAGAAAAGGATAAACTGATAAAGAACTAACTAACACTTGTTTAGAGAAACTTTGCAAGTTTATTGTACATTTTTAAACCCGACTAATAGCCTACAAGAGTGAAACTTGAATACTCTTTATAGTGATTAGTTAATAAACTAATTCTTATGATTCCCCTCCCCACTCCCTCACATACTCTGAATTGCTTTTGAAATGCAGTACAATTGTTTCCTATTATCTTTATCCAGTTTACCTTTCATAACGAAGTTGATTCTCAAAGCATCCATTGGTTTGGTTTCAGTTATAAAGTCACGGCCTGGAATAATGTATGGACCAACTTGATTCCACAATGGGGAAAGTCGAGCCAGAACACTATACCTTAGGCATCTCTCATATGTCATCAGAGTCAACTGTTCAGTAGACGCAAACTGTAAAAGAACACCATATAAAATCATAATTCTTAATTGTTATCACACATAGGTAATCATAATAACGATAAACTCATGTTGGGTTGCACCAAGCAAGATCTATTTTGATCCAAGATCTGTACAATGCTTATCAAATGGGATCAGCTAATTGAAAATGGTTGATCCCGGTTGGCGCAACCCAACATAAGATAACTTCAAAAAGTATGAACACAAAGAATAGCATAGCTTATTTTGTTTTAAAAAGTAATTCATAGAAAATAATTCATAAATTTATTGTGAAGAATAACATTGCTAGCAGATATTAAACACAATAAATTATAATACTTCAATAAGAATGAACACTTTTAGGGCTTGATATTCACATCTAAAGAAAGGAATAAATTTCTAATCACTAATAGGTTCGTAAATTCTTTCATAAGAAGGTACTAATAATTATGAATCACAGATTTCAAAATAAGTATAACATGGTAGAGTGGGCTTACATGCAAATTCAATGACTTCATATACGTTCTGAATTCTTCTTGTTCACAATTCTTTTTTGAAACTATAATGTCGATGTAATTTGGTCTAAAATAGCTTGGAGATGCCAACAGGCCATCGAAGCGGCCACTGAATATGATGGTCCTAGAAAAAATTATAATGAATAGCAATGAATACTCTTCTACTGAACTTGGTGTTGGTACTACACCTGTTCATCATAAATATTTAAGCTACACCTCCTGTCAAATTAATTTTCTACAATGATTGTGTAGGTACCTAAGTACCTACATAGGCTACATAGTTTTTCACAAACTTGATGGTGAACAATATTAAAGAAAAATTAATTGTAAACAATGCAACTGTATGAAATATTGAGTAAAAATAATAATGAATCAAATATAGTTTTAGTTCTCTGAGTTTCAAGTCAAACCCTGAACAAACGCCGATTTTTCCCTTACAACTCCCGAATGATTTGGAATCGTTCGTAGCCAAGGGCGATAAGCGCCGGGATTTTGACCACAAAAAGGCCACTCCCGTCTTTCGGAGGAGACGTTAACCCGTCGGCTCCGACTGCCTAAAGTAAAGTTGTCACTCATCACTCTCAAGCCTGAAGCTCATGTGGGCATCACCCTCAGCAAAAAAATAAAAATGCTATTATAGACCTATTTCTAAATAATCACCTGCATTTGAGTGTAGTCCAGTGATGGTCGCTCTCATTATCGGGTTTATCACTTGAGGGATAATAAGATGGAAGCAACAGCAGGTTATGCATGTCAGGCACTTTGGCAACCAGCATTCTGGAAGCATCTCGATGTGTTTCTGCACGGGTTTCGAATAAACTGAAAATAAAAGCAACATAAACACAATTAATTTACAGTATTTATAAAAAAACTATAAATACTTTATAATATAAAACTAAATGAATTCTACAGATTAAGTTATTATACAATAAAAATAGAAAGAATAATACATTTTTTAATAAATTTTCATTTTGACAAAGTTCCCAAAAGACATTAATGAATGTTCCATTATAAACATCACTCTCACCATTGAAAAAATATTAGAAAAGGACTTATAAATTGTGAATTATGTGTGTGTGAATAAAATAATATGGATACTTACATATCAAGAGCCTTGGACATTTCTTGTAATAAAATATCCAGTCAAATCTCTTAAAGCAGGAAATGTATTTTGTAGAGCATTTAGAAGTTGAAGAGAAATAAGAAAAGCTTTTATTTTATGGAATATTCAACGAAAGATCAAAGATTACAGTTCCAGTACACCTTCTGCAAACTTTGAACACTTTGAAGATGAAAGTTTGAAATTTAACACTGACGTCACTGACTGACTGGAAAAGTCAAACAGCTGTTCTGTTTAGTTCATTTTTCCACTAGAGAGCGCCAGCGCTGTTCACCTTAAATAGATTTAAATAAAAGTTTGATTTTCAAGGTTCAATATGATTTAAGAATAGTAAAGAATCACTATAGATTTCATTTTTGAAACTCTCTGCTTCTTGAAACTCCGCCAAGGCAGAGAGTTTCAAAAAGGCGACGTCAACATAGATGAAATCTGGCAAGCACTGGAAATGACGTCGTCTGTTCTGCATCCAAAACACAACACACAAACACATACACAAGCAAAAGTCACATCACCTCAACCCATAGATTTGATTTTGATATGTGTGAGCCTTAATTAAATTAGTATAAATAAGAAGCTCGTCCAAGTTCTAAAAATAAACTACTCAAGTGAATAATTCTTAAATTATCTATAAGATGGCTCCAACACGAAGAGGAACTGAGGGATTATTAGCTCGTGTAAACTTTCCACTTTACACTGTACAGATGCTTACCAGTCATCACATTGTTGTTGGTGGTGGTGGAGGATCATCAAAAACTGGGGTTGCTAACGGCTTTGTAAGTAAAAAGATCATAATTTTATCGATTTTATTTTTGAAGCTTAGGCCTAAGTGAACGTTCTACTTGATTATTCCCCAACTTCATAATTTGCAGCTGCAGGTTATACCTATACTATTTAGGTTGATTTTATGTTTTGTTGACTGCAGTTAGTCAGGACTGAAACGGGTGGCCACCGTAGCATTAACAAACTTTAGCCTCGACACTATGTAGGCCTACTAAGGGCTCTCTATGCTGCTCACCTCACCTGTCGAGACAAACGTTTGTCGATGCTGCGGTAGCCACCCGTCTTAGTCTCATGCCGCGTCTACACCATCGCCGAACTAGGCGAACGCGAGCGTGTAGACGGGGTCAATCGCGTAGTTCGCCTACGCTAGGCTCGGGCTAAATCCCTAAATCTAGACTAGACATCGGGGTAGACTCGCGTTCGCCTAGTTCGGCGATGGTGTAGACGCGGCATAGGACTTCTAAATCCCGAACTCATGAACCGGCCCTTATGGCTGGAACGCACGATTCCAGTAGACGTTCAGGTTTTGGAGGCAGGTAAACTGAACCGTGAGACCACTTACTTGAACAGGTTATGAGACCAGAGCAGAGGCAGGCTGCCAGGCAGGTAACCTGCCTCCAGTAACCTGAACGTCTACTGGAATTGTGAGTTCCAGCCAGAAGTGTTCAATGTTCATGAATTAAATTCATCACCAATGAGAAATACAATCAATTTCAACGTGTTCACCCCTTGCAGCGCAAAGCGCCGCTCACTTGAATTTTCTAAAATTCTTGGAATCATTATCCATGAAACCCGTTGAGGCACTGTTCCAACAGATAGTTCCTATTTTGTCTCTCTGCAGCTGACAGCAGCTCAGTCATAGCCTACCAATGAAATTCTACCTTGTACAGATGACTAAGTTATTGTATGATCTCCTAAGCTCTATCTGTATGATTTCACAAACTAACACTCAAGGGATTTAATAATTTGGTAGCCTACATTTTATGCCAACAGAAGTGCCACGGGAAACGATTTTATGTTTTTATCAAACATCCCCAATTTAAAATGATTATTTATGAAAAACAAATAGAGCCTGCAAAACTTCGATTCTTTATCTTTCTTTTGGTGCAAACCGCATAAAAATCGGCCCACACAAACTTCTCCACGAAATTACTAAATTTGGGCACGAAATTTATCTCTTATATAAATAATATGATTAATTAACTAATAATAGGTTTTAAAAACATTGAAATTGAGTTTAACAATAGGCCTAATCAATCATAATTGCTTTTCTTTCATATTCAGTTAGTCCTTATCACAAATATAAATCCTTACGTAAATCATAACGAAATGAGAATTCCAAGACTGGCATGATCCAGTTAAGATGCAATTTTTATTTGATTTCGCCTTCCTATTTATTCATACAAATTTATTTCTTTTTCTAGGAAATTTTTGAACTCATGTTCGATGGAAAGAAGTTTGTTGCCGAAGAAATGATCCGCCACGAGACTGGTCCAAGTGTAGTTATGAATTGTGCTTGTCACTCAAATAGTAAGCGCATTTATCTTGTAGCAGGTCAAGAAAGCCATTGTCAGTTGTATAATGTAAATGTTGATATTGTAGAAGAAGACGTCGCTAGAAATATATCATCAGAGGGTGAGTATTATTTTAGACCTTACTTATTGATTCCTTAAATACAGTATTTTTCGTTCATGATAAACATAATAACAATGAGTTATTAGAAACTCAGATACCAGTAGCTGATACTGAGAGTAGCTCCAGTAGCCTATAGTTTAAATGAAATACGAAAAGGAGCATGATAATTGTAGCCTGTATAGGGACTCTTGCAAAAAACTTACCTATTGACAGTTTTCGTAGAACTAAACCTTGGTATAAATCCATTGAGATTTGCTCTAACAAAATAACCAAAGTTGACTCAGGAGCTGAAACTAGCATTTTGCCTATGTCTTTCTATAATAAACTTATTCTAGGTAATAATCACTAAATTTAAGAATCAAAAACAATACTAGACTGAGAACCAGGCTTTCCACTAAATCAAACTTGTTGGTACCTTAAAACTAAAAAGATCAATCAAAGGTACATTATGACAGAAACTCCAAGATAAGAAATGAAAATTCCATGTTAATGATCCAGAAAGGAAAGGTATGTGAGCCAGGTAGAATTAGTCAAAATCAAGAAAGCTCAAGGTCTTTTATTGTGACTCAAGAAAATGGAAGCGAGTTTCGTAGAAGCATATGGCTCACCTGCGAAAATCATTCAATCCTGCTTCCATCTACATTACATAGCCTGAACTTTCTAATAACATAGACACCTCCCCAACTGTTATTGATAACACTGAAAATAGCATTCCTCCTGGAACTATCATCATATATCAACCAGTAACTAGATCAGGTAGAGTTGTTAAAAACCTGATGAACTTCATTTGCAACTACATACATAATCATGTTCTGTATCACTATGCATTTTGTATTTGTTGTCTTTCAATTCATTAAACAATTTATAAACTTCAGTAAAATGTGTTGTTACATTATTAAACCATAAATAAATCATACAAGATTAATTAACATGTAATGATTTTACTTCAAGTAGAAATCGACTCTTTCTCCACATTCTATTTGATTGAATAGGCTAATCTCATAATTATTTAAAACTCTTGCTTTAAACCCCAATCCAATGACACTGATCGAGCTTTATATTTCGTTTCGATTACGGTTCACACGCTACTACTTCCTTGACGACAACGTCAGATGCCCCAAGTTAGTCTCGGTTCCCACGAGCGGTTTTTGGGCGGTGGTGGTTATCAGCGATTCCATGTGTGAGAGAGAGACAATATTATGCCAGGTGTTTTTGTGTTTTAAAAAACCGCTCGCCCGCTCGTGGGAACCGAGACTTATGTTTGAGTGTCTGGACAATCTTGCGTTATGAACAAGGAAAAGAATGCTGAGATAATTTTCTTTTCTTTTTGTTGTCTATAAATACATTTTTTGTTTGTTTTGCAGATGCAGCGAACAATAGTTCAGTAAGACGTCGTCGCACTTTATCGAAAAGTGAAAATGGAAGTAGCAAATCAAATCAAAGTACGAGTAATACTATAGATAGTAGTAAAACCAGTCAACGTCGTTTAAGGTTCCATTTAAAGCCAGATGAAAGTGTTCAGTCCGATTTCAGGTATTTATTTCTATGACTTGCATGATTTCATTACCACTTTCCAGTGTATTGTATTTCGTGCTTCGGATTTCTTAATCTAGCGATTGAACAGAATCAAATATTCTTCAATTTCATACATTTTCATTTAGTGGTTCTGATTTAAGTATCTTCTATAGTGCAGAGTGCGGCAGAGATCTATGACGGGTTTAAAGTATCTTACATACGTTTGAATAGTCTGTTTCACTAGAAAATGTTCGGTAAGCAAAAAAGTGAACCAAATTTACTAAACCTTGAGTGATTTCTTCTATTCAACCCTAGCTTCATGTTGGATCATTAAAATTTTATCCTTGTGGTAGTTATTGAATAAGGTAATTTTGCAGTGCTTACACAGCGATAAAGCTATTCATTTATTTATTTCTTATAAAATTACAAATACAATTTTTTAAATAAACAGCAAGAATGAATCAATCACAATATTATACAAATAAGAACATAAGAAACTACTTCCCCAAAAGAGCAAGCTCGAGCTTGGGGAAGGAGCAGCCGTGCTACAATAGCAACTAAAAACTATATCCTTCTATGAAACATATAAAATCAGTAATAATATAGTAAGCCATTCATTCAATTCTTAAAATTATAATCATATAGTAATACATAAATTTGTAATAATAAATGGTGTATGAATTAGATCATTGTAATTATCAAGCTACTTTTATAATATCAGAATACTAGAAAAACTTTTCTGTGGAGATGTGAAAGTTTTTTCGCTTTTTAAGCGATTTTTTGTTTGGCTTTGTTCACAGCAAAGAAGAACCTCTACAACGTGTAGTAAGAATATCTTTGGATGGCAATTTGATGGCCACTGGAGGTACTGATGGTGTGGTGCGATTATGGGAATTTCCATCAATGAATCCGAAATTCTCTATGGAAGCTCATTCGAAAGAGATTGATGATCTTGACTTTAGTCCTGACAACAAGTTGGTATGTATATTACTATACCGTTATATTTACCTCACATTAGCCTTTCCATTGAAATATTGAATTGATTGAATGAAAATATGGAATATTAAATCAGCCTGTTATACTGCACAGGCTTCCTACAAAGTTTGAGCGGATAAACTATACGGCGCTAAGATAGGTTACCGAATATTTATCACTTTCCTAGTATTTTTTCACTTGCTGATGCTTCAGAATCCACCAAAATTATTGCTGGTACAGGTACACTGTACAATGGCCAGGTCTAGTAAAATATAGGCATATATATTACTTCACCTACAATATGGGAAGTAGAAAAACTGATTTGAATAGGTTTCGAGTTGTGATGTCATTTTTTTGTTATTTTGATACGTTGATAGCTCAGTTTTGATAAGATAATCTTTGTTTCAAGTTTAACGCTAGTACCTCTTCAATAATCTTGAGTGGAGTTTTATTCATTTTTGATAGCAGTGCTGCTATATTATGAATTTATTTTACTATACTCTAGGTCTAGATGACTATTCTTTTCTATCTTATGATAGATTATTCCTAATAATAAATTGGACCTAAATTAATCCTCTTTTACAGTTGGCTTCGATATCCAAAGATGGTCAAGCTTTTACGTGGTGCTGTAAAACTGGCAAAAAACATCAGATCCTATCATGGACCACACCAAACGGAAATAAATATCTATATAAACGATGCAGGTAATTATTGATTCAAGTATCTATAAAACTTATTTTGTGTAATAATCATTTTAAAAGTTTGATTTTGTAGAGCTGTAGGATGCTATGTCATCTATAATATTGAAGGAATGACGCTAACTTTTTCAACTTTGTAAGTACGTTACGGTCTTATCAAGTCGAAATTTCTCAGAAAAGAAAACGGCTTCTAAGTTAAAATTCCATTTATTGTTTTGTAATTCTTAAAACTTCTTGCTAATTATTCTATGATATATAATAAAATGTTTAATGAAACTTTGGAACTTTAATGAAACTAGATCGGAACATTGAGCGTTATATTGTTCACCTATGTGCTCTCTGTATAACTGACCTTATTATCAAAAATTAACAAATTTTTCAAAATTGATTTTAAACAGTAGCCTATATAATTTTGTACTACCCTGTTAAATGAAAACAACTCTTATTGTAAATGATATTTAATGCAGTACAACAAAATAATTTTCACATATTAAAATCAAATGAGATTTCGATGTTGCATGATTTCTGGAACATGAAATTGCAGGTTATGCCAGACCTAGTAGTTAATAAAACACAAATTTAGTTTGAAAGGAAGGAATGGTACTGTACCTTCCTGTCCATTTGTCCATACTTCGATTTTTGTGTACTGCACAGCATGCGGCATAGCATTCGGTTTTCCGCGTAATTGAATTTTTTTCGGACAAAAAGCGTAACGAAACGAAAATCGAAAAAGTGTGGACATAGCTAAATATTTAAACTTCTTTCAAAGTAAACAAATTCTATGACATTCAAGTAAAAATATCGTAATATCAATTACAGTAGACAGTTGTGTTGACAGGTACGGCATTGTGGAAGAAGACAGAACTAGAAGTAGGCTATTCACATTAGCTAACCCAGTGGCTAGAACCGGGAAGCAGTTGTCCTACATTCAGATGTGGGATCCTGTGACTGGTGAAATGAAGAAGTCGTCGCTGATCGAAGAAAGCCTCTCGGCCTTGGCTGTCAGGGATGATGGCCGATTTGCTGCTGTTGGCACCATGTTCTCCGGCAGTGTTTACCTCTATATTGCCTTCAGTTTACAGGTCACTATCATTTCATATCTCGCATCGTTTCTCATCCTCGATTGATGTATTGCTTACAAATATTTATCAACGAAATTATTATTATTATTATTATTAGCGTATGCCATAACTGGTGGGGAGTCCCATAAGGAAGTTCCACCGGCAAAAAAGATTATTGTACAATCAACGAAATTGAAGATTAGAACACACGAACACACGAATATGTTTATTTAAACTGTTATTCAAAGTTAAACAAATTGATTGAAATTCAAGTATAAAATACGTGTATTTGTCAATTACAGTAGACTGTTGTGTTGACAGGTACGGCATCGTGGAAGAAGACAGAACTAGTAAGTAGGCTGTGAACTTAGCTCTCACCCAGTGGCTAGAACCTTCTACAGTTGTCCTACATTGTGTACTGGGATCCTGTGACTGGTGAAATGAAGAAGTCGTCGCTGATCGAGGAAAGCCTCGGCCTTGGCTGTCAGGGATGATGGCCGATTTAGTATCCGTGGGTGTTCTCCGGTCAAGTAATATTAAATAATTTAGTTTACAGGTCACTATCATTTCATATCTCGCATCGTTTCTCATCCTCGATTGATGTATTGCTTACAAATATTTATCAACGAAATTGAAAGATTAGAACACACGATTATGTTTATTTAAACTGTTATGAAGCTCGAAAGTTACAAAAGTTGATTGAAATGTAGGATTATAATAACCTACATGTATTTGTCTATTAATGAAGACGATAGATGTCACCACGGATACTAGTACACACGGTAGGATACATGAGTAGGATGCATAGTAATTTGCTGTGAACTTAACGTGGCTCTCACCCATGGGAATCCTTCTACAGTGTACACTTGTGTACTGGGTTCCGGCTGAAACCTTACCTTTAAGAATCAAGGCTGGAATCTGCGCGTGAACCAAATCGTGTATTTTAGTATCCGTGGGTGTCACTGATGTCAAGTAATATCAGTCTAGATTGAATACGCGAATGGGTTGCTGACTGAAACTGATGATGCATCAGGCGATTGGCTACGCGGAACATGTGTTGGTTTTGGAAAAACTGTTATGAATTATTAGAATAAAATAATATAAAACAAATAAGAATATTCAATACTACTAGATGAATTTGAAAACCAAATATTTTGTTGCTTAAAAATCTTGTCAGACGTATTAGATTCAACCCTCTCATTTTGAATGAATTGGTGGCACTTGATTACTATGTGTAACAGCAACTTTGTACCGTATTGGTGTATTTTATAGACTTATTTGCAACTCTGGCCTATTTTAAGTAGTAGTTGTAATTTCAATTTATTTTTTCATTCAAGTACACTGACAACCATTATTCTAGGATATTGGATTCTTGTGAAGTGGACACAGCAGCATTCTGAACTTGAGAAGAATAATTCTCATAATTATTACATATCTCTTCTACAATTTAGGTGTTATGTCTATTGTGTATCACTCTCATTGAAATGAATCACACATTATTGTTTATAAATGATTTTTTCATGAAGGTTATTTTTTAATTTTACAGAGAGTTATGACTGTGAACCATGCTCATAGTATGTTTGTGACTGGACTTGAATTCTTGCCAGCTCTCTGTGATTCACAACCGTCCATCACTACAGTATCCGAAGCAGCTGTAATTAGTATATCAGTCGACAATAAAATTTGCATCCATAGTTTACCATTTAGAAGTAAGTAAATGTACTAATAATGATGTACTAGTAATGATTTTTTCTAGTCAACAACATAGAACTAGAACATCAACATTCGCAAGTGAAAGGAAAGTCCTAATGCTTTTTTTTTGTAAATAATTTCAAATCCTATTTGAAATTTTAATCCAAGTTTTAATTCTAGTTTTTTCAATTAATAATTTTTTAGTTTGTTTTAAATGAGTGCTGAGTACTATTGTAAAAACGACGAAACCAGCCCTTGAACCAACAAGACAAATTTCTTTCAGTTCTTCACTTGAAATATGTACAACTTCACCAACTATTTCGCTTACAACCCCGTAACAGCCTGCTCAAATTCTTCACCAACCACCTCCATTTTTAAACTATTGAACAATGCTGAAAACACACTGGCACTGGCTGCCACTACTGTCCTTGTGTGATAAGAGTTTGCCCTGACACTAGCGGCCATTACTGGACGCCACTATTGTCCCTGTGTGCAGGGCGCTTCAGACTAAAAAAATTGTTTCAATTCGACCAACAATATATCTGTTATCTCCACTACTTTTTTGTAGTATAACTTGTAAAAAGTTTGAATTTTCCATATTGTTTTTTACTGTTGCATAAAATTGGCATGAAAAATACGAGTATTATCTCTGATACAGAACTTGTCTTGTTGAAGGTTATTAATTCATTTCATCATTATTTTCAGGGACACTACCGCCTTGGCTCGTGATAATGTTTATCATTGTCACTTTGTTCTTCACGTTCGTTTTCTGCAGCTATATGGGTCTCTAACGGGATTCACTTTCCTGATCTACATTCCATCAGAGAGGAACTGTTTTATAAGTTTCGTTATACGGATAGTTGACGTTTTTATCACAATTAATGTAAATGAGAAAGTTCTTGAACGTTTTACTCGCGTTGATTTCCATAATTTGTCATTCAAAGTTACAAGTTATGCGTTTCTTTTTTATATACTATATTCAATATTATATTGAAAATTATTGTTAATCGATTGTAAATTATGGTTTTGAAATTCTATGTACATTTTTTGGAATATTTAGTGATTTTGTTGATAATTGTTGATATTTTATGTTTATTCCAATATAATTACGTATGTACATGACAAGAACATTATTATTTGATAATCACTAAACTCCCGCCAATTAATACGATGTACCGAAGTCACCAGTATACCGTAGATTCCGGTACACCGTAAACCGGATACACCGTTTAATGACGTTCCAAACCAAATGCCATAGAAAGTGAACAATCTTTACAAGTAATAGAACAACTTCGTTTTGCTCGCTACATCAACCCTTATTCAATAATATATGGTTGAACACTTGAAGCCATAATATACGAAGTGTCAATGATGCCGAAATCAACCGGTATGTTATACCGGATGCTTCCTCGTATATTATAGCCCTTATGGCGCGGTTTCACGATACCAGTAGACGTGTAGGTTACTGGCAGGCAGGTTGGTCATTGTGATCTTCCACTCTATACAAACAAATAGGGCAATACACACCAGTCAGTATATGACCAAACTGCTGTCAGTAACCTACTACGTCTACTGGTATCGTGAAACCGCGTCATTACTGTTTATTGAGAGTATTTTAATGAAAGCGTACAAATTAATATTATATTCTCCTCTTCAAATTTCGCTAAAAACAAACGTCGATTTGCAAGAATATATCTTTATTTTGTATTCAATAGGGTACTGAATATATATCACAGTTATTTTCTTCAATCTTCTCCAGATTTGTGCCTCTTGGAACTTGAATCATCCACCTGTAAAGCAATCAGTATCTGCATAAATAAAAGCGAAGTTCGTCAGTAAATAACTAAAAATCTACCAAATCAAAATCTTTGCATGCATGCTCAGTTGGACCTCTAGACGCGCACTAATAACGGATTTGAGAATTTTTTTAGAGGTTTATAACTACTTCCTAAATTTTTCGAGAGAGGTTCTGGCAAAAATTTTGAATGTATACTACAATGTTGATGTCTTTCAAAAATTCCTTGATTTTTCTGCTCGCAACAGAACGATATATTATTAGAATAAAAAAGAACTTATCAGTAATATGAGGTAATGATTGCTTGAATGCCAATTTTCTACCTGAAGGAAGTTCAATAGCTCTAATGCTGAGTTACACCAAGCGAGATCACAGGACCAGCACAATGCCAAGTAGTACTATCTACCATTGATCCCGGTTGGTGCATCCCAGCATCAGAATGAAAGTGTTGTTGAATAGTTATAAGTTTAAAAATAAAAAGATGAGTCCATGAACACGACTTACTATTGACTTCATGGTTGTGTAGTCCATGAACAAAGTTTTGTCCTAAATAAACTTATGATTGTACACATAAACACATCTCCACTAACGAATTCAATTCCCGAACCATTGTGAATTTCATTTCTCTACAACCCTACAAGAGCTCTCAATTTTGAAGTGTTATTTAGTTTCTTCAACTGGAAAAATAGGCGAATCACTTACCGCTGAAATCTTATTTTTCTGACCCTGGTTTTCGCAGTCAATAGTAGCTGTTAGCTCATTACAGATTTCTTGCAGACTTTGATCTGACCTGAAACAAAATTAGAAAGAATATTTCCATAAAGAATTCGACTTTATTAATAATAACAAACAAATGCATTAAAAAAATAATTAAAAACTTCAATTCCTTACAAATTTGGGTGTGTGTTTTAGCTGCGAAATTCAAGTGAAATTTATAATATTTTGAGAAGTTCAAGTATAAACTTTGTTTTGTGATTGACATCTCGATCTCAAGATCTTGAAATTATTATTTCATGGTTACGCTTATTTAGTCTCAGACGCAATAGAACCACATAGATCTTTAAAATTTATGATTGAAGCAGATTTGGCGAATGCCTGCTGTTGATTCTCAAATTTTGATGTCTATTGTTAGTAAATGAAATAAATAAATTGGGTGAGTCATGCTCATTGGCAATCCATATTCTTTTTTTGCTATGGTGATGCCCACATAAGCTCTTACCTTGTGCGTGGGTAATGGGGAGTTGATGATGAGAGATGAGTACACCAACAACTTTAGGTGAGTTCCGAACCACCGGTTCCATATTCTTAAAAAAGGTAATATTTGAAAACCTAGTTTTGATACAAGAAATGTAGAAATTTAACACAGAAACTTGAACAGATCAATCAAAAATTCATAGTTGGATACTATAATAACATTTTATAAGATCACAACTGGATGTATAGTTCAACTCACATATCCATGAATGATGCTTCTGAGTTATTGAGTGGGCCTTCATCGGAGTTCAAAAGTGCTAGTACTCTTGTGGGCACTGGCTTACCCAAGCTCCTTATATCTTCCACCAACGTTAGTAGCTGTTTCATTCGTGAAAGCTTAGCTTTTGCATCTGATAAGGCCCTGAAACGAATAAAAATAGCTTTTCAAATTGATAATATCTATTACATTAAAAATTTTTGGCGCATTCGTTTATACTGTGCCTCCACCACTGCGAGATTTGATGTGAAATCTATAGGAAACTCACACTGATATAAGTATGTTGATATGATTCTGTTGACTGCCGACATAAGCTAGGAATTTTTGGAGTTTGAATTTGGCCCGACATGAGCCATACCAATTAAGTTTGAATTTTTTTAAGATATGAATCTATAATTATTAATGTATTGCATAATTTTAAATTGATATTTGTAAGGTGCAATTTTGCAAATGATCAAAATAAATTCGTTTCCTATCTATCCATGTTAGTTGAGAAATCACGTTTTCTACAGAATAAGTGTTCAGATGTATTTTACTCAGCGTGAATTATCATTATTCTTTAAGGATAGTGATCCACTGTTATTTTCCAATATACGTCATTTATCTTCGAATGTTTGACGTTGGACTTAATAAATAGGGGTTTATCCACTATTATTTTACCCATATATCGAATAGCACTGTCTGCATAATCTTTGAAATCACTATTTTTAGCTCTTTTGATCTTTGAAAATCGCCACAATACTGGAAAATTGTCTAAAGAATAATAGTTTGAATTGAGACACTTACATTGACTTCACCTTCAACCTTTGCAATGATTCATCATCAACAAGTCCATTTGATTTTTCTTGGTCCAAGTCTCCTTCAGGACTAGATTCTTCTACTTCTTCCTGTAATCGGAATGTCATAAGTTTACCAATACGAAATTTGAGCAGTGAAAAATAATGTTATTATTTTCGAAATTAGACGCAAACTGTATTATGATAAATTGGACAAAAACATAGAACAAATTGGACAAAAACATAAATCAGGATTCCATTTCAAATAAGATTACACACTCAAATACTGGGATATGATCACTCGGATCTCCCATGACTATACAAACTCGTTTGCAAGACATTAAATTGCCAAACTTCATGAAGAGGCCATTTAGAATTATAGGTATATTCATTTAATATGAGGGATGACAAATAACTTTCATTTATCATTTCTATGGTAACGGGTGATGTTCTGTTGAATTTTTCCACATGAATACTGTACATATAAAAACATATTTAAAAAATAAATCAACAAAACATCACCCGTTGCTATAGAAATGTTAAATGAAAGTTATGCACCATCCGCTAAATTAAATTAAAATGAGTTCAATCTTGTAGATTTCAAACTTACTTCTATATTAATTGATTGAGAACTGTTCTGTCCAAGTCCACAAATCAGGGTCTGCATTTGACTGAGCTGATTTTTCAAAAGTGCAAGCTCAGCCAATTTGCCTTCTACTCGAGCAGCGCTTGCTTCTCCATCCATTGCATCGTCATTATCACCATTCTTACTCTCTTCGTCACGATCTTAAAACATTACAAGAATAATACGGATAAGTAAAAATTGAATGTAATCTATTTTCTGAAATTAATATGTTAACAATTTTCCAACCGTACAAATTATTTTATTATTGTATTTTCGGTTGAAATTAATTTGTCAATTGGCTGGTTATATTTCCTGAAAAATTCTCAAAAGGGACACAATAATAGAAAAACAGGAATGAAATCACAAGTTCACTGCATTATATTTAGTAACTTTGTTATGTAATAAAATAACACATAATAAGGATATTTTTACTCTTGACATTAATATTCTATTTTCATTCTCTCCTCCATAAATGATAACAACCTTGAAAGTTTCTTATGAAATATTAGCATTAGTCTGACTAATAGTCTAACTAATCAACTAAAACAATAACAATTACCATTTTTTTCAATTGAAATGACATACAAATTCTCAACTCTATGATTCCGGTCGTTCATCCATAATCTACACAAAATACATAAATTATTAACAAATCATTATATTATTGGTGATTAAATTCAATGGAAATGAATTTAAATTAGATTGCAAGTAGATTTCTATGGGAATAGCGAATAGGAGATTGATTTTTTATTAAATAAACCTTCAAATTACACAAAAATTTAATACGTTTTCGATTAAAGCGATACATAGGAGTATATTATGTTTAACAATTAACAAGAGGTTCCTGTTACAAAGTAGTTTAATTCAATTTATAAGGTTTGTGTTGATGGAGTTCGTTTTCTACTAATAATAGGCTACTAGTTTGATTTCTAATACTTGTACAAGTTCTTGGATGAGGAGAGTTGACTAGAGTATCTACTTTCAATTCCACCCTCGAAATACGGCACTTACCTATACTTTTCTCCAGTGATGAAAACTGATCAACAATTTGATCCATTTGTGCCTTCTTGAGTTGTAGCTCTCTTAATCGGGTTTGTAATTTGGAAATTTCATTTAGACAGCTTCTGCTATCTCCACTGCTGACGGGCTGAAACAAAACAAAGTTTTCTTTTATTCCATATCAGAACTGTTTAATGGAAATATTTCGACACTCATTTCAATGTAGAGTAATTAATACCTAAGACAATTAGAATACTAATAGTTTCCTATCGTCTTTATTTATACCAAAATAAAATCATAATATACCATTAGTCCAGTTAATAAACAGCAAAATAAAATTATTATATTCAATTGATCATGCATCTTCTGAGCTTGGAAGAAAATAATGGTCACATTACCAACAATGTTTGTATTGGTGCCATTGTTCAAAAATTAGTAATAACATAGTTCAAGTAGATTTCCATTAAATACTAACAAACCATAAATAACTCTATGAGCGATGGGATGTTGATGAATAATAACTATAAAAATACTTTTCTGGTAATACTCAAAGAAAAATATAACTATAAATACCTCAGCTTTATCTGGTTCAGTTTCCTTTTCAGTGTTCACTGCCACTGGTTCCATTGTGACGTCGGGTGTCTGGAAATTGAGAAATTGAATATTCCAAGTTGTATATATCACTCACTAGAATCCTAACTCTAACTAAAAATCCTCGTGACCAATTTTTCATTGCTTATGATGTCATAATATGACAGCAATTGAATTATTGTTCACTTCTAATTAATAAGTCTTCTTCTTCTTCTTCATCGGACCCTACTGCCTCTTAGCGTCAGGTGCATTAATAAGTCTTGATAACTGAAAATAATGCATCAATTTAATCTATTATAGAGTCGATAAATGATTGGGAAAAGCTACATGTTTTAGAAATACTTGGAAAAGATTATTTCAGTTATCAAGACTTATTAATAAGAAGTGAGCAATTATTCAATTGCTTCTGGAAGAACTTTGCATTATTATCAAGGAAGTTGTTGAATTAAAATTTCTATTGAAATCATAAATTCTACTAATACATTAAGGATTTAATTTTAGTCTAATACAAAAAACGAAAATGAGCTGAATTGTATGATAAAATATCATACAGAAAGGGGAGAAAAGAAAAATATTACCTTCTCCTCTTCGTATTTATCCAATGTTTTGAGAATGGCTGTGAGTTTGACTTCACTATCTTTTAAGCCTTCCAGCATATCTGCCAATTTCAGCCATTTCTCCATGTGTTGCTGGAATAAAATAGAAGCAAAATTTCAATTAATAACTTGAAGGTTTGGATCTGTTTTAGCTGCATAGTTATTTCATCACAATAAATACAGTATTTATTTCTCTAACTTGTAATGGCATACATTAGTTCCGAAATACGAGGTATTAGTTAGTTACGAAATATATTAGTTCTCGTAACATGGTGATAAATATGATAATGATGTGATTTGTCGAATAATTCCGAGTACACAGATAATTTAGGTAAGACATAGTGAAACAGCTAATTTATAGCAGATTCATTTAATTTGGCGAGAACCTGCTCATTTGGCGATCAGTAAACAGTTGATTTTACGCAGCTTTGACACAATAATCCAAGAAGACCTTTCAAAGAATACCTTTTTAAAAGACCTTTTCAATAAAATCTGCGAGATTCAGCATTTGTAGGTTAAGTATTGTGATACTGATCGCCAAATCAGCTGGTAATCGCTAAATTAAATGAATCCTGCTATACCAATATAGTATACCAATAGCTATACCAATTTATAGTCTGTTTGCTGAAGAGTACATTTCTACAATTATTTTTTCATCAACATTCAATAGAGCAGACAAGTTGAATAAAGTAGACTATAATAAAGAAAATCGGGTGAAAAGACTTACTGGTGTTCCCTCGGCTTTCAATTGTTCCATGACACCGGTAGTCTGAATGATATAATCCTGTATTTGTAAAAGCCTTGCTTTGACTTGTGTGTATTCAGGAAAATTAACATCCTGATCATGCATCTTCTCTGCTTCCTGTTGAACAAAAATCAAAATTTCACATTTTTCTTGAAACTCTCAATCAATCAGACAAAAATGACAAAGACACATTCGATAATTATTCATTATTTATAAAAATTTATAGAAGCTTTTGTTCATAATATTCTTATCAAGAATATAATTATTACATATGAGAAATAGTAGTAAAACTCGAAAAGAAACACATTGATGGGCCTGGCAGACCCAGAAGCTCATAAAATGTCAACCTTATTAATATTTTAAAACAAACGTTGATGATAAAAAAGAACTTCCTACCTTGATCAAGGGATGAATGTTCTATATCTAGGAAGAGTAAAGCACTATTGAATTAAACATGGAAATATATAGATTACTAATAATCTTATTCATTAACAACATAGAGAAATGCCAAGTCTTTCTTTTTGAAATATAAGGTTTCAGTACTTTCAATGGCGAGGATTCCGGTACGGTAAACCGGTCCATATCCCCACTAAAGACCCTGCGAAATACATTTCATTTTATTACTTTTACATTTCTAGTGAGTCTATGGAACATTCTCAACAAATAATATTGATAGAAGAAAATATTATAATAAAAAATTCCTACATTTACATAATACAGTACAAATAATTTGATTTTTCTTACATCTTATTATTGATCAAGCAGTAAGCTGCATCAATAGGAACTAGGGACATTTTTAAAGTCTGGCTTTATTGATTGAAGAGATTTAAATATCATTTAAAATGCCGGCTATTTTAAAAATATGATACAAAATGACCTTCCACAAATAATATTGATAATATCATTCAAGGCCGAAATGTTTCAGAATTATCTTTACATTCTATGTTTGTGGATCAATTCCCAGTTTCATAGCTCATGTTTTCGAATAGTATAAAATACTCCTACTGAGTGGTGTGAGTATCTTGTTTATTTACATTAAACGATTCCAATAACTCTAGAGTACGGTACCTAATCCTAATAATAGGATGATTAAAAATAGGAGTAATTATTGTATGTCGCTTACCATTCTCGTACGATAGTTTTCAATTTTCAAATCAGATGCAGAAGGGCTCAATATCTATTGCACAAAGAAGTGGAGCAACGGTAATAGAAAGGAACGTCTACTCGCTTGCTATTTTTAAACATGTTTGGCAAGAGCCGAAGTCGGATACAGTACAGCGTCACACATCCCACATGGACCGTGATCCTCTTCTTTTTATTTATATTCTTGTACCGTAAACAACGCTGACTTATGACCCTATTTTCATTACTACTTCTATGTTGACACATACCTTTTCTGACAAATAACTACGATCTCTACAAAATCTTCAAGGCCAAAATATTTCAGAATTATTTTCACATTCTGTTATTTTTATGGATCAATTCCCTGTTTCATAGCTCATGTTTTAAAATATTACAAAATGTTCATCAGGTTGCCAAATATTATATCATTACCATTAATAATCCTTTATAATTCCTCTTTTCATTCATTTCATTTAATAAATAGAAATAAAGCTCACAGACCATTGAAAGACTTATTGACATTTCAAATAAAAAACAAAAGAAATACATGAGCAAATTACTGGTGTCCTAGAATCGTATAAGGTTCGATTTCTTTGAGTGCTTACATTTATTTGAAAAATAATACTACTGTATTAGGCTATAGAACATTCCATCACATTATGAAAGGCTGTCTAGCAAAAATTAGTACAACCTACAAATGGAGCCCATTCAAGGATGCAGTTCCAAAGTTTGAACCCACTTTACAGCAATGTACAGTCTTTTGAGTCAATTCAAAAACCATTTCATCATTAATCATTATTTGTTTGAAACAAAAAAATATATATTTATAATTTTAGTGCCTAGTACGAGAAAACTAAATCATATCCTTGAAATTTGAAAACTCCTAATATTTCAAGTACTAAAACCATCCCTCAGACTTTGCCATTAAAACAAATTATTTTTCTTCAATGTTGGAGGTAGTGTAACAATATGAGATATTTCTCTCGGGCCACTCCCATGTTTTGGAGGACATGTTAAACCGTTGCTCCCGGCTGTCTTAACAGTAGTCGTTAAATTCATCTCTTACCATCAACCTTCCTATTACCTACGCTGACGCACAAGCCTGTGAGCTCATCCTCAAAATAGTGAAAATAAGTGAAATTATAAGAGTAAAAATTTATTACAATTACAAATCGGATTACTGTACACTAATAATAAAAAAAAATACTATTATGATAACTATGACTATCAAGATTACATTGCAGGTTGATACTATTTACAGATGGAAAACATTGGCAACAGTTTAGGAGTGAATTGAAATTAATACAAATTGTACTCAGGGTCTAAATACATGTGTTCACAAATCAAAGTTTGATAAATAAACTTTCAATAATCACTACTATTGCTATTGTTTCTAAAGAGTCGACTTTTTGGAGAAGACACTTAGGAGTTACTACTATCACGTATTATAACTACATCACAGTTATTACACCTGCTGACCGCACTAACAACAGCACTATCTTTTACTTGATGATCCAGGATTGGATCATTTTCAATTGCCAATTGTTCTAATACTTCACCCTAATCTTTTCTCAATAAATTCAAAACAAAAATTTAGTGGATTGTAATCAATGCTTAAAATAGAGAAGTCTTCGATGAATATTCTTCATTCTTCGAATAGTGAGGATTCTTTGCCCTACAGAAATGATAGCTGCAATTAAAAGAAAATAAAAATAAATAAATCACGGTGGTGAGAAAGGTTTATTTGGATCACGGTTAAAGATGATTAATTATGAAAAATAATAATAATTAATTTTTCTATCACTAGCGATTCACTATTGAATTTATTGAAAACTGTATTTCATTGCTAAGCGTTTTACGGAATTCAATATTTGTAAATTGTTAGCACCTAAGCTAAATTTACCAAAAATAGTTGAAAGCACTGATCACGCGTTGAATTTTACTCAGTAATGCTCTCTTTTCTCTCAATTTTACTCATCACTACTTAATATCGTTCTAGCTGGCAAAATTTTGCACTTATTAGCATCTACGCTAAATTTTTCAAATGCAGTATTGAGTTCAAGCAATTGATAGGACGAAATGATCAAGAACGGTATTGAATCTGATTATAAATACGAAATCAAATTTACTCACAATGGCTCAGTTATTTTCCAACTGGTCATGACGTTCTGATTCATTTAGGTCTACTACGTCAACCGCCGTCTCATTTAGATCGAATTCGATCTGGCATTCTTTGTCCTCAACTTCTTTTTTTCTTTCACTTTCAAACAGTTTCAGTTTTTCCTCGTTTTCTCTAGACACCAATTCAAGCATCCTAAACAGAAACAGAAACAATCTTTGTATAAGAAATATTTGATGGTGATAGTAATTACAGTTTGAAAAGTGAACAGGGGCTAGAAATAATTAAATGCAGTTCCTATATCACTTCCAATGTCACTGTAATTGAATAGGTCGCATGTAGAATGAGGAGAATAAAATAACTAACGGGACATTCTCCAGAGGAAGAAACGTACGCCTATATCATTTGAATTACTGATATGATTATGACATTTTGAATTGTTTGTTCTTTCATTTCGGCTTCTACTTGAGTCACAGATTTGACGTCTGTACTTGAATAGATATAACTCTGAGGCTGCAATGCTGGGTTGTTACCTGGATAGTGAATGGTTTATCTATAGCTCATATAAAATCCATAATAATACAGGGTGGCGCAAAAAGAACGCATGGATTTGAGTAGGACAGTATCAGTGTAGTGGAGCTGTCTGTGACCGCCGAGCGACACCATTTTGTAGGTTAAAGTATCCAGTTTTAGTAAAAATGGCGCAATTGACCTTGCAACATCGCGTATTTGCTGTTGCAATATTTCAAATAGAATAAATCTACCATCGTCGTTCAACGGAGCTTTAGTAGAGAGTTTTAAGTCTAGCGTATTGGCATGTGATTCTTCTTCACTTGAAATTCAAAGTTTACTGTCGTAAATATCGTTCAATAAAAGATTTGAATACTGCAGGTACATGAATAAATTGCTGCTGTATCAAAAGTTATGGAACAATTTGAGGCTATTAATGGCATTTAGGGCGCCATATTTCCTATGAATTTAAAAAAAAAAAAATACTCAATGGTTTTGGAGTTTTTCATACAAATTCTCAAATTGGGTTATTTGCTTGGTATTTTGGTGAAAGTAAGATCCATAATAAAAATGTATGATTCATATAAACTTTTTATAATACTTTGATAAACATGCGTTCTTCATACGCGATCCTGTACAGCATGTAGGAATTGATCACGGCCTTCTTGATAAACCGTGCCAACTATCCACCATCCACCAACTACCCACTTGCACGGTTAACTTCCGTATCGGCGTAGCACGTGTAAGATACGGAATACAAAGTATTCCGTCACGGAATTTACATCTATTAAAGTATAGTGAGAAATATTGACTGAACAAAGTATGGAGAATTATGTTATGAACAGTAGAACAATTACAAAAAAAGTGCTACAAAGATATCGCGTATTGCTATCAATTCAAAAATTATAATATTTACTAACTCATTGAAACTCAAGTTGCGTTTTAAGAGAGTTCAGTCAGTTGAATTAATAATTTTTTTCTCAATACTAAAAGAAGAATGACGATGAAAAACTAAATAAAGTACTTACGTAATCATTTCTCGTGCTTCTCTTTCAGAATCTTGAAGAGCTTTGATTTTCTCATAGGCAATCACTTGATTAGCAATACCCTCAAACCGCATATCGAACTTATCGGCCAATTGAGATTCAAACTGGAATATTAAATGGAAAGCTAATATCACATTTTATTACAAAGCTACAGTACAATAGATCGAATACGATTCAGATACTGTAATTATATTGAGGGAATTAGCAAATTCCTCAATTAAAAAAGTTGATCCTTATTTTTTCGTTCAAGTTTGTCTTTGGACCTGTGCGGGAAGTCGGGGCCCAACGGGATAGCAGGATAGAACGGGATACATAGTAGATAGTCTTCGATAGTCACTGCAGAACGGGATAGTTACTTTTTTCAAGTTTTATGGTGTTGTAGCCTAGCGAAAAAAGTGTTAAACCAACTGTTCAACTCAATTGGCAGCCAGGGAGTGGCTATTCTATCTGGCATTTTGGTTCTGTTTGGAGAGTGATGTGCACATTACCTGTTGTAACAGAGTTTTACTCGAGTACTTATAACTTATAGCAGTTCTCAACGTCAGGTGATTTATTTTATAATGAAGTATTTTAGCTTTTACTGACATACAGGTACTTTCCTACCTAAGGGATATAGGGCAAAATGGGATGATACCCTGTTCTTTCCATTTAGCCTCAGTATTCAAAGTTGAAAGAAATCCTATGGGGCAATGGGACAACTACGTGGCTAATTATTTCACCGCACACAGAAAACAGGATCAAAGTTCTCTAATCCTTGAATAATCTAATAGAGAGTATGCCTTCTCTATGCTAAAATGTTCTTAATGTAGATATTTCAATATTGCAATCAGCTTTATTAGGAATAGACAAATTGAAAATCCTTGATAGAGTGTAGTGTAGATTCAACATTTTTTTGATCATAAGATTGAGATTTTGCAATTCTATACTTGTGTATGTATATATTTTTTGAAACTAGATTGTATGTATCATAATATGTAGCCTACCAATGAATAATATAATTTGTAAGAGAAGAAAACATGCGCTGTTAAAATATAAATGACAGATAATTTAAAAAAATAATAGAATATTGAGAAAGTGATGACGAATCAAATTTACCTTTTCAGTATTAAATGATAATATAGTGTTCTCGTCAACTGAGTCGATGAACGTTTCTTCACATTTCACAGGCAAAGTCAGTTTTGCAAGTTCCACTGAGAAATAATAAGGTTATTAGATTATTCATGATAATAGAAAAGTAATTTATCCGAAAATAGCATGAACTTCTGATATTAGGACTAAATAAGGTGATATTTATAAATTTTAGGGCAAAATATTATTTTGATTAAACTGAAATTCAAAAACCATGTTATCATGATATATCCAGATAAAAGTTTTGATAACGTAATGTATTTTTATATTTGCAATTGTGTGAAAATACACTAACTTGTTAGTTGAGTTACTTCTTTATTAGCTCTCTCTGTATCTTCATTAGACTTAGCTAATAGCATTTTATAATGCTTTCTGAATTCGTCTGTTTTTTCAGCAATTTCTATAGCAGTTTTAGACGTGGAACTTATCTCCTCCTGTACCTTCTCCAGCATACATATTCGGCTGAAAATAAACAAGGAGTAATACTATTATCTAATAAATTTTGAATTTATATCATAAAAATTCATTAACAGAGTGGTTCCAAATGTTAACGTGGATCAGTTAATATTATTTGTCCACGATCATGCATATATATTGGCAGATTATAAATATCGGTGTTAGAAAAATTCGGTACCGCACGAAAAAGTAAGTCCACTAAGTAAGAATTTTTGAAAAATGAGACAAGTGCAGTGTAAAAAACTATAATTTTTGTCTATGTAGCATATTTCTCAATTGGGAAGAATATCAGATTTGAAGGAGCCGATGACTACGATCACATTTCAATTGTACATAGTTTTCAATTTTTGTAGTTAGTCCCTGCATTACACTTGTGTTTGAAACGCTATTTTATACAAGATTTTCTCTATTCCTCTAAGAGCTAATACTTTTTGTATGACACTTATTTATCAAAACCCGAAGAACTTTGAGAAACACCTGGTACTGCATAATTATTACAATTGAATAGAAAGAGTTATTAAGGATCAATAACTTATACAAGGACGAATTCCATTATTAGAAATGATGCGATAAATTAGAAAAATGAGTATTAGAAGATAATTATCTGTCAAAATAATTACAGAACTTACTCTCTTAGTTTAATGATAGTTTCTTCAACCCTAGATTTCACTATTTGATTGGTATCTTTTTTTGTATTATTTTTTTTCACCAATTTCTTCAATTCTTCATTTTCTGCAGTTAACCTATCTATTTCGGCCTAAAATTATAAAACAACATTATATTATATCAGTAACTGAAATCATGGAAAAATCTTCCAGAAATATTGATATGGAGTTTATAAACTTTATGATTTTGAAGAACATTTTTATCATCTCTTCCATTTTTATCGGTAATTGAGGATAGGAGAATTCGCTATCTGATAAATATAAAATATAATTTTCTGCAGTTGAATCCATCAGTTCGATTATCTTTAAAAAAAAAAAAGGAAATAGTCTTACCGATTGGAAAATAATGATTCATGATATTCCAACAATAAGATATGTTGAAAAATGGCCACATCGATTAAAAAGAGTAAAAAACCTTTTTTGCTCAAATAATATGAATTTATTGAATTAGATACTGCTTCTTTTCCCCCCGAATATTAGGTTATTATCCAAGTTATTACCAAGGCAGCTGGAGAATTTCTCTTATTAATTTAGAGAATAACCTTGGTTATTATAAAATGTAAGCCTAATCCATGATTAATATACATGGATAGGCTCACACTATAATTATATGAAATTGAATACAGCGTACCTAGATGAATACATTAGATAGATGAATACTTACTTGTTGAGCAGAAGCTTGGCCTTTATAAGCATCCGCTGTCTTGATAGCAATTTCTAGTTTCATACTGTTTTGTGCCCAGCTATCTCTGAATGCAGACCATTCCTCTTCACGTTGTCTGGATATCGATTTCATTTCATCTAATTGTTGTTGAAGAAATTGTTTCTCATGACCCATTTTCTCAAGTTCTTGATGTAATTCCATATTCTTGTTGACAAGCATTTGACTTTCAATTTTCATCTCTTTTATTAGAGTCTATAAAATGAAAAACAATCTTCAATGATGTTTGGTAATGTGGCTTGAATTGGACATTATTTCGAAATTCAAATATTGATAATATAAAAGTACCATCATAACAAACTACAAAAAGGTGTTATTCATTACGTTTTTGGGAATAATTATAAGTACTGGCTACTGAAAAAGTCCAAAACGAAGCAATGATGCGTTGATAAGATTTTAGAATCGGCATATAACAAACTATTCATCTTTAATGAAAACATTTTGATTAGTGCTGCACAGGGGTGAGTCCACGAATGATGGTAAAGGGCTATATATCCATCAAATTATTGGAGCATAATGAAATAGTATCTACCCATAAAAATGTAGGTAACCTGTATAATTATGATATACAGGCTATATGGTCTTAATTTCACGGTTGCACCTCGCCCACGAAAAATGTTTGGGTTTGCTCTTGGTGTTGTATAGTATATAATGTTCATGAAATTGTTCCCCCCCCCCCTACATTTCGAAGTTTGTATGGGCCTTAAAACTACCTATGTCAAAAGATTTGGTTGGAAGAATTTATAGAATAATAATGAATAAAACAATCAATTATTGTGGATATTAGAACAGGCAATAGCAGTTTATACTACTGTATTCCTTGACTTAACTTGAAGAAAATAGTCATAATAATTTATGTACCCCTACCCTCTTTGATTGCAGCTCCATCAGTGCATCATTACTTTTCTCTATAAATCGCTGTAAATCAGCATCTGCCATTAATTCGTCACAATTAGAGTCTTTCATTATGGTAGCTAATGATCAAAAAGCACCAGCAGTAGCTTATAAAATCCAACGAACGCAAACCTGAAAAATGATAAATAAATGATACACAGTTATTTTCAATAGGCCTAGTTGAATATTCATAATAAAGTATTATTCAATTATTCTTCAGCTTCAAAATAATTTTTTCGTTCAAAATTGACCATTGATTAAAAGCAGTAGCCTAAAACCCGGTCTAGACGCTAGGACTTGTTGTAGACTCAAGTTGTACAACAAGTCGTAGGACTTGTAAAACACATACGTGTAGACGCGATGCAATTCATCCATAAGTTCTAGGACTTAAGTCCTACAAGTCCTAGCGTCTAGACCGGGCTTAAGTATCATGCAGCGCCTCTTTAATATTAGGTCTACTCTACCAAAAACTGGGGATGTATTAAAATTCAGTACTGAAATTTGGGCTTAGTGAATGTCATAAATATATGAATTCTGAATACAGTTAACACAAACACACTTATAAGAAAGTGTTAAAAGCTGCCAAAAAAATTGCCGCTAGTACATTCATTAAAAATTTCTTAAATCAAGCAAGACTAATATGGAAATTAGTCAAATTCTAAGAGAAACTGGTAGTCATTTAAATAAACTAATTATACGTACATGCCGCCGATTTATTTAACAATTATTTGATAAACACTCCTCTGAAAACACAGCATTCCTTCTCAAAAGACATTCGAGTCAATGATTTTTTACATTTTTTCATCAATATTCAACAGATTGGTACTCACTCTGGAAAATTTGATCCAATTAGTAGTGCAGAACTTAGAAAGATAATAAAATCATTGAAAACAAACGATCTTGTGACTGCTATAATATTTCAAATTATCTAGTAAAGCAAACAGTAGAACATATAATTGAGCCTTTAACATTCATCTTTAACAAATTAATGCAAGCTGGGTATGTACCATAAAATGCTCATTTGTACATTAGCTAGTACAGAATATTTTCTGTAACCCAGGAATCAGGGGGGGGGGGCAATGCTGTGCTTTGAATATGCTATGCTCCATCGTTTAAGAAAATATTTGAACCAGCTTCAACTACTGTCCCCTAAGCAGTTTGGATTCAGAACAGGCTCTTCTAAAAGTAAGGCACTTTTTTCTTTTATGGATAAAGTGCTGAATTCTGTGTATGGCGGATCCAGAGAGTGTGGCTTAGTTGCGGATCTTTCCAAGGCTTTTGTGACCTGGTAAATATTGAAATTTTATTGAAGAAAATGAAATTATATGGTTTTGACGATGCAGTACTCAAATGGTTTGTATCTTACTTTGATGAGAGACATCAGCAGGTTGAAATACAGCCTCACCCTTTTGTATATCATTCGGAATGGGTAAAAACAAGGAGTGGGGTCCCTCAAAGTTCAGTTCTCGGTCCATTGCTCTTCCTCCTTTACATAAATGACTTGCCTCCGTACCTTGAACCAGCACACTGTGTTTTGTATGCTGACGATGTGAGTACTTCATTAAAAAGTAATAGTCGGCATAACATGGAGTCTGAATGTAAAATAGCTCTTGAAAAACTAGAAGAATGGCTAGCTTCCAATATGTGAATACTGTATTGAATTATAATAAGACTAAGCAGATTCCATTCAGATAAGACTAAGCCGTCCATTCAGAACGGCTCAAGAAGCAATGTTAGAGACAAGAGATGGCAACATAGGCTCAGTAAACGACACAAAGGTACTTGAAGTGGTGTTGGACTCTGAACTCTCCTGGAGACCTCATCTAGATTATTTAAAAAACAAATTAAACTCTGCAGTATTTGTTTTCAGGAGCTTAAAACAATTGATAGATACAAGAACTCTTAGAAACATTTATTTTGCTCTGTTCCACTCACTTCTGACATACGGAGTTGTGTTTTCTGTTTTGGGGCAGTTCAAGCCACGCAGTGCTGATATTTAGAAATCAGAAATGGGCAATAAGGGTAATGGTGGGAGAATCCATAAGAACAAGTTGTAGACCTTATTTCAAGAATTTAAAGATTCTTCCACTTCCAGGTTTATATATCTTTGAGGCCCTCTGCTTTATTGATAGAAATAAAGATGAATTTAACACAGGTGAGCTGTTCCACTCGTATAATACAGTACCAGAAACAGGCAAAACTTGAGGGATGAAATACATCAGACTAGTTTGTAGGGTTCTTACTCAAGTTTATTATAGGTTACTTGGAAGTGAACTTGTTACACTTACTTGTTAAACACTTGAAAGTGAACAGGTTGTACCAAATCTGTCAACAATCCGTCCAAACCTCCCAATTATATTATATATTTATAGATTATAATATTTAAACAAAGATCAGCTCACAGCTGTGTTAGTAAACAATGCGGGTGCCGGTAGAAGTCGATCGAATCCTACAGACTACATACCAATAATGCCGCTATCCGCTAGGTAGCGCTAGAGCTGCGCCGATCTATGTTCTATTGTCGTTGAGCTGGTGTACTGTTGGCGCGCTCCAGTGAGAGACAGTGTGAACAATCGGGAGGGATTTTACCATTGTAAGATGGGAACAGAACATGATTTTGAGATAGAATTCAATTAAATCATTAAGGTATCATCAATACTTTATTGCTATCTATTATTTAGTGGTTTCAAGGTGTTTTAATGAATGTATTAATTAAATTAAAGTATTTTTATCAGAATTTTCGTCATCTTCTTACTAGACTCTGATATTATGTTTGAACTTCCCGCTTTTTGCAACAATCGATATCGCAAGTATAAAAAACATGATTATTTCAAAGACGTCAAATATTTCACACTAATAATATTTGATTCAATTATAACATCATATTATCTATATCTCATATTTTCCATATTTCAACTATTTACGTTCAATATTATATTTTCATATATCGCTATCTCTCTCACTCTCTTTTAGGAGGATCTCTTTTGGAAGGAGGATAAAATTAAAAAGATCATTGTTTCTTTTTTCTTCAAATGACTACTGAAGTGACCTATTTGATGAATAATGAATCACAAAATATGATGAAATGAATAATAATATAGAACATTCCATAACAGCAGTAGTAATTCGAGAATAATGTTCACTCGTTTAGATTTTGTCAAACATTAAATAGAGTTTCATACCTTGCTGATTCTTGAGTTAAAATTTGAGACACTCGAGTGTCTGTTTAATTTTTTGCACTATCTTTTAGGGTCGCTAATCCCTATCAGTGATGAGTGTATTAATTGTAATAAAGAACTATATAAATTAAGAACTATAAGAATTGTCGAACTGCCATCGCAATAGTCTAGATGACAAGCGGTTCCTACTTAGGCCTATTTTAGTAGTTTCAAGTCATTCATTTACAAATGTGTACTATTGCTTCTATTGCTTGTTTCTATAATTTGTTACTAAAAAATAATTATAATTTATCGATTTAGCTACGTACACTGCAACCTTCAACACCTCGCTATCGTTCTCACATGAGAAAGTAATATTCTATTAAAGTGAATCTATAGAGATTATCTTTGTTATTTATTCGATAACGGTATCTCAAGCACTGGCTTACCTAGACCGGTCAAAATTCTGATAAATTTCTCCATGAGTACAGTAGATCAAAAGTTGATCATTTGCAGGAAGTGTCATATTAAAAACAATTTTGAATGTACTCCTCCAGGTATAATATTTTTCTCATTGTTAATCATTTTTAGTTTAAAAAAAATTAAGTTTATCTATTTGTTCTATTCATGTGTATGTTCTAATAGCAATAAAGTAAAGTAAATAGGTACAATAAATTGGAATTAGGTGACCAATGAAGATACTTCAGAAATAATGAAATATAATTTTAAAATTCATAAAACAAAGAGATAGATTATTATCAATCCAATACAGTTTGATAGATTGTGATAAGGCTGATGATTGATTTCATCTTCTTTTCATTGGATTGGAGTTGGTGTGGGACTGTTCCAGTCATAGATCTTTCCATCGTACCAAACATAGTCCCCCTTGGGGCGGGTTGTATTCTCTGGTAGAGTTGCCAGCATTATTGACGCTTTCGCGCCTTCCTCTGGAGTAAGTGGTCCTGTGAAGAGATTATTATTGAAGAAAAAAAAAACACAGAACATCTTTTTATTAGATTGAAAAAACAAATTGTACATTTTCAGTACAAATATTGACAAAAATTATTCTACTGTATTCAAACTGAAATCTTAGCATATCATTTATAATATTTAATCACTGTGATAGGGAATAATTTGTTCATAAGATATACCTTACTCTAAAAACACTGCAAAATTGGGTGACCAAACAGATAATTCAGGTGGATTAATTGTAAAAATACTACACGATATTAATGAAGAGTAAAATCACTTTTAAAATCTTGGCTGTTTCAGGAAGCAATTCTAAAACGATGATTCTCATACTTCTAGCAATGCTAATATTAGATAACATTTAATAGAAGTAATGTATGACAGATGTTGCAAACATAAAAACTACTGTTTAGTATGAGACCTAGAATAGTGTCATCTATTTATATACAATCAAGTTATTGTTAAGTTGTAAAAGTGTACGTTATAATAGTGTTATTCATCATAATTTTCAATTTCAAGCAAATGACTGATGACACGTCAATGCCTTAATTTTACTCTTATAACCTTAATAATATATCTATATACTAATATATTAGACGTTAATTATTCAAATAATAACGTTCTAATATGGATTTAATGCATCAACAATGGTATCTCAGAATAATTTATCTTGTATAAAGACCTAATCAAAATTCGGCAACAAAAACCTGTAAGCCTATAGTTTATCAATTAGCACTTTTATTATTATTTGTTTCAATATTTGTTTAGATTATAGATTTATGATGGCTGCTGTCAGTTTATTAAGAAAATCTCTTCCCAGACGAAATGGTGCTCTCCAGTTCAGCGCGGCGGAGAATAAAAAGGCAATAAAGTTTCTATAACACTATTATTTCTATTTACATTATTTAACTGTATTATTTCTATTACTCGAAATAATAATTAAAAAGTTAGAACTTGTCAGTTGATTTAAACAAAAATCAATAATTGATAAATGTAGATATATGGAAGGATGGAAGTGTTAGTAGTTTAAGTTGGCTAAAATGTGTGAAAATGAATCTCTAGCTCATAATCCGTAAAAAATTCTCAATGTCTTTTTTAGAGAATGAAAACTTTTCAACTGTCAATAGGGGAGGTTTAAAGAGTTTCCGTTGAAATGGTAGGCCTACCATAACTCAAATAGGAATATATTATAAAAGTAGACTGTAATATAAAAAATACTTCTTCACAAATACTTTTCAAATATTTTTCAACAAAAATTTTATAAACTCCTGCTAAATTTATAGCTACTGTATATACTTTTCAAGCCATAAAAACTTCTCATGAAGTTGAATTCTTTTGCTTGGTGTTACCAAAGATGTTCAGAGAATGCATTATCTTTGATGCAAGTTTAGCTACATGGTGAAGACCCAGAATGAGCGACTTTCATCATCTCCTCCTACCTTCCTATGCAACAGCCTAGCTGTTTCTGGTCCTCTCAAGTTAAAAGAATTGTTTTCACTCACCCTTATGACTGGTCATATCAGTATCTACGTATCCGGGATGAACACAGTTGACAATTATGTCAGGACGAGGATCATCCAGCAATTGCTTCTGCTGTATAAAGGTCAAAGCAGAAACCGCAACTTTTGAGACATTATAAGCCGAGTTCCCAAACCCTGAAAATATAGGAAAAACATAATATTACTTCATAACTCGCTATTTTTTCATGTTCTATTAAGTTCGGTAACACCAACACAATTTTTTAACAGGGGTGCCATATATTTTCATACCATTCAGTATTCCGTTAATGTTATTTACATTTTATTTCCACAACTTGTTTTTTTTTCAAATAGCCTATGGTATCAATTAACAAGATTCTATTTTTATTATTATCATTATTGTACTTTTCATCCAAATCCAATCAGTTGAAGATACTAATATAATTAATCAATTAGGTATTATAGTTGTTAAAAACTATTTAAGTTGGGAACATGGATGATTAGCCTGAAGCATGGTAATGATATTATTATAATATTATCATTTGCATGCAATTTTACTTTGTAATGTTGTGAAACAGAAATAAATTCTTAACCTATTCTTTTCTTTTCTATTTACCAAACATTGATACATATTTATCAAACAGTTCTAAGAATAAGTTTACAATCAAGGATTATTTTAAAAAATGCAGAATGAAAATATTCTATTTGGTATGGAATTTTTAGGCTACATCCAATCATCTATGTTAGTCCATGTAACATGAATATAAATATGTAATAATAGTAAAAACATTAGCCTAACATTATTGAATAATAACGTGAACCTACTCAAAGACTAGATATTGGGAAATTATTTTTTCAATTCTCAATAGTTTTTAATTGCGTAGAAGTAAAATTATGGAGTAAATATTTGACAGAAATGATTAAAAATTCTGATGAGGAAAATTTTCTAAAATTTGGTAGCAGAATTTTGAAATTCATTTCGAAAATGAACAGTTCCAAAGAATTACATTTGTTCAAGGGATTTGATCCTGAAGCCATAAAAACACTCATTTATATTTCATCCCACCAAAGATGCCACAGCATAAAGTTAGAATATAATTTGTTTGATTTAAGGTAATCAATGGATCGATCTGCTGATTCGCAAGGGAAATTTATGTTTTGTTTATTTGGACATTCAAAGGTACTGTTCAGAAAACGCCAAATTAATGAATCATTCATTCAAGTAATCGTGTTCATAAATAGTATTCTTCTATAAAATACTTAACAGTATTTTTAACAGAGTGCATTTAAATTACATTTTTGATCAATAAATTATTATGTATTTATATCTTAGCATTATATTATAGAATGTACCTAAGGTATGAAGTGAGTGGAAGGCACTATAAAGCAGATATTTACAGAGCCCTAGTTCATATTCTATTCATTTTTTATTGTATGTCAGAATTTAGTAAATCAGTATATATATATTTAGTAAGTATAGAATCTTCTGCTTCTTTGTCTCATCTAAGTGTGCCTTGGAATTCAATTAGTAAGTAAGCACGCATAAGAAAGATACTTACGTGGGCATCATCCGCAGCAAAAAAATGTTTTACAATTTACAAAATAGTAGGCTATATCGTTTCTCAGTAGAAACAAACCTTTTTCCTCATTTTTCCCTTCAGCTGCTGCACTTTTGAAATCTTCCACAATCTCGATCAGTCCTTCAATTGTCAGATTTTTATCGGCGAATCTATCTTTTTGAGGACCCGCTGGGATTCTGGAGAGATGCCCACAAGAGCTGGACAGGTTAACAACTCTGGCGTGGGGGCGCAGTAGAGGAAAGAGCACTTCACACAGCCTCAATGTTCCATAGAAGTTTGTTTCCACAGTCTCTACTGCTTGCTGAGAGAAGGGCGCTGTCGAGGCAACCTGTCAACATTGGAAAATTGAGAGTTCCATAACAAAAGATGATACTTCAATTGCAATTGTTTTTTCTATTACAGAGAATGTCATATGAGCCTGAAGCTTTTTGCTGGTGGAGAAAATAATGAAATCACTAATCACAGGGAGTGATTATAAAAAAATCTAGAGTAAAGATTAAGAGGATCAAGAGATAAGAGAATAACACTGGATTATAATCGATAATGACTTTATTGACTTCAAAATAATAAATGAGTCAACGAGCCAAATGAAATGGAGGATTAAAATGAGAATTTTTGAGAACTGTCAATGCTGTATAATTGAATGAATACAAGCAACCGTGATCAAGTTTTTGCACTGTTTATTCTTCATTTTCACAAAGTAGGACGCTAGAAATAACACTTTATTATCAATTCAGATATGAGTTTCATCTAGCTAGGCCAGAGAATCGTGCAGAGTAAAATGAGTAACATATTTTCATTCTCCCATTGTTTGAGTTATTGATTCTTGAACAACTATTTTATTATTTTTCACAAAAAATTGCATACGTAATGAATGATGAATTTTTAAAAAAATATATAAGAAATTTCCCTACAAGACAATAGTTCTTGTAGGGAGGAGTTCTACAGCGTGATAATTATAAATATTAATATTAGTTTATTAAATTGCAACTCTCTTTTATAAAAGAGTAAGAATATGTACTTTCTACTCTGTGCTTTCATGTAGCAGAGAACTGCTATTAAGTTTGTCTTGAGAACTATACAGTTAGTGTACAATCATAAATGATATTATTGAATTAGATTATAACTTGTATAAGCTTAGTCAAAATTCCCAGACTCACCAAAAAAATATAATAAAGTGGAGAAAAAACATGCAATTACCATGCAGAAAACAACAAAAGATTAAAAAAAGAAAGAGCTGTTAGATGTTTCAAACTATGGTTGGAATGGGTTAATCACCATACACCGCACAAGGGGATTAGAGAAATTGTTATGTTACTGGTAATATAACGTTAATTACTTTGAATGCGATTCCTGCGTTGTTCACTAAAACGTCCAAGCCTCCATACTTTTCCTTCAAATATTTAGCAAACCTTTCCCTGCTATCAGCAACTGTGATATCCAACTGATAAAATTCAGGATTACATCCAGCTTCTTTCAACTTTTCCACAGCTTGTTTGCCCAGTTCTTCATTTCTAGCTGTTAGATAAACTTTTCCTTTGAAGATTTCACAAAGCCCTTTAACTATACTAAATCCAATCCCTTTATTTCCACCGGTGACCACAGCAACTTTTTCAACAGTTCCTGCCATTGCAACAAAACAGAAAACTTCAACTGAAAAACAACAGCAAGAATATAAAATGTCACTAAAAAGAACCTTATCTTTCAATACCGATAGTTGTGTAACGAATGTAATCACCACAATGCTAAGCCAAGATAAAATAGTTCAAACTTTAAAGCAGAAGTGTCAACAATAATAAGTGTCAGTGTCAATATTACATAACCTAGAATCAGAAACGATATCCTGTCTCTGTCGACTACTACTGTCGACCACTCAAGATCTCGATAGTCGATCTCGAGTCGACTCTCTAGCTCTCCAACCAGTACAGTGCTGCTACCTTTTGACGCCTAGTAGAACAGCCAATCAAATAATTTTCTTGCAAAATATCACTCGCAACTACTATTTAGCCTACTCGTAATTATTATAAGAATCATACAATGTAGTATGTAGGCCTACTCGTAGCAAAATGCAGAACAAAATAAAAAATATTTTATTTTATTCAGCAATGTAAAATTAACATGCTACATTATAATGGATGGTCCAACAAGCTTACGCCCAAAACTGTCACTTTTCTAATTTATGAAAACAGTTCAAATATAGATAGCGAATGTATAGTATAGTGCCTTCAAGGTCGTGCCTGTATATAATTGCTCAAATAAGATAAGAAACATGAGACCGCTTGAGGCATGCCTAGCAAAATAAGCTCCAAAATCGCTTCCCGGTGGCTTGGAGCCCACGTAAAGCTGTAGAAGGTCCATTCATCTCCCATAATTTCCTTTCCATTAGCCTCGCACAACCAAATAGAAAAAATAGAACTACTGGTACATATTGGATTCAATGTAAAAAAGTCGGTCCACGCACTGTACAGTCGACTTTTTCGGTCGTGAGGACCGACTTTTTCCATTGAATTGAATGGGAAATGACGGTCCATATGCATGCATACTTCGCAACGATAAGATTTTTTTTGTAATTTCAAAACTATTTTAGTTTGTAACTTAGAAATGTATAGGAGTGTTAAGGGGGCTGGCTGCGCCTCAACTTCGCGCCCTAAGGAAAAAATACATCAATTCAACTCAATTATGTGTATACATCCGCGCTTCTAGTCCCTTCATCATCCTTTCCATAGAAATATGAAAAAGTGAGTAATTTAGTTATGTCGAGGTAGCACAGATTACTCAAGTGTTTATTATATTTTTTTATCATGCTATTTCAAAATTTACTATTAAAAAGAGACGACAGTTGATCAACTGGGGCCCCTGATGGAGGCTGGCTGATGAAACTCGGTCTCGGGTTCAATTCCCGTTCATCTGGCACTTTTTCACAGTATCATCCTTCACCTCACTACCAACGCACAAGTAAAACACTTATGTGGGCATCATCCGTAGCAAAAAAAGTACAATTTGACTCCTTCAACACAATAAGAATTTCATTGCAGTTTATTCCATATATTTTACCTCTATGTCTGTCTGATCACACTAATTGAGCCAATTTAAAAATCTTCACTTTAGGGGGTTTAATTTGCTGAACCAAAGTAAGAGCAATTGGTCGATCTGATTTTTTTCGCGATCTTGTTGTCTCGACCAATCACGCTTCATGCTTTTCTTCAGCTGATGGAAAGAATGAAGAGAAGCATTCCCTATATACACACTTGGTCGATTTTGTATGCGACTCAAGCAAACTGCATATTATATGCATTGGCTGTAAGCTGTGCAGCACTCAAAAATCGACCAAGTGTGGACATAGGGATTGATCCAGACAAAAATTCGCATATGGAATCTCAGCCTAACTGTAGAGGGCGTAACTTGCGCATTTTCCGAACCAAGTAAGAGATTGGACAATCTGCACAGCAATCATGTCATCATGTAAATGCTTGTAGAGTGGTTATAAGTGAGGCATTTCTAGTTGTGAAGTAGGAGCCGATCGCAGTAGGTCGCGCGGCGGTGCGCTTCTGAATGCTGATTAGCCTCAGCGCTTGTAATGAGACCGCTTGAGCACCACAATTTACATGCGTAATTGATTGGACAGCGCCTCTGGCCTCAGGCAGGAGCATCGCATTCACACGAGTGATTGCCACCTGATTCCGATCAGTTAAAGTTAATCAACAACCAAAGCCAGCCGCCCAGGCCCATGGCATTCTTTCATCCAGTCACCGCATCACTCTTTCAATGGTGAGGATGCTTTCAATGCTGCAGATTTTGTTGCGGGAAAGTTATCTACGTTTTTGAGATGAAAGATCCAATTGTTCAATATTATTCACTTCATGTATCCTTGGAATGTGGTAAGGATAGATTGAAGTATTATCAATTCCCCTATTTCAATATCCTACTTGCGTGTGGTAAGGCGAGTATAGATCAAGTGTAGTGCATGGGAGGATGCATAGAATAGGTGTATGACGATGGAAGGATGAGATGAATGAGAAATAAACTAAAAAAACTTAATGAAAACTTATGTGCTTAAAATTTTAGAACCTAAAATTCATGAGCACATGAGTACTGTTCGTGAGTGATGAAGTGAGACAATGAATAGAAAGACTCAAAGTTGCCATTAACACAAATTTATTAAAATATTGAGATGCCAGATTTGGTTGTTACACCATCACTTTATCATTCTCTTGTTAACTAGAACGAGTAAACCAAACATTTTATTTAGTTTAACAGAGATTGATATTGATGTAACTACCAAAAGATACCGGTACCTCGATAATTCTATGAATTTGTTTTTATGACAAAATCGAGTCTTTTTAATCAATATGGATTACTATTGTAATATCACAAAGTTGAGAGATTAATAACGGAAAAATAATCGAAACAATGACAGAGTAAAATCGAAAACAAGGTGATGAGATGGTGAGAGATGAGGCATAAGTTCTAATCTTGCTTTTGAAATGTTTGTCGGATTTGTTGTTTCCCTTGGATTGTGAGTAATGGGAACTTCTCTCCAAGGCACAAGTTGCAGTGTGATGACTTCGCACTGAGTACTGCCCCGTTCGGTACTGTCCCTTACTCAGAGTAATCCACAACAAGTGGAAGAAGTCTTATTTTACATACCGTGAAATATCCATTTGCAAAATTGGAATACATGAAAACCTATCTGGGGTTGGTCTGTTTATCTATACACATACACATGTATCGTACGTTTCCACAGTATTTTGCGCTCTGTTGCTGTGGCCTAGGCAGAAGGCTCCGCCCCCTGGACCCCTGGCAGCCATTGACATAGTGAGCGCTTCGCGCTCACCAGGGGGCTTCACACCCGTAGACATAGTGAGCGCTTCGAGCTCAACAGTGGGCTCCGGCCCCATTGAGAAACATATGTTTTCAAAATCCGTTCTTAGTGCGCGTCTAAAGGTCCAACTGGACATGCATGGCTTTTTATAGGTTTACCCTTACGGGTAAGTTCCTCAATAATCTTCAATACTTATATATGATAACAAAATAATGATTGATCTTTGTAATTAATAATCTATACATAAATAATATTTGGTTAGACAATAATACATTATGGAATTGGCACTTGTATTCAGGAATGATTCTTGAGCTCAAGTCACCAATAAATAATTAAATTAAATTTTCCAAGGAAATTATCAAAGATCCATTTGAAATGATGATCTTCAGATCTCAGTACATTGGTTGATGAGTTCGGTCTACAAGCCTTATTAGATTCGATTTGCAGTATGCTCCTTGAAGCTTTTGAAATAATGTTTTTTTCGATATCTCAATACCAATGTATTGGTTGATGAAGAAGGTCTACAAGCCTTATTCGATTCGATTTGAAATAATGATCTTTTTCGATATCTAATACCAATACATTGCACTACTAGCCTGATTCGATGAGGGTTCTGTGGCGTCAATAAGATTGCCGGGCGAGAGGTGCGATCAATAGTAATTGGATTAATGAAGGCAGCATTCATGAGCTTGATAACGACGACATATAATAAGAAATGAAGCTCGTTGTCAGCTGCAATCAGCCTCATGTGATTATTCGTCTTGTGAGGGGATGTGTGGCTGCAGGCCTGGTTCACCCTAATTTGCCAGTTACAGCCGCAGCGGTGGCGGAGCGGCATCATAACGGCGCAGAATGAGACCTATCATTGACTTGTTACCGGACGGTCTTTATCTTGTCCCATTAGCTGGCAGGCAATCTTTTTCGGCGCGGAGATCAGAGCGTCCGCCGACACATTCCGCCGCGCCGGCTTTAACTGCCGCCTAATTGCATCTCGCCGGTAACCGAAACCTGCCAACCCCCAATTCCCCCCCACCCCGTAAGCAGATTCTCATTAGGCGGCCATATAAATCATCGGCTTCAATCGAGGCGCGCTTCTACCTGCTCTAAACGTATCAGTACTTTTTCATTTCACTGTTTTGTAACAAAGTGGGATCCTGAACACTTTCATTCAAACTTGTCACTGACTGTATGACAGTGGTTTTAGTGATCGGTGATACAAAGTACCAGACGAGGCAAAGCTTTGTCAGAAATGAAATAATGATTTATTCATCAGAAAACATTATATAATGTACAACTTCAATGAAAATCATTTAAATTAATCAAATGAAACACTTGAAAACAAAATGAATTATTAAATTCAAGAAAGAATTGTCCAGCTTCCTTGTAGCACAGATATAGAACTATCCTTTGTTTTAGCACAGATAAGAACTAGTACTGTATCCTTTCTTGTTCTTTTTATCTTTGCTTGAAACCATAGAATTCACATTAAGCTTTATAGTATGAAAGAGTTCAACAGCATAAATATTTTCAACTAAAAGTTAGTTTAATTAAAATTAAACTTACGCATTATTAAGAAATTCTGTCATAACGTTTTTCAGATTGGTTTCATCCATAGTCACAGATTTAGAGAGATCGGACTCTCCACACAACTCGTTGTTAAGTGTGTCGATTCGTCTTTATTCTAATATAAAGAATGTGTCTTTCATATGTGACAAAACTATTCTGTCATAGATAATTGAGTAGTGAGATATTTGAGATCCTCTCCTTTTTTATGGTTCTGTTCATAAACATGATGTTTTTGAGAAGATGAATAATTATCTCATCTTATAACTTACCTATCAAGATGAAGACAATGTGAATTCGAGGAAACATGAGAAAATGTGAATTTCTTGTGTGTAGTGAAATTAATCGTCTTCTGTAGCTGCTTTTTCCGTTGAATTGCTATTCACAGTATTATATATGCCTGTTTGTTTAAAGAAAATTTAAAGGTACAGTACCGGTAATTCGAATGCTAGAGCTGGGAATAAACTAATGCAAAAGAAATCAGAGATAGCTCATGGAATAGATCAAAATAAAATGTTATTTTTCCAAATTCCACATCATTATCTATTCGTAGTCAATCAAAAGACTGGCTGCATAATAAAACTTTTCCAATTTAGAACCATCTTAATGTGTTTTTGCAGAGATAATTGAGAGTTTCCTCTCCTTTTCTGTGATTTTATGTAAAATTCGATGGAAGGATGGATACAGAAATTAGCAGCTCAAATTTCAACTGTAGGTACTCACTTCATCCGTATATTTTATATTCATAGATTTATTTACTGATTGCCATTAAAGCATTAGAATAGAAATATTATATTTAATCATAGCATACACAACACATATATATCATAATTTTACTCACAAACTTATATAAAATAAACTTGATAATCATTAATTAATTAGATTCTTCATCCAATAATCCAGATATTATTAGGAGACTTTCGATTTATTCATCATTATTGTCCGTACATTAGAGGATGTTGATTAAATTGTTCCTATGAAGAGGGAGAGGGTGGAGAAGGAGATTGAAGGAAGAAAAAAGAAATGGAAGGGAGTTCGAGAGAGTGAAATGAAAAGAGCAGATTGGAAAGCGTTCAAGATAGCAGTGATATCATAAAAAAAATTATATCATTTAATATTTTTAAATCTTTTTTTGAAGATGATACTCTCATGAGGTCGAGGTTTGTGCATGGGTGATGATGAGAAATTAATTTAGGAACGACTACTATTAAACGACATTATTCTTCTTGTAGATCAGAATATGATAACGAGAGATGTCTTTCAAGGGTTCTTTAACAAAGTAGATGAGAGCCTCTGCATGGTTTGGATCTTTGCCATATAGTTTGGACCATGCGAGGATGCGTGAGAAGAAGATTCTTGACTGCTGCTGCTGATGTTAGGACAAGCAGGGGCGGGGCGGAGAGGTGTCGGCCGAAGCGTGAAAAGAGAGGCTTCAAAGGTGCTCCACGGTCACACGGACTGCGCCGCGCCGCGAGATAATTAGAAGGCCAAAATAACAAGGCCGGGCGGCCCTATAGAAGGGGCGGTTGGGTCGGGTCGCCGGCCCATCATTACGCTGCTGCGTTTAAAACACATCCATTTGGCTGTGGGCAGGTGCGGTCAGCTTACGCTACCTACCATCACTTGCAAACCCACCTCCTCCACCTCCTCCACCTCTCCGCCTTGTCATCGTTCGTTCGTTCACGCGATAACACTGTTCGTCCCACACACCTGATCACACGCGCAGTAAAACGATGCCTCTCGTTGCCAGTGTGTGTGTGCATGTGTACTTTGTGCGCTGTAATCGGACTGCTGTCGAAAGAGTGCGAGCAACAGAGAGCTTCTGCTCTACTCCTGGCCAGAGAAATAGGAGGATAGGATAGGATCTGTCCATGTCAAACGAGCTGGCTGGTGGAAATAAAGAGCGTGCTGAGGTCGAAACGCTTGGCATCGGTGATGTGGCGGGGTGTAATGGCAGGGGGGTGAGTAGTTTGCCCCACGGCGGCAGCAATGCGCAGCTCAAACCCTTGTGTGCGCTACTCCCCCCCCCCACACAACTACCCTCCTCATCAACCACTTTTAGAACTTCCGTCTCCCTCCAACCAATCTTTCACTACTCTTTCGTCGCTTCCTCTGCTGCTGCCGCTGCTGCTGCTGCTTGCTTCCATCCTACAAAATTCTCTCTGACGCACACACCGGTGGCAGCAAGCAAGACCCAGACTCTCTGTCCACAAAGCTTGCTGATTCAGGCTGGCAAACGCTATTTCGCAAAAAACGAGAGAAAATACGAAGCGCTTCCTCTTCGCTTTCTACAAACCCATCTCCATCTCTTTCCAACGCATTTCCTCTTACTCTCTTCCAAGACCATCTTCTACGCCATTTTCGTTTCGTGTTTCATAAGAGTAGACAATATTGCCCGAGTATTCTACCACATAGTAATGTTTTAGAGCACTGGCTGGATTATCATAAATAGGCTATGACCACTGTGGTAAAAAGTGACCGAAACGTAATGTGGGTAATTTAGAATTTTCCAACAAGTGAGCTACTGACCAAGTTTGTATCAAGTTCAAAATCCCTTTCTCAATGATATTGAGATCTGTATAATTTTTTCTTTTCCTCCATTGGGAGCCTGGCTAATCGTTAGTAAGGCTAGTCAGTCACTCCCTATATTTGGAGGCATATTAAATTGTTGCATTGCACTATATAGCTGCTTAACACAATGTTATCCAGCAGTGCTTTGTTCCCATCACTGGGTTGCGAAGACTAGCTTATGGTTGAGATGTCAATGTGCTAACCACACGTTACATCTTTTCTGGTTAATGATCATTCACCTCTGCTGATTCAGTCAAGTGGATGTGAAACTGGCAACCAGCTGGTAGGCCTGAGCCCACATAGGGCTGTTGAGCCATTGACAAACAAAAAAACATAATGTTTTCTTAATATTGTTCTTATTCTACCATACAGTGATGTCCGTTTCACATTAACACAGGTCTACTTGATTAAAATTTGGATATTAGTCAAGAAACCGAAGTCCAAGTTTTGTCAGTTGAGTTATCTCTCCAAACTCAAAATGCAATTGCTCGTAGGGTAGGCAGTACATCACTACATTTCGAGATGAAATTGAAAAAGAAGTACGTTTAGCATTCTTTTTTATTGGTGGAAAGAGAAAATCGAACAAAGCCATTTCATATTGGCCAAAAATCTGCAGTATGCTATTGTATGTGCTACAGTAGTCACCTCATAAAACACTTACCCTACAAACATTTTTGCATTGAGTTTGGAGAAATTGACCAGCTTAACTGCCAAAACTTTCCAAAATATTCAAATTTCATTCAAGTAGAATCATAATCCAAGTTGAAGAAATAGAACTTTGTGTGGTAGACTGAACTATTACTTATTGATAGGCCTAATTTATTACTTACACCGCATTGTTTTTCGTAATCAAATTAATGTAACAAAACGTCTTGTGATAGACTACACTATTACTTATTGATAATTTATTGTTTGTTTTCTTTTACGTGTCACTCTTTATTCATCATCCCATCTCATCAACAAGTGCGATACGGTACTTGAAAAAATAGAAAACTTAATGATTACAATAAAACAAAAAAATAATGCTTGGAAGTTGATTTTAACCTACGAACCAACCAATATCGTTTATGTAATCGAATCCAATATCATACGCTATTGAATTTAACCGACAAAAAGTCAGAGTGTCAGTCTACTTTAAAATTTTATTTGTATAGGAGCGAAATTTCTCCATTCATTATCAGAATTGGAAAAAATATCCAGCTCCGACTACTTCTTCTGATTCGTTAACAATGCAAAATGTATTTCTGAATTCTACCGGAAGATGGCAGTAGCTACTGAGTAGTAGATACAGCACATGACTTGAAAACACAGACACGCCTACAAGCTCCGCCCACTTTCTCTTGATTGGTCGCCACTGAAAAGAGAATTAATTTATGAAGTCTGCCGGTAGATGGCTGTAGGTACTGGGTGGCATTCAATTTCTTGTTTTCTCCTGATACGATGTTGATGGCAGATGGCAGTAGTAATTGGGAAATGATTCTTGTAACTGATTGTAACTTGTAATGGTTCTTGGATAATGATTCAGTAGTAACTGGGTAGAATGATATGATTCTTGTTCGATTGAATTGAATTGGTTGGAATTGCTACCTTCCTGCACTCTATTCCTGGTGAATATGGATGTAAGTCATTATGCTATTGAACGTATCGCATCATTTTGCATTCAATAGTGTAAACTTGAATTTTGTTAAAAGTGAGTTCCGAAATTCATTAAAAAATAATGATTTTCAAGTCGTGTTTCATCAATTGTTCCTAGTAAAAAATCAGTTCATCCCAGCACCTATATTCCTTTAGATTGTGAAATAGGAATGTTATGTAGCATATTTTAAGTTTATGACCCATGATGTCTCTAGTTGTGCAGAATACGAATTCAAACTCATTTTCTGAAAAATGTACGGTAGCCTATATGAAGAGCTACAGAATGTCAGTACGGTACAGATTTCGAAAATTTATAATAATTAATACAATAGTAATTTAATCTCAAATCATTGTCATAGTGTGAAAGGAAAACTTTTCAAGTAAATACATTTGTATGTTTTCTGTATGTGTTTGGAAATATGCTTCCAAAGTTAAATTTCAGAACTGAAGCTCTCTAGCTTCGTTTTTTAAGCATCAAAGTACGGAGTCGTTTGCCTATAAATTAAAAAACATCAAGAGATACGTAATGTAAATTAGAACGCTCATCTTTCAATACTTCCAGAGAAACTTCATGCAAATTTAGAGAAAGCCAGTTCTTGGCATCTGTAAAACCAGTTAGCCCATTAATCAGGTTGCTGATTTGCTATAGGAGGATGTGTTGTTGAGCTAATTGGTACGTTACATTTTGCGACGTTCGACCAATGAAACAAAAGTTTACTTCGATTATGGTGAGCTCTCTCTCATTTTCTCCATTACATCCTTGACTCTAATCTCGTAACACAACCTAAGAGATAAGTGAGTTAGATTGAGAATCTGAATAGGAAGAATTAAGATTAAGCAAGAATAGTTCGATTTAAAATTTGAATCTTATGAATCTGATTAGGTTTTTTCGCTAGATAATAAACAAATTGTAATTATTGGGCTATTAATAACCCAGTACGAAAATGTGAACCAGGGGCCTGTATAACAAATATTGGAAGTCCTGAAACAGGAAAAACGTGATCACACACCAACCTTCCAAAAAACTTCAAAAACATTTATTAAGATCTTCACAGCATAATATTACAGAATGAACGTTTAAAATATAACATAATCTATTTACCTGCTAGGATCTAGGAAACATCCTGTGCGCACGTATAATAGTTGCTGATATTACACATGAACTGTCAAGGAAAAAAATAATAAAGATATTTTAAATGAATATCAAGGAGAAGAAAGAGAGTGAGAGCATCAAAAGGTGAAAATGAAAGAGAAAGAGAAGAGAAGTGATGGCAAACATACTATTAAAATAGGAAATGAATCTTTCAAAAAGTTTTCCTCAATTCTACTGGACATTATCCATTAAATAATTTATTTTTAAATCTTCTAACAAGTTTCCTATTTGCATTTTCAATAAAATTTTTTGGAATGTAATTGATCAGTTTATTTGATATGTTAGATTTAATTTTTTTATCGTATGGCTTTTTATGGGTGGAGAGACCCTTACGGGTAGGTTCCACCTCGCCTTATTTTTGTATCGGTCACCCATCTAAGAGCAGTCTTGAATGTTTGTTACTTAACCACATGATTACTTAGCAACCGCTTTCACCGAGTAACTACTGTTCTGACTTATCTGGAAACCTGATAAGTTTGATGCTTACATAGTACGTCATGCTATTGATGTCAAATGTTTGTCCGCCGTAAATAAGTCATAAATACTCTTGTATTTTATGACTTCAAGATATCTAAGAAATAGGCCTCAGGTAAGAACATTTGATTGTCTCAATTGATAACAGCTTAGATTTTTAGTATTATTGCGAAATTCAAGTTTATGTTATTCAAAATCGCTCATCAGACACATTGATGATAATATTACTATTTGTAGCTGGTTTATTTCACTAACGAACTTGGACTGACAACGAATTACCTCATTACCTCTTTAAAGTTTAAATTACGTACAGTTTTTACAATTATTTTCTTTCCAATGTCTGTAATTTATTATTCATGAATTAATAACTATTTCTAGATTTTTTATATTAAACTTATTAGGCTGTTTATCTATGTACAATTATTTCTTCTAGTTTCTCGTTAACTATTGTAATATTGTACAGTGGATGAATTCTTACTGAAAAGCCTTAATAATACATTTTCAATCCATTGGCTGATTAGCATACTTTTCCTATTGGCCAGCATTCTAACGGGCCAATTGTGTATTTTATTTTTCGCGGGCCAATTTAATGAGTGCGGGCGAGCGATGTAAAAATAAAGCAGGCTGGCGCGCTGTGAAGACAATGAAAGAGTTTAAGCCCGAGCGCGTCGAGACGTGTAGACCGGACATGGGGAAGTGTTGGGAGGGGGGGAGGAAGGTTGGAGGGTGAGGTTGAACTCAGTCATCTGTGTCGGGAAACTGCTTACTCGTCCCGCAGCCACCCTTTTCCGACAACGCAAAGTCCCTAGCTTTCCTCTCGTCGGTCGTTTTCCAACCCTCGCTCTTCCACTGTCAATGTGCCACAGGCAGCCAGGTCCACATCGTCGGCAAATTCCCACCGCACCACCCCTTCCACACCCCGCCACCCTGGCATCCCTTTGGGAGTTTCCTCTCTCCACTCTTCACGGAAAGCACATCCAGTGCGATGCGACACTCATCAAGTGCCGACGACGCATCGCTCCGCTCCGCTTCCAAACTAAACAACGTTACTCCGGCGACATCTCCCCCCCTCACCAACCACCACCGCCCCATCTGCCAAGCTAAACCGAGCTGCCCTTTCCGCTAACGGGCCAAATTGGAAAGCGCTCGGCCTGAATTGAACCAACGCCACTGGAGATAGGTGGTGCCAACCGAGACGATCTGATCGAAAGCCGTAGCTTACTCACTTTGGAATTTTCTAGAAAATTTAATTAACTACATCGCATGACCATACTATTATTGGCCTTGTTTTGTATTGGTTGCTGCTTCAGTCTCCAAGATTTATTACATTGATATTATCAATAGAATTTTGAGAGTGATCTTGTGGAATTTTGTGATAACAGATTTCTTGAATAACACTAGGGGTATTCACGATCTTTGAGTTAGCTAGCTAAGTCGCGCTATTCGATAACTCCAGCTATTCGATAAGTCAGCGTTAAGTCGAGGCTATGGTAGTAAGTTGAAAAAAAATTAGCTGACGAGATAGCAGATAGCGCGTTTTCGAGTCCGCGTCAAACCTGCGAAATAAGTAGAAACAAAGAAATCTCTTTCTTTCATTATGGAGCAATACCACAACATTACATCACACACAACAAATTTCTGGATCATAACTATTAATATAATCCTACCCATCATCCATTATTTCGAATAAGAGACAATGAATAAAAGTAACGATATAAGTTGCGGATGAAATCCAAGAAAGATTTCTATGAATATTTTAATACAGCGAATTCTTTCCAGTTCCAACTAACATTTGAACTTTACAATCTGAAACTCCATAATTTCATAGGCTCAGTTCCCCAGGTACCCTACATCATGATCACCACCCCACGCCATAATTTGCGTAGTATTTCTCCAACCTAGCTGCCCTGATGCATTCAATTCAAGTAGTAAATTGGCCAGTGATGCGAATTGAATTCTGCACAGAGGTGAAAAACTGAGCCTGAGAGGTGGAAGCTGGATTTTTTCATGTTTAGCCGGGAGTTAATGAGCGAGGCTGGCGGGCCTTGCACCGACGTAGGTGTAGTGCCCTCATGGGGTTGTGGCCGGAGGGTGGCAGGGGGTGGTTGCCAGAGAGGGAGTGAGAGAGAGTGAGAGAGAGAGAGTTAATGTGGAGGGTGAGGTGCTCTCCTGACCCAGATCGACTGACAAGCTTCCCTCCTATATTATTCGCCCAGTTGGAGTCCTGGCGTGAATCCCATCGGCTTGTCTCTTGGTGACTAACACACGCACACTTTGCCACGTTCTTCTCACCCACCCACATAATATGTCTTACCTTACACCTTCACAGTACGTGATATCATTCATTCCCCACACCATACATTCTGACACTCTCCTAGCAAGACGATGCGTACTGAGCTCTGTTCAACTATTACATACGTTACAGGGGTGATGTCATTGAAACTTATGCATGGATATCTTTTCTTGCAAGAGAAGTACGCGTACTGAGCGCAGTGCTCTCTTCATCTACTGTATTGAACAAAGCAGGCTCAGTGCGCAACCTTGTCTCGTAAGAATGCTATGTTTCTAGATGCAAACGTTTCAAAAACATCATAGTTATATCGTATGTATTACTGTATAAGATCAACGAAATTTTTTACTTGAGTTGTGTTATTCATTCTATTTACAAAGTTCACAGAGTCTATTCAATTCATGTTATTACATTGTAGAAATCAATTCTAGGTGGAATGAAGTAATTTCATTTCTCCATTTAAGAAATAGTTCTAACTTCTTCATATTTGATCACCCTCTAACAAAAAAAGTTCCATGAAGTTACTAGTTGAACCTTTCAACCTCCTACTATAATAAGTCAACTCGTTAAAATCAGCATTGTAATAATTCATTGAACTCATCATTGCGGTTGTGATTATCATTTGAGGGATCATTGTTATTAAATTATTTCCTGTATTTATCATAATCTAGTTGAAAGTTCTACTCGTCTTCAAGTCATCATCTCATGTCATTTCACTGCCTTGACAGTTTTATCTAAGTTCATTCCAAGTTCAGAGTCCACTCTGACATACATGCAGTTGAAAAAATTATTACATTTTGGAGTGGATCCATTATCATATTGTTATTTCATTCATAGTACACAAATAAACAAAGCTGTATAAAGGATGAAAATAAATCTGCCCTGTGATATCAATGCTAATGGACACACATTCAATCCCGATCATATTCATTAAATAATTGATGTGCAGGAGTCACGAGTGACGTATCTGCCGTATTCATACATTCATTTTTGAAACCAAACAACATTTTCCAGTGCACACACGGTTGAATGTTTCATTCAAATCTCCAAGGAAACAACAGATATCATGATGAATGTCGAATTCAGAGAAAATTGCTCTCCGGACTTCAGTGCTTGGCAGTTTGAAATTATTATGATATAATGGTGTGCTATAGTAGTTGGTATATCAATAGAAGGTAAAAGTATCATTTACATTTACATTTTTAGGTTTTAGTGTTTTGAGTCTGTTGAAAAGGTTTAGGTTCATTGCCTTGTCGTTTGAAATATTAGTAGGCTACTCCCAGCAAATCTCCCTTCCATAATGATCATTAAATCATTTAAATAATTCCCTAAATTATAGAGCCAGGATGAGGTGTATTTAAAGGTATTGATAGACTACAAATTAAGTTATTTGAAAATAAGAAAGTGAGTAATTTTTCAAATATTGATTACGATCAACCATACGGTTGATATAATATAAACAAACGGTCTTCTCTATAAAAATCATAACAGAAGCATTTTTGTGAGGTAGTAACTCCTCGGGATCCTCTATCTTATTTTCTAATAAATCACCATATCTTATTGTTGTTATACAAGAATATGGTATAAGAAATTCTATTCATAGAACATAATCGAAAATGAATTTACTTCAAGTATCCAATCTAAAGTAATTGATTAACATAACCTAGGCCTATTGATAAGTTTGAAAGATTGAAATATATTTCAAAGATATTATTTCTCGTTTTGGATCTAATTCGATACAATGAAGAATGTTCAAGTCATCAACATGTGTGATATTAATTTTTTATTAATAATTTGGAAGAATTGTGATACAACATAGCTTGAAAGAATTGGTAATCAAATAAATCGCACACATTCCCAATTCATTTTCAGTTGGTTATTTATACTTTTTGTGCTGCAAATAACATTATCACACGGATGTGCAACGTTGAAGTTGAAGCGGCACCAAGAGTAGTTTTCACAATTTGCACTGCAGCTCTATTTGCGATGAAGAAAGACGTTACGTGAGACCGAGCAAGCGGGTCAAAACATTGATGCGATCCTAGAAGCAGAGCAGCAACTCAGTGCTTCAACTCAAGCTCAAGGCACTATAGCTTTCGCTCATCCACCCACCCTTCCGCCTACAACCCTTATCTTCGCCAGCTATGTGCTTTGACTTCTTTTTTCGTCTTGCTACTACCCACCAACTCAACTCACCCTCCCCCACCCTTCCGTCATCGCCAAGCTTCACGGATGTTTTCCACCCCCTTCAGCGACAGCCCTCCATAGCGTGCGGCGCTTAGACACAGACAAGCTCTGGCTGCGACACTCATTAAGTGCCATGGCACGCTATAGAGGCAGGCAGCATCTTCTGCTCTATCACTAAGTAGTGTCGTCCCGTCGCTTCCGTTGATCTCTTCTCTTCTCCCTTCCTGTCGTCTCACAGACCGCCAAAACTTGGACGTCAGCTGTCGATACTTAGCGAAAACTCAACGGACATAGGTTTTTATCTGAAAACAAGCTCGCTGACTGCTGAATCACATCGGCATAAAGTTGGAAGCGAGTAGAAGATTAAAAGGATCTGTGAATCAAGTCTTATACTTCATCTTTTAAAGTTACAACCAGTAAAATGAGTTACTCGAATGTATTGAAATTAAAATACTTTATTCTCCAAAATTAACATAACAGTAATAATTACATTTGTAAATACAATATATTGGAGGCTCCTCTTATTGCCCATAAGAGAGCCTGTGAGAGAGGAGCGAGTTGTATAATAGCGTTATTACAAACTAACTTACAATGTTAATAGCTACAAAATACATTACTAAATAATATAATAAGTTAGTTTTGTTCATATAGTTTATGAGGAGAAGGATAAATAATGTAAAGAAAAGAAAATAAAGCTTTATCCAGAGAGAGGAACATAATAAAAGAAATATCCTGTAAAAAGGAAAGAAGTGAGAAGCACGGTGACACCGATGAACATGCCCGATGGTTACAGAGTCGATAGTTGGAAAAGTTTGCATATTTAACTGTAGAGGAGAAAAACAACATACTTCACACACTCACATACACACCATTCACACTCACACACCCGTCAATTTCATATACTTGTATACAAAATAAGGCACAATATAGTTTCGTTCATCAGTTACAGTTAGGTGACACTAATAATATAATAATATTGGGCTACCGATGCGTAGGATCGAGTTCGAATCTTCGTGAGAGCAACTTTTTTTGATGATGAGATTCAAACCAAAATCAATCGTCTATGATATTTAATCAAAATAAAAGCAATTCTTCAATTTTTTCCAATTATTTATTGACCATATCTATTTTTGCCACATAGAACTTTATCATTATTCAATTTTTCGCTCATAATTTTTATTTTGCTGATAGTTTTCAACTTAAAGTGATTATTTTTATTATCAATTCAAAATTTTCCAAATATTTTTTTGAATCAATAACTTATTGAATAAATATGATTTTAAACTTTAATACCACTTTAGGGATAGATGTACTGCCAGACGTGGTAGTGTATTAAAGATTTGTAGTAATGGGGGTATTGATAGGAATCACAGTTGGTCCATAAATTTTGTAGTGAACATTTTTTTGGAGTGAGATTTATGCAAAAGTAATGCGATTAATAGCGGCCCTTCTTAAAAAATGTTGATCATCAACGGCCATCACAGCCAGCACACTTGACAAAAGATCAATATACATTATACAGTATAAGCATAATTATACTACATACAAAATAAGCATATGAAGCTGTGTTTACCTATCAAGAACAACTTGAAGCATATGCCATATTTACTTCTCTCACTATTCTCCCAATATTTTTCAATTGATTTCTGGCTTAGCCAATTCATTACTTCATTCGGTGAGATTCATTTCTCAATTGAACTCACTATTTTTGCATGTACCTTGATTACAATCGAGGCAATATCGTTATTCAATTTAACATAATATTAAACAACATTTTGAAAGATTAATCCAGAAAAGAATTGAATTGAATCTTTGTTACAAGTAGTAGAGGAGAATTCAATGTAGCTCTGGTTTGTGGAGCTCCGTTGCGAAGCACGGGGTGCTGTTAGTAAGGAATAATTGAAAGCTGTGATGTTCCACGTTATAAGTACTGCAAGTGTGGATTTTGTAACGTAAGTTACTTGTGGATGATGATAGCAAGTGCAGTAGCAAGAGATAGCACAAGTAGCAAGAGAGAAGTAGTGAAGGAAGCAGGAGTATCAGTTGTTGGAGAGAGGAAAGTTTGTTGCGCCGTGAAGGTAGGCAGCCGGTTTGACAAGGGTGCGCTTGTGGTGGCCGCCTGTTACGCGTGAAGGCGAACAGGGTTGAAAAGAGGGTTGAAGTGGGTCGGGGGAGAGGCGTGTGTCCAAATTGGACCTGGGAAGAGTAGAGATAAGGGTCAGGCAGGCAGTGATGCGGACGACTACCGCTTGGGGCGCTGCTGTACCCGACAAGGCAAAATGTCCCACAGGACTTTATTGATAGTCGAAGCACATCTCGCCAATTCCATCTTTCTCTCTCAATTCCTCTCTCTCTCTACTACATTCTCTAATTTCCTACCTGCACTTCAACATTTACTGCTGGTCTTGAATTAAATGTTCAGAGGACAGCGCGCAGCCTACATATTGTAAAATTTGTAACTCCTTGTAACATTCAAAAGACGTTTAAAAATTTGATACGAATCCAAATTCAAGTGTTTCAAAGTGATTCAAAGTTAAATCAAATTCAACTGACGAATTCGACTACGAATTCAACTATCTGTTGTTAGATGCAAACAACAATAGTAGCAACAATGACTAATATTATTTGAAAAGAAGATAGAAACAGAAGTCGTTGAAAACAAGTAAGGTCACACTCAAAAGAACAATATATAATACTTTATTTATTGGAGCTTTCATAACACAAAAAACCATACACTTTAAAATGAAATTGATTTTAAAACTGAAAAAAAAGGATTATGAACTAACAATCTGTTAGTTCATAGAATTATGATAGACTCATAACTAAAATAGATTCTGAGATTGATGGATAATATAAAAAATGATAAGAATACTATGCCATGTACTGTACTGTGGTTGTATTGTAGTGTCTAAAATCAATATAATAATTCAAACTGAATTGGGATAGTTTTTATCCACATAGTAATCTCCAAAGCTCTACGACTAATTAAATATAGCTAAACATTTTCAAATAATTCCATTGTCACTGAAATAATATATTTTTCAGTGTGCTTTCATGGCATCAAATTCGTGGAGCTCAACTAGAAATAAATTTTCTATTTACTTTACCATACTTTCACATCAAATCCCTTTGAGCATGTTTTTGAAGAGATGTATTTCCCCAACAAACTTTTTTTCCTATTATTTGTTGTGTATAATGCAATATTTCTCATCTTCAAGATTTTAATGATATTAACGATTTTAGTTTGCTCATGACAATAAAAAGTATGATTAGAAGATTATTTGTTATTTTGTAGCCTTTTCACTTCAAGTAAACTTTTTCAGTTATCGTAATTAAAAGCCTTTACAACTACAGTATCAATGAACTGCAAATCCTGAGAAAAATTAGGTTATACATTGATTGAGTAACAAATAGTGTATTATTGGAATAATAAACCAATTAAAAAAACAAACAACAATTGTTTCTTAAGTTTATGTTTTGAATAGTATCTATAAATTTGACTGGTAAACCGGTGGTTCTGAACTACACGAATAAAATCTGTTACTGAATCAAAATCCAATTAAAAGTTTAGACGTGACCTATAATATGACTTGAATCCTCTCAAAACTTTCTACCTCTTGAAGATAAACATTTTGATTCGATAATAGGCATTGGTTGGAAACTATGTCTTGCCTTTCCAAGAGGAAACTCTGCAGAGTAACAGGAAAATACCTTTAAAAGGAAAACATGAGTATTAATAAACAAATATCGAGTTTTGTGACTGGAGTTTATAGTTTAATGCTTGGATTATTCATCAATGCATTTTTTTAAAATTCCCATTCCAGTGCCATGGGGAATTATGAAAAATCCAAAATAAAACCTATTGGTTTATTCCATTTTCATACTGTCAAAAAATGGAGATTCGGTCTTACTGGGTCAATGATTTTACAAACGATTCACAAATTATTGAATTTTGTTGTAGTTTCACAACTGTTACTGATATTTTTGGATCTTCGAATTTTCAGAGGTTCTTCAATTCATCATTAACATTTCAAAGTTCATAACTAATCACTAATTCACTACTGAATTACAGTATTCTTTTGGAATTTAGACACAATCACGATATTTGGACTATCTATGTAATAAGATAATAAAAAAATGGAGAATTGTTGTTGTCAGTTGAATTCTCGATTTTGGATCCATTCGGACTTTCGTGCAACTGACGTTCATATTTTTCATGTTAGAATGCTTACTTTTTAAAGCTACGTCATAGCTTCACGTGATAACCATGATGTAGTAGAGAGCCGGATTTGAATAAACATCGAACTGTACAGGTAGAGCCGAACAGCGTTGTGATTCATCAACGGCGCGCTGGAAGAAAAGCGCAAAGTGTGAAATGGCAGTAAAGAGTGAAAACGATTATTGCCACCGGAACGCTGGCTGCTGAGACACTGTGGGTGAGGAGGGAGCGAGGGAGGGTAGGAATAGGGAGAGGCGCTAATGAGGCGGTGTGTTGTATTGGATGTGATCTGTTGTCGGTGGATGCGGGTGCGTGCGCGCGCGCGAGGTAATGTTCGAGATGGATGGAGGATAACGGATAGAGATCGGGAGGAGGCATTCGACACAGGGACAGATAGGAGGATGGGAAGAGGAAGAGACAGTGCCCGAAGCACGAAGTGCAAGTGAAGTGGTTGAGGCAAGAGGAATGGATAAGATAGTCTCTGTGAAGCGAGCGCGCGCTTAGGCCGTGGGCGGACGGGACGGACGGCGGGTGACTCGGCTGGGTCGGCAGCAATAAGGGCTTTAGCGAGCCCTCACCCCACCTCGCTCCCCCCGCTGCAAAGTGCTAGCAAGCCGCCGTAGGCAGTCAAGGGCTGGGAGGAGAAGGAATGGGATCTGGCATGAGCTGCGAATCCTTCCCCTCCCCCCACCAACCCACCTCGCCTTACCACCCCACGCACCACTTTCCGAAAACACAGGCCGTCGTCAAACGAAACCGCACGCCTCTGCTTCTTGCACGTGGCCTCCTCTCATCTGCTTGAGACGCTTCGTGCCTCACCCACTCTCTACACGTGCACTTGGCCCCATGTTTCGCAATCTGACGGCACACGGCGTCAGTCGCAAGACAAAGACGAAAACAGTCTGCACGGCGACATCTACTTGCTTCTAGACAAAGACTAGTCCGCATTTGCTCGCTTCTAGACAAAGACGGAAACAGTCCAAGTCGTCGTCACCTCACGGGGCGCAAGTTGCGTTAACTTGTCACATCAATTCGCCGCCCTAATTTGTAGACTGCATCTGTAATAGTATCGAATTTCAATCCATACCTTCTGCCGGATCTCAATCCCTGAACCAATATTTGGTTCATTGGTCTGTACCGAACCTATGATACGCATTAGTGCTTCACTAATCCATCTGCTTCTCTGAACGATACTAGCGAAAGCCATCAAGAACAATATTACTGAATTCAATTTACTTAGCCAAAAACAATTGAATTTCTTATTTTCTCTTCAATGATAGATCACAAAGATTTAGCAGATATACAGTATAATACAGAGAAAAGAATGTACTTTACATTGGTTACAAGACCCACATATTGATGTTTTCAAGTTTTCCCTTCACTTTATATGGAATGGTGTCAGAATCTGTGTCAACAAGACGAAACAAAGTTTCTTGTTAATTTTCTATTGTGATATACTAATGTACATTATGTATCTTGTATTGTATTGCATGCCTTTGAATGTGGTTATTTTCTTTGTTTATGAATAAAGGTAACCTTCAATATTTATAATTGTTTATTTTAGATAGAGAATATCTCATGAGCTATCCTGATTCCTTTAGAAACTCCTCTGCTCCAATTTTTTTCATTCAATAGATTCATACACATTAATATTATGGAATCAAACAATATCCTAAAAGGCTTCCCGACCACCACCTGTTTTCCAAGTTATTGTAGGTATTCATGACTGAATATTAACGTTTTGTAATTAGTGGCAATACACTGAACTCGTTAATGAACCTGACGGTCTGTTAGTGAGTGAGTTGTGAGTTCGATTATAGTTAATTGGAAATATGTGAGAGATCTATGGATTAGAAAATTGATCAATTAAATAGCAGCTTATTACATTGATTCATTAATGTGGGAAGGTGAAAAACAACAAAAGAAAGCTGGAATCATTTGGTAGATAACCAGTGATGACGACATAAAAAACTACATATATTACACCCTGTATCATGATGATTTGTGAAATCATGAGAGAATTATTAAGATTTTTCAATCAATCTCACACTTTTATTCTTCCATATTAGAGGAATTCTCACTTTTCAAGACGATAACATGGTTGAAATTAGAGATGAATGGACAAGGATATTAATTTGTTTGTAGAAGATTACACGAATCAGTTTGTTTATTGAATGGAGAGAACAGACTTTTCAATTGTTATTCTATTCATTCAAATACAGTATTAATTGTAAATTACACTTCAAAATGACTAGGATATACCGTTGATTCTCCAAACTATTAATTTTCAACACTGTTCATTCTTTCAACGGTTATAATTATTACAAATATTCCTGTGAAATTTTGCTTTAACTATCGTAATGGTGTGGAGTTTGATCCACTTATGGGGTAAATAAACTGTTTTGATCTATGCTAATATCCCCAAGGGTGTAATAGTGTTGCCACATTTGGGCAAACATCATCCAATTTCCGGCCAAACAATCTAATTAACTAATTACTGTTTGCGCCGAGTAACTCTACTATCTTCACTCCACTATCTGGAGTATTAAGATGATGGAGACTGATTAATCAGCTTCGACTATGAATGATCATGATTAATTCAAGAATAAAGTTAATAGCATAGACAATGATTTTCAAAGAATTGGGAATTAATTGCCTTCAATTTTTTGGAAATCAATTGCTTTCAATTCTTGGGAAATAATGAAGTCGTACACTTCAGAAAATTGAATATATTAAACATCTATTTCGATTGAACAAGTAGTTTTTTATTGTGAATTTCAATTCGATTCACTGTTACTTCAGTTGATTTGATAACGAACCATTACAGATATAGTTTATAATATATCCTGTCAATCATATAGGTGATAACTATACACGTCTATTGGCCTAATGGCGTTTCAAAGCTATAATGAAGACGTATTCATATGAAACGAATTCCCCCGTTTTAAATAGTTGCTATTTTGACAATCAGTTGTACGGGTTGTACCAATGAAATCCTACCTTGTACAGTGAGTCTATTATAGTCACTGTGCTACTTTTAGAAAAACTTTTATAAGCTCTATCTATGTGGCATTTCACAAACTAACTCAGTAGATTTAATGTAATGTAATGATTTAGTACATTTTAATGCCAACAAATGGTTTTTGGTTTTCATTATTTTTCTCTAATTTAAAATGATTATTTTTGAAAACAAATAGAGCCTGTAGAAATTCAATTTTTTATCTTTCTTTTTACCGCATCAAAATCGGTCCACTCTAACGTCTCCACGAACTTTTCAAGATCTACTCTACATGGCACCAAACTCTTCTAATGTAGTAGATATTAACACAATATTTTGTCTACTAAAAGTAAAAAAACCGTGCCACTATTCCATAATGGAATAATTCTAAAACATTTCCGAAAAGAGTGTATCCCAACATCGATAAATTTTTCAGTTTTCTATTGGAAACCAATTTTTCTGACAAACTATAAGTTTTATTATGATATTATTCATTTATCACTAGGATTATGTTTTATTTTGATACCTAGAGGCGTTTTAATCCATGAAAAAGACTTCGAGAACTTAAATTTTGGATACGATCTACGTTTACTTTTTGTACCCGTTTACAGCCATCGGGATCAATTCACGCTTGATGGAGAGAGCTCATCAGTTCCAATATCAAGGCGGTAAAGGACTTACAGCTCATTAATGCACGAGAAAATGACTCCATCTCATGGAATATTCCGTTTGTGTCTACTGTAAATAAAAGTATGTCGGCGGGGTAGCTGCAAGGTGTATGATATACGTAGTTTAAAATTTAACTAATTTCCAATGTAGGCTAATTATAGTTTTTTCTGGTTTGTTTTTATGCTAACGATCGCAGTACATGTGAGAGAGTGTGCTTTTTCGACGAGCAGGCGGTGAAAATACGAGTGGAGCTGTATTGGTTGGTACCAGACGACGACGACGTGTGTGGTGTGCTTGTGTGCGTTTTGGTGATAAAAGTGGAGCGCTGGCTCGGATCGGATCGGCGTGTCGGTGGTGAAAGCAAAGCGGCGGTGAACAGAGTGAGAGCGCAAACGAGTAGAGGCTTCCGCTGTAAAGTAGTAAGGCCGGCGACAAGGCTTGGAGGCGGCGGCATGGGGGCGGTGTTGATCTGGGGGGGGGGGAAGGGTAGTGCTTGCTGTTGTACGTGTAGTTGGCGTGGCACGGCTAGGCCAGGACAGACGTGGATTAAGTGTGCGAGAGAGACAGGTCCCGACGGAGAAGCGTGCTTGCCAGCGAGCAAGCGAGATAGCGACAGAGGTCGGTTTAGAACGACGCCGAAGGGGAGCGAACGGCGTAATGAGCGGTGTCGGTCTACGGTGGGTGGGGGGTGGTAGCCAACGTTACGACCCGGGTTCGGGCCACTTTATTTCAGTTTTTGCACTCGGACGGGTGTCGGGGTGGCGCCGAGGCTTTACTTCCCTCCCCCTCTCCTGCCACCCCCGGTGGTTTTCATCCAGAAGGCGGCTTTGGGTCGGAGGCGGCGGGGCACATGCACAACCGACAAAACTGATCCGTCAGGAGATCGTCGGCTCTGCTTCACCCCCACCCCCTCCCCCATCAGCCACCACAACTCTTCTTCTCTACAGCTAGCACCAACCAAACCCACGCTTTTTGCAGGCGCGGAAGTCCTTTCTTCGCGGTAAAAACTATGCAAACTTTTCCTTTTTTCCTCTCGTTCTATCTACAAGTGCTGTTCCGATAAACCATCTCCATATCCAAAAATATTCTGGATATAAAGTTTGGTCTCTCTCAACACAATACAAGTAATTAGTCATAAATATAGATCAATGTGAGTTCTTTTTCGAAGCTTAAAGATTAGGATCTAACTTGAATTGTTATTCAAGAGTATCATATTAATTTTATAATCAATTGGGAGACTTGTTCATTTGTTCTTATTTTCTTGAATAGAGGAACAAAGCTAGTGAATATCGGATTCGGTTTTTAAAATTCAAATTCGAATCCATTACTGACACATTCATCAATACAACACACTAATCAAGACAGAAAGTGGAAACCACAACATCACGATACTACTATATAATGGAACAGAATAAAGAGGGTTAGTGCCAAGGTGTGTTGAAGTTGGAAAGAAAAAGTTTTCAATAATTAGTAATGTGAGAAAGAAGAAGAATCAAAGTGGGAAAAGCCAATCACCTTTATTTTCTACAACTTCAGATGAGATCATATATTGCCTTTTACAATCCATACATCTATTTTGAAATAACATCAAATCATCTTTGTAATTAAGACTATACAAAGTTATCCATGGAACTCAGTTCATGATCATCATATAAAACTCAAGAGACTATAAAGATTCATTCTTCTTTGTAATCTTGTAATACAAAACGTAACTCCAAAACATAATATTATAAACCAAACATACTATGGTAGAAATGTTTGATCAACAAGGAGAAACTATCTTCACTTGTACCTTGAGTTGAAATATTTCTGCTTAAAAGATACATCCTTTGTAATAGTTGTGTGACTTCGTGGTATAATAATGGGTTTGGTGGAGTGGGACCGACCAAGAAAAACCACAAACATTCTCCGTCCTCTTCGGGATCATAACGCTTAAACGGAGTCGCTTCTCTCTCGAAGGCGACAACAACGTCAAAACATGATAGAATTACAATAGAATCTTGTACTGTAATGATATCATAAGGACCAGACGTTTTCATCGTTATAGAGAGACTATCGTTATAGCAAGAGGTAACTAGTTCGAACTTTAGTACGAAGTGTACTAAAATAAGATATTACATACCAGTATAGTATTACTAGAAATTTCAACTATACACTATGCAACGAATTAATTGGAATGAATTTGCTCATTTACAAAATAAAACTTTACAGAATACGCTATCACACTAAATATTGTAGTAACGAAACCAAAACATCTAGGCTATGGTTATGAATATGATAGAAAAAGATAATTAGAACGATCATGTTTACAGTATAAATGTGTCATGGTACAGTAAATAGTGGTAAAAGCCCTGCAAAAGGAATATTCTTTGTGGAGCAATGTAAGTAGTAGTCGTAACTTCTATTTTGAAACATCATCAATAAATCATCTTTGTAGTTAAGCCTATACAAAGTTATCAATGAAACTCAGTTTATAATCATCATTAATGAATCTCAATTATGAAAAATAATTAAAACTCAGCCAATTCAGTTAATTTGCGAGCCAATAGTTACACAATTTGCGAAAAATTCAACTATTATACAGAATCGTTAAATAGTATGATACTTTAGTAGTAAAGTTGTATGACTGGGTTGTTAGTTTTTCTTATCAATTATCTCAATAAAACATCTCTATTTCGCTCATGCCACGTTTCTAAAAATGAATTACAGGAGCAGCAATATCGTTATAGGGGGAGAATAATGTACATTGATCTTATGGCGGACCATACATCAGCACCAATATCCATAGTTTTATTGCGGAGATTATCGTTATAGAGAGTCTACTCTGTATATTAGAGAGAGTACGCTTCTGTATTGTAGAAGCGAACAGAATCGTTGCAGGTTGACGTAGATGCGATACATTAGCGAGGCGTGATGACGGAATGGGAGGGGGGGGGTTGATTGGTGAGGCGGTGGAGGGTGAGGGTTGGTAAAGCGTGAACGCGAGCAAGAGGTTGCGATTAGAGCGAGAGAGAAAGAGCGTTGGCGAGAGGTCAGTGCGGCACGCGACTTTATAGTAGAACAGGGCTGTGGTGGCTCGATACAGCTCTGGCCTGCCTACCCTGAACGTCGCGACGCCTAAAACCTCCCCTCTGCCACCCCAACAAGACGTCGGTCTACTTCTCCTTCGCCTCCTCTTATGCCACAAAATTTATTACCATTTTCCCACTTGTTTACATTATTCTGAACGGACCCCGACACGCACGCACACACGCACTCGGAAATAATCCGCGCCCGATATCCCCCCTCCACCCACCCGCTTCGACCCAACTAGCGTCACGGCGACAAACGCAATTACCTGAATTAAATTAGACTGCCACCTCCCCACCCACTTGCTAATGTTGCTCTCGCGCGCTTCGTCTACTGCTGCTGCTTTAACAGACCGTCAGCTCTGCTCCGCTCAAGTAGCTCCCTTCTCTTTATTGAAACGCAAGCTTGGCGTCACTTGTCACCGCGCCGCGACGCACACTTCCCTCCTCAGTTCAACTACCCTCCGTTCTCTGTTGAATTCAACCTGCTTCGCATACCACTCAACAGAAACTTGTATTCTTTGTTATCAGCTGCACTGGTGGCCTGTAGAAGTGTGAATATCATGACTTTTGATTGGTAAAAGGTTGAAAGAGCATTAATAATCAGCATACTACTTCTACCAAGACATACGTCTATCATAGTCTCCGCATTCATGACATCATAATCTTCTAATGAATCTCAGCTTGGCTATTCAAGACGTCTCACCTACCTTGTTAATAAGCTACAACGAGGAGAAAGTATTTGAAAAAAAAAACAATTGTAATTAGTTCACAGTAGAGGCTGTGAAATTTTTGTGTTGGGGTGAGCCCACAGTATTGCAGCTTTGTAATTGGAACTGATAATCTGAAGTAGATGTGAAAACAACATTACTGTTTCAATTCTTTTCCGCAATGATACTCTGAATACCATTTTGACTTTCGTTCTTTTGTTTTAAATGTCCACTGTATGAACACTGAAGCTCAAAACAGTACGAACCATGTATACAGTGTGTGATTTAAAATAAATTGATAGATTGTATTGTAGGCTAGTAAATAGTTATAATAGTTAGTAGCTACTAGTAAATAGTTAGTATACATAACAGTAACATTGATTACAAGTATGCAGTATGTTGACGGTCGATGTTGATGGTATGTCGGTTGGATCAGACACTCTTCACAATCGTCAGATTTGTTTACTTCCAGATTTCTTTAAACATCTGATGATTTGGAAATTTAAATGAAGGCGAGGTCAGCAGTGGCGGGTGCTTGACCTGAACAGTAGGTGGCCCGTGGTGGACTGAGAAGGTGCCGAAGTTGAAGTAGGGGGTGGAGTTACGCAGGTAAAGGTGATCTATTTACTTTTCCTATAAACTTAATTAAAACAACATGACATATGTTAACTCACCAAAAATAGTAGGCCTTCTCTGCAGCTTGATGGAAGGCGTCGACAGGGTCTATTATTTATATAACAGATGGACTTTCTGTTTTAATGTTTAAATTTAATAATTTATATCACTTCATAAAGGGTCAATGACCGCTAAAATAGCGAAGGCACTAGACGAACCGTTTGCCAATCGAGGTGTAATTCAACTGAAGAATCAGCTGTCCATTGTTGATAAAGCGACCGGATGTACATAATGTTACATATTATTATATTTGGCCAAGTAAACAGCACCAGCCTAGCGCTCCCAGAGGCTCATCAAGATAAGACGTCTGAGCGAAGCAGGCTCTGCCGGGGGAAACACTGTAGTAGGAGATGGTTAGATGGTGGGGCTGCTCTAAAAGAACAGACGGTAATAGGAACAGAGTGAGAGTGTGTAGCATGCACTCAGTCTGGCCGCGGCCTATCTCATCAACGTACTCCTGAATCATACGATGCATTGGTTTTGACAGTCTAGCCGCCAGACTACGCGCGTTGCTTTGCCAATTACGTTCTTATGATAGCTGTGGTGTTGCCGGGCCTGAAATCCGTGGGTCTCCAATGTGTTCCCACGATTGCATGGTATTTTAACAAGAGTTTCAACCTGCTGACAGTTCACAAAATTAATTTCATCTTATTTATTGAATATCAGTCAATATCAAAGTAATTAAAATGTATTTTACTGTTTCGTTTGGTGGCCCGGGCCCATAATTTGGTCTCTTTATGCATGCCGCCACTGTGAGTCAAAGGAAGCAATAATGATAAGGTCCAACTTTGATTAGATATACTGAGTGTTCAGTTGGAGTGTTCCGTAACCAGAGATTATAGAATAATTATTAATAAGAAGAATAATATTAACTTCTATTCTCTCTGTTCGTAGCCGAGGGCGATAAGCACTGGCCTGATAATCCAAAGGTTCCAAGATCGAATACAGTTAAGGGAAAGGATTTTGAAAAAACGGCCACTCCCGTCTTTTGGAGGAGACGAAAAGCCGTCCTGACCGCCAAAACATCTCATAATACCTTGTCATTAATACCTGCTTGGCCGGGGCCTAGGAGAACAAGTGTGGGTAAACAATTTGTGGCCAATAGAAACAGAACAATACAACGATTCAAATGAGAAATTGAACATAACTTAGAATAAGGCATACATCAAGTTCCTGATCATCAATAAGTCGATATCGAATCAGTTGATTGGTTAAACGGCTCATTAGGTATCAACTTGTTTTCACCCTTCTGAATCAGCTTTGTAGGTGTTCGAGCTAAAAACTGTGTGCCACGTTTTCAGGGATAGAAATTCGAGCAGTAGAGGAGATGTATGCGATGAACGATGGGCACTGGGATGCACTGGTGTCGAAAGAGCAACTTGAGACAAAGCAGTGGTTGATTGTTAAGGTGAAGAAGAGTACAGAGTCAGTAGTGTGTGTGTGTGAGTGTGAGAGCGGCTAGTGTTTGAAGCGGCGGTGAATTGGCGTTACAGGCAGAGAACGGACGTCGCCTTGATGGGTTCGAGGGGGGGAGGTGTGGGGCAGAAGAGCAGATTTGGACCTCTGGGATGTCTGGACGCGCCCACGCGAGGTCACCGCTGCTGGGCGTGCGCGCGTGCCTGTGCGTGTGTGCGCGCTAGTCACCGCTCAAGTGACGTCGGCGTCGGCGTCCGTGTGACATGGCCTCCATCACTCTCGCACGCGCATCAACGCTACCGCACCGGCAGGCAGCTTGTCTTGCTTCCGTTCTTTTACGCGCGCCCTTCACGTCAACCTCCCACCACCCTCCCACACCCACCCACTTCTTTCCACCGGTAATTTCTGTTCTTCATGCTCCTTTCCCTGCTTCTCACATTCTCGTTCCATTTATGTCCTCCTTTATTCTATTTTCATCCTTGTCTTCTACTCTCACATTGTTGTTTGATTTCTGTTCATCACACTCATTTTGTGCGATACACATTTATAAGTTCAAACTTCGCCTTATCCCATTGGGTAAATCTCAATCAAATTATCATCATTGTCACGCATCTGATACCATGTATAATGCTTGAATAAGTTACTGGTGCTTTCAATATAAAAATCATAGGAATTGTCTCTCATCGAAATTCATATTCAGAATCCAGGTAGAAATCCATATGAATGGAGTATCTTATTTTATCATTTTTTATTCAAGTCTTCTGGATCCACTTCTGTTCATCACACTCGTTTATTCTCTCTCCTTTACTCTTTTCATCCTCGTCTTCCGCTTCTTGTCTTTTGTTCTACATGCTTCTACCCCTGATTCACACATTCTCTGTCTTCTACTCTCACATTGTTGTTTGATTTCTGTTCATCACACTCCTTTTTCCTCTGGGCTTTACTCTATTTTCATCCTTGTCTCCTGCTTCTCACTTCCTCGTCCAATTTCTGTTAATTTCTCTTAGTTTTGGCGGTTTCCAGCACAATCTCTAGAGTTTTTAATTTTACAATGACCTCACAGCAAACATGTATTCTATTATTTTATCTTTCGTTTTCGGCCCAGTTCTTTTCCCACCTTGTTACCCTCCGATTTCTTAATTGATACTGAGGCCATCCTTTCCCACGTCTGCCGACATCTCTTTATTCACAGGTAATGATTAAAATGACAACACAAAGCAAGCCCATTCTGTGGGTCTTGCATTATTGATTAGTTGGATAGAAAGCCACACTAGTGCAGCACACAAGACCCCAATGTAATGCATTGTAAGTATATAGTACATGATTACAGTGAAACCTCATTCTCCATATCACAGTCATGGGCTAATAAATAAATAAAAGTGTATACAAACAAATAAAGTGTAAAAAAATAAAGTATTCATTTGTTAGAAACTACTGTAATACAAATTCACAAGAAGTATGTAATTCATACATGATATATTATTATGATGTAAAGGAGATAAGCATTATGTTTATTTAGTGGAAATTCGATCAGCCTGCTAGGCTCCAATTCAATTAATTTGGCCGCTGCCAAAAAATGCAACAACCACCTAAACATTTGCACATGTGCTGTCTATTATTCATTAATGCCTATTATATCACACACACACACAGATCCATCAGTTGAGAGTTTTCTTTTGCTGATGAGGCAAATGCCTGTCTCAGAATCAGAGTCAGCAGAAGCATTGAGTGGAATTGAAGACCATTTAAAACTGCAAGACTGGTGCTACCAATCTTCTATATTAATAAAAGCAATTCAGTGATTTAGGAAATAAGTTACAACAGAAGTGATGGCAATGGAAACGATAGGACAGTCTGTAAATTTAGGCTTTATTATTGATGAGGGTCTGGATTGTGCAGTTACACAAAACGACCAAGATCAAATATTCTGATACGAAGATTGAGACTATGTGTAGAGTTCTCGGTGGAAAAGAGGACGTCTATTTTATGCACATCCACAGTCAAATTTGTTAAGTCGAGGTAATTTTGTTTTAAATATAAGTCATCTAGCGCAAGTTAGGCTGTTGAGAATGCAAAAACTTGTATAAGACTGATTTGACTCCCCATCCTGCAAAAGCTCACCGTAGAGAGAAAAATTTATCTGTCTTGGTGTGTAATGACAGTCCCAGCATTGTTCATTTTTCAAAGCCTTTCTCTGTACATTAAAGAAAATGTTCACTTTTTATGATGAGGAAGCTAGGTTCCAACCACACGTATGGAACAAGAATAGGGATACTATTTGATCAGGTTCAACTATACCAGAACGAAAAACTTATTAGAGCTATAAAATTTTATAACTTTTCTTCCTCTCTATCAAACAAAGTTAGAATCTGTTATGGATTTAAAGAAAAATTAAAGAAATATTAACAAATAACTGTATTTATGAAAATAGAAGAATTCTTCCAGATCACTTTAATAAATTGATGTTGTAAACGTTTAGGTGGTAATTGAGCCTTTAATAAATTGTAGGGGAGAAGTAAAGTTTGTAAACATATTTATAATTACTGTTTGCTATGACCATGTTTGTTGTATCTTTATTTTATTTCTTTGTTTCTGTTATATCCTGTCTCTGACGTTAATGTACAATATGATGTTCCTTCTCATGTGCTATTAACAGTTTTTATTTGTTTATTTAATGAAATAAATAAACATAATATAATACATGTATGTAGAAGAAAACTGATATCTTATTCCAGGCATCACCAGCAAAAAGAAAACTCTTTGCCCGCTGGTGATTTAACCAGGCGAATGCTTGAACAAGCCATGTATAGAGTGGGTTCCATTTTTTGAAGCAAAAAGCAGTGATGGGAGGCCCAGCTCCTAGATTTTGCAAGCCCCAAATCTTAATTGCTCTATAGGTGAAGTTGCTCGAGAGACAGACATAATTTTCAAACGCGGCTTACCAGTTAGATGAAAAGCGGCAAGTGCGGAAAACCCGCCCCTTCAGAATTAAGTCGGGGCGAAGTTGAAAAATTAAATCGACGAATTTGAAAGTATAAATGGAGGGAAACGGGAGGCGCAGGCAGCGGCGGGCGGCGCTGTGCCGATATTAATATTTTCTACGGGTCTCGAAGCTGCCTCTCGCAGGAGTGCGAAACGGTTGGTGAGGGGAGTGGGTGACACACAGACAGGTTGTCAGGGAGGAGAGATGAGAGAGCGGCCTCAGTTGCTCTTGATAGTGGCGGTGGGTGGGGGCGGCGGAAGAGATTGCCTGCCGAGATGTGGATGGGGGTGGGGGGTTGTTGGCAGGCGTTGACTGTACACAGGCGGTAAAGTGCAGGCGAAAGGGGTGAGGCGGCGGCCGAGTATTAAAGCGGCTATGCCGGTGCGGTATTGTAGACTGTAGAGAGAGCAGAGCACCGAGTGTTGCTGGCTCACAGCAGCCTGCTCTGGGCTCCATTCAAACACTCGCACACACTCCTCAATAATACAAATCGAATCCGGTACTTTGCTGCGCACCGCACAAACTGCACAGAGGTACGGGCGGCGCACTCAAACCAAGTTGCCGACACGACACGCAGCGTCGATATATCAGATGGCCGCACGCGCAACACCCAGCGTATTTTATCAGAGGCACAGCTAGAACTGTGGAGGCGTGGCTGGTGCGGCGCATTCGCTCACACACCGACGGCGCAATTGAGCCAGCAGACAGGCCGAGCCGGTTTTGCAATGTACGTGCGCACCTGGATTAAAGTTGCCGGGCCGGTCTTGGTGTCCGAATTACGACGAATTCCCTGCTTTTATTTCTGTTCCGCTGGCACACAGTGGGGAAAACAGACTGGCCCTGGCTTACCACCATTTCACCATGGCGCTGCTGCGGTCACCGAACGCCTCTCTCACTCACTCACTCGAAACCGCTACCGTGCCAAACAACCACAGTCAAAAGATCAAGGAATACACCACTAGAAATATCAATTCAATATCAGTCTATCCGTAGGACGAATTTTGAAGTCCATTGATTTGGAAAATATTGCATGTATCTAAAAAAAGGATTACGTGTTATGGGCTGGATATGTCCGAGAAGAGTTCATTGATGCAAATTTAGAACAGATAAAGTATCTATATTCCAACTCAGTTATGTGTACCGTAGGCCGTAATTATGTTGAATTCAATCAGTAACTGGATGCACTACTATTAGGATACAAGCATCACTTCTAAATTAATTTGTACCATAAAATGGTGAAACTAACAATTAAAGATGGTTTTTCTGAAACATAATACAAGAAAATGAGAAATAGATCTCAAATTTCTGAGCTGTAGCATGTTATGTGAAGACAGTAATGTTCATGAATATCATGATTATTCTTGTCGAATATATTTCTAGAATAGCTTTTACAATAAATTGGAACATTATTCAAGCGGTTTGTTACTATGAAACTATAAAAAAATATGAAAACGATCATTATTGCTAGTGTATGACAATCATAAATAGTCAAAATTTGTCAAAATGAACTAAATGATTGGATTGTACCAGATTATTCCAGTCAAAATTCAGTATTTACTTCAACTGTTGACTTTAGTTCATCACTGTCTATTTGTTCACCATGTAGACAACATTTAGTGAAGATGCTTCTCCAGTGTTGCTCTAATTCGAGTATTTTTAACATCTCCAATGTGCAACAGCGTTTTGGCAGTACACTATGTTGACTCCTATTTTCACGTTAACATTGTTTCTGCTTGCGCTAAATTTACCCTACCAAAAACTTTGGACTCCACCATTCCATGTCAAAGGAACGAATATACCTTTCTGCACTTGGTAGGATACTATTGTTCAAATATACACCACTTTAATTATTTCAAGTTGAGAAATCCAGTCCTCTGGAAGCGAAGTGATTGAGTTTGAAAGTGATTGAATTATCGACAGGCAATATTCAATAGATTTTCGTCAAATAATTATTTGTTAATTAATATTGACAATTAAATAAAATTTGACAATTGATATTACCAATAGATGATAACAGTATAGGATAGAGACTTTTCATCAAATGCATACTTGTTTCAAGATATATTGTTTCCAAAATCACATTCCTATTGTATTACCTTATATTCCTACTACATTTTGACTATTTTTGTAACTGAAATTACAAAATTGTGCGAAATTGTAATGAAATTTGTGCGATTGCCACTGTCTCTTTCCTCTTCGTATTTCTTTGATTGATCCAATAAATATTTAAATATCTGAAGGATAAGAAACACTAATTTCCTATTACCTTTCTAATTGAAAACAAATTTCAATAATCATAGATATTGGAATTTCTATAAAACTTTAATAGGTTGGTGACCTTGTTATAATGTATTCAATCACAACAAAATATTGGTGACCATGTTGGTTGCTTGATTTTTCCCAGGTTCCTTTGTCACCATTACACAAGCATGTCAACAGGAGACATTGTATTGAAGCTGGACCAGCCAATCTTGAGAAACATACTCTGAATAAACCGTCATGAAAATTATGAGTAATTTTCGTATAATGTTGAAATCTCAACTTTTGAACAAAATTTTATGTTAAATAAAAATTTCCAAACAAGAATCAATATGAACTGGAATCGATATCAACTTCTAGATAAAGTTCAACAAAAAAGAGAATTTTTTCTGGTGAATCTTTAGATAAATCATTGTGACATACCAGGATAACATACTATAGTCCGATTCACGTCAAGAAGTCAGCATTGTTTATATGAGGAGCATTGATGCCAAGTTTCATTGAGAGAGAAAGAGAAAACTGCACCAAACGTGTTTGTTGGGACTGTGTGCGACAACAATGCACAGTGCGGCAACTATGTACAGTGCGAATAGGAGAGAGACATCAGCAACTGCCTTGTGCTGAACAAGGATAGCAAACTCCCATCTAAGCAATGCTTACTTCTTGACGTGAATCGCACTATAGAAGATCAACTATTTTTAATTTTTATTTTTAACTATTTTAATTACTTTTATTGGAATAAATTCTAAATTCATTTGTCACATAAAAATGTTTGATTCTAATAAAACCTGTGTACTGTGTAATTTTGTCGATAAAATTTCTGATTTTCATAACAGATACTTGAGTAAATGCAAGTATTCATTCTATGCAGAACATGATCGTAGTGATTTTATGCTCCACGTTTTATTTTCTGGGGAGCTTATCTTGTTTCCTAGTAAATATGAACAAGCAGAACAGGTGTCGCCGTGCAGCTTGTCCAGACATGGCGGTTTCAGTGACACTGGGAGAACTGCCAACCAGGCAAAATGGGAACCATGCCAGAATGTTTAGGTACTACTGCAGGTTCAAAATCATGTTGAAATTCGAGTCTGCGAGGCCAGATCACTTGTTACTGCTTGTTGCAAAATATACAGGAGACGAGTTACTGTATGAGTAAGCTTGGGTAACAAGAAAGACTACCGTTTATCAATAAATGGGAAATCTATTAAAGATGTATCATTTTTCGGCGAGCTTGAAAACTGAGGGGCATAGAGATTTGATCAACGTTTTTGTTAACATATATGTTCAGTGAATACTAGAAGGTTACAGCCAAGAAATACAAATTTTCATCGCCCAGCATTGTCCACATAAGCACATTTTTTTGGAACACTATTGTTCCTGTAATTTAACTCATTTTTCCCTTATACATCTTTTCTTTTACACCTTCTCCTTATACATTTTTCCATTGGGATCGAAAAAATTGAATATTATAACGTAGAAATTATATGAAAGTTATAATGGAATAAGAACATTTAATATTTTATAATGTGGAAACTATATATGAAAATATGAAGAGACGCTTCATATTGACAGTTTACGGCGGGGTAGGTAGGCTACCCTGCAAGACACAAACCTTGACATTCTGTCAAGATACTGCGTTCAGCCTATGCAATACAATACTAGATTTCTCATTCTACTAGAATGAGTCTTGAACGACGTTCTAATTCTGTAATGAATGTTTCAAATAATTTTACTTTCAAATTTTTAATTCAATACTTAAATCAAAATAATGGCTGATTCATCTTTCTCAATATATATTACGATAATAATCAGTAAAAGGAAAATCCATAGAAAGCTATATAGAGTTCTGCAGGCCTCTGCAACAGCCATTGACAACAGAACGAAAAACAATAGGAAATTCGATGAATGCCACTGTACAATAATTTTAATAAGATATATAAAATATCTTATCTCTTTATTCTCTATGCATTGAGTTTTTGACTTCAGAGTAAAGTAATCACGGCTCAGTTTCATAGAACTCTCTACTCATTCAAAGAACTTCCCCCCTTCCAGATTATTTCTTGAAATAACAATTGCGATAGAAACGTTTTCTCTTAATGCAAACCAATTAATTTGTAAATGATTGAATAATGATTGATTGATTAACTGGTCCCAACATGATAACCTGTTGAAATCTCAAAAGGAGTTTCTTCAATGGGAGTCACTAATTCAAAAAGGTTTATCATTTTCAATTTAAATAAATCGATACTGCTTCAAATGCTTTCCAATTCCCATAAATTAGGCCGTAGGCTGAATCTAATTCATCCAATATGCTAGTTTGATAAGTATCTTATACAAAAAATAGTGGATTGGTGGATTTTACCAGCAATTCTATCAATCATATCAATAACAATAGCAGTCGTTAATTTCAACCCTCATCATCACCCTTCCCTTTAACAAAGCAGAGCTCATATGCGGGTATCACCCAAAAAATAGAGCTTGGTTGAGGAGCCTCGAATCCCATATTTCCCTGCGATTAAGATTATTATATAGTATTATCATATTCTCAAATATCCTCAACATATCCCGTTATAAATGTTTTCCAAAGCTAGACAGCAATAATTTATTTTCGTGAAATATTTCTACTAGCTGTATTATTTTTATTTCAAATAGAAATGATTTCCATTCATTTATTTTCAAATGTAATTACTATTGTTATGTCAATTTTGGAGAACATTTCAATTACAATATTATGTCAATGAATATTTCAGATATATTTTATTTTATTACAAATATAATTATTGCAAATTCTGTAATGTTTGTGAATATTAAAGGCACGATTTACTAGCTGCCTAATATTGCGACTTTACACACACAGTCAATCAGCCATTTTCCTAATTTTGTATTATTCTATATGCTGTCTCCAACCTGTATTGTGGATTTTTTGAGGAAAATTATTTGTGACATTGACTTTGAATCTATGTGAAAATTATATACAGTTATTCAAATTTTGGGTTGCAGATCCACAGTGCCATGTCTCCACGAAGCATTTGGTTCTACTATTGTGTTGCTTTATTGACTTTGACTTTCTCCCGGAAAACGATAGCCTCCAGCTTTTTTGCAACGCAATGACAGCGATGATGGAATCAGTTGTACGTGTGGGCCGACAACTGATATGCGGCGGCGGCGACGGCGGCTGAAATAAGTTGAGTATTTTTTGTCGGCGCGCGGCAGTGAGCGCGCGTGCGGGGGCGGGTGTGTTCCATAATGAGGAGCGGAGGCCTCGGTGGCGGCGGCGGCGGCTCGTTATCGGAGTATTGACTGTGTGACGTCACCGGCTGTCGGCACGCGACTTGGCGCTGAGCGGCGATTGGCCGGCGCTGCGGTCATGTGACCTGGCGGCTCGCGACACTCCGTCGGTCGGTCGGTCGCTCAGTCGCTCGCCGGCTCTCGAGCGGTTAGCATCGCAGCGCAGCACAGTCACGTCACTCCGACACTATTCACAGGCGCATCGTAACTTCGCAGTTAGTACGCCCACGCACGCACGACTCTGTCAATACACCGGTGAGTCTCACTGACAGTTTAATCAAGTTTCTGTGGAATACATATCTTGAAAAAATGGGGGTAAAGTGTCAGATACTCAGAGAGTATTAGTGAGAAATTTGAAATTTTTTGATGTTTAAATAAAGAAAATTTATTTTCAAACTAAACTGAGATAGTGAAAAAAATTCTTAAAATATTAGTTGAAACTCTAGAAAACTACACAGATTTCAAGCTAGAATAAGAATTACCGAATAATTAACCAAAAATAATAAATAAACCCTCTCAGATTTGGTTCAAATTGACAAGTTTTTTCATATGTCTTGATGTATTGTAATATTAAATGTGAGTTGTGAGTGGAAATTAATAAAAATGAACGAATGTTACCGGTAGGTATATGGTAGGTACTGAATAAAACGCCAAATTCCTTATTAATTTCCTCAAAATCTTATTGTGTGATACCGGTGTTTCACTCACATTTCAATCTAAATTCTATGAAATGAGTTTCTTCTAGTAGAGCCTTGACTCACAGTTGGCAAATGTTGTTGAGGAGTTGAAAAATGTTTGTTCATAGGTACTTCAACTGCTATGATTCACAAGACCGGTACATTTCTTATCAATTTTTTCGGAGTTGAATGTGTCAATAGTCAGCTAGTCTCACAGAAAGTTTTATTGAGTTTGAATGAAATTAATCAAACCCTTGATTACCGTATCTTGAAACTCGAGTAGAGAACATGGTTGAGTAGATATTTGATTTACAGTATCAATTCATGTTTCAAATGTTGAGCCTACAATACTAGACGGAATTGACAATTATTTCCAAATTTCTTTTATTTTTATAATTTTACAACTCTGTAGTTCTTGAAAATATGATTACTGTATAATCTATTAAAAAAATCGTGGCTCTTGCTATTTTTGATAAAATGTTTACTATTTCGAATATTTTCTATCAATGAAATTGGCATGAAGTTTATATGGACTATTCAACTTAGATATTATTCATATCAAATGTGATTATTCTTCTATCAAAGAATACAATAATTGTGAAGGTCAATTAGCAGATCTATCGGAGTTGATTGATCGGAAAATCAGTTAGGATACATGAATTTATATGAATGCAGTGCCACTGAATTGTAACCAATTGATTATTAAATAAATTTTTTCATAAAAAAACTCTAAATTCGCTTTTACCTCAGTTTTTATAAATGCAATTAAGTCATTTATAACCGATTGTTGGATTCAATGTCTACTCAGATGTCTTGATTACAATGCTGTAATAGAGGCGCCTCAATGAGAAGAATTTAAAAATCCCAGGTTTTTGTGGCAACGTTTACACAATAGCTTAATCTTCAACCTTCAATTTTTTCGAGGGTGATGCCCACATGAGCTCTAGGCTTGTGCGTGGGTAATGAGAGGGGTGATGATGAGAGATGACGACTGTTTTTAGGCAGTCGGGACCGTCGGCTTTTCGTCTCCTCCGAAAGACGGGAGTTGCCGTTTCTGTCAAAATCCGTTCCGGCAACTGTATTCGATCTTGGAACCTTTGGATTATCAGACAGGCGCTTATCGCCCTCGGCTACGGACCACTCCCAGATTGATTGGGTAAATAAAATATTAAATGTATTATAAATACTCCTCCTTATAAAGCAATTATAAGCCCTGAAATCATGAGGTTCGGAAAAGACAAGCATATAATAATTATGTAGTAATTAGTAGGGTAATATGATTATTCCAAACTTTAATCAGTTATAAGATCAAGAAAGATAATTACTTTTCAAGAATCTTTAGAATATAACTCTGTTATTCTAAATGTTTCCTACAACCAAAGTCCGATACACATTTTTAAACATATAGTTTTTGTTTTTGCGGAGTCAATTCTTGAAGACAAGTCTTTTATTATTCTCCTAAACTTTTATTTCATGCGCATTATTTGGAATTCAACTTCATTTCAAACTGAAATCTTGAAACAGGTGAGGATTATACTAGAATAAAACTATAATATTGACATCCTGTAGATTAAGTCAAGTTGAAATTATAACGAAAATACGAGTATAACTCGCCGAATTACTTACTTACTTAGTAGGCCTACTTAATTATTAAAATGAATATTAAGTACTTGAACAAAATTATTGCGATCTGGTTAGTAATTAGTAGGCCTACTTACTTATTAGACTGAATATTAAGTACTTGAACAAAATTATTGCGATCTGGTTCCAAATTCTTCAATATAGTAGAAGTGATTTTTGGAGTAAAACGAACTTCTTTTATAGGAAGCAACCAATCAGATAGGTCGGATAAAAGGTGAATCGGTCATGAACACTTAGGGTTTGACATATTCCTGTTGCGGAAAATAACACGGAAAATGTACCGTGTAGAAGAAACTGATAGTGAAAATCAATCTATTTTCTCGCATGTCTCTTATTGACTTATGAACTTATCACTTCTAAAGCCAGATGTGATTCTACTTTCCATGAAAGAACCTGTAAGTCACTTAGGTACCTTATGTAACGTACTACACGTCTGTACATTGCACAAGAAAATCAAAATTCATTTCAATTATTTGCTCTTCGTGCTGAACAATGACAATAGATCTGTTCCTACTTACAATAAAATCTAGCCTACTATCTCCAATTGTGATTCGATTCTATTTTAACATCAGAAGTAGCCCAATCTCCAAATGATATATGATCTATATAATAGATGCACTTTTTAATTGTTACAGTAACGATGTTGCATTGGTCAGTTTGAGATAGATCCCTTTTAGATATTGCTGATTAAATTCCACCAGTAACTGAATAGTTAAACACTGTACGATAACTGCTCAATACGATACAGCATAAATTTATAAATTCTCAGCACTCATAACAATGATATAACACCAATAAATCCAATTACTTTTATTATATTGACCTGAATTATTCCTTATTCTCCTTATTGAAAGATCCGTAATGAGAATTAGATCACAATTTAGAAGGAAGAAAGGTTCAACAGGCACACGTCTAAAATGTTCCTTTTCCAAATTAAAATTTCTCTAAATATAAGCTATTCAGTTGCCTATGTAGTAGCATATTTAATTTTATTCCAAACATTAGACAAATTACGAATATTGTAGAAGATACAATTTGTTATAAAGCATCCCTTGTGTTTTTCAATTATACAAAAATCCCATATATTTAACAAAAACATTTCAATACAAATTCCTAGTACTCAAGGCTCAATGAAGATGGTTTCGTCGTATGTAACTTGTAAGCATCATACTCACCAAATATTCGTATTTTCAATGTATGATTGAAACCGTACGAGGTAGCACAGATAAGGCAAGAATTACAAATAATTTGTTTGGTCAATGGTAGTAGTAGAAGGAGTATTCATCTCATGTTTCATCAAGTTTTGAAGTCAATAAAAACAAATTTATAATTGTTAGGCTAATGTATTTGGAACAAACGTCACATATTGTGAGATTCCCAAGTCATTCCACACATTATCTTTCTACCTGCACATTTGTAAAAACAGGGGAAAAAATTCGGTGCAGTTGTAACGTAGACCTCACTACGTTCGGTCAATTACCTGCATATTTTCTAAAACGAGGAAACGCGGATGGTAGCCTGAATTCAGCCAGTGTTCCCGTGTCGGTGCGGGTCGCATTCACTGGTCGCAGAGTCATCTTTACAGGAGAAGGCAGTTTTATGAACAGCGTTCCACCGACAAGCCACATATGCATAAGAAATATGGGCTGAAGCCGGTGAAAGCCGAGTTCAAAGCCGCTACCGAACTTCGGACTTCGGTCCTCGGCTCTCCCAACTTGGATGCGACGACGGACGACAACTTAGGAACCGGTTTAAGCACAGATTGGGACATTGGGACACATACATTGACAATTTCAATCGAAACTTCTCTGCTTTTTTAAGGTACTGTCTGGCCTTTTCTTATCTCCGTTGTGTAAGATTCGTGTTGCCTGTATAAGGAGACCCCTTTCAATATCCAAATCCACGTGTCCAAAGGTTTCGTATTGTTTAGTACTTGAATTTTAATGCAAGAAACCTGAATGCTTGGTTAACGCACAAGTTGCAAATGGGTGGAGTTGGTGAAAAGATTTTAAATCATAACAGTTCAATCCGATTACACAAATTTCTGTGAACATCCATGGTATTGCAATGGATCCAGAAAACGTTTATCAACTTTAAAACTTCTATTCCTGTGACAAAAACGTAATAGAAATTTACTTCAAATTGTTGACACATCATTAAAAAAGACTTCAATTTAGAAAAGTGTTAACGACTACCTCAGATCTATTTGGCAGTAATAAATGATAAGACGAATGGTATTCGTTTTATTTTTGTACACTAACCAACACCATACTAACCGGTGGTATAAATTTGTTATAATTGATTAGTAACTATTAATAACCCCTTGAACTATCGGACTCATAATTTCCTTATTAATTATTCTAATATTTCATGTATACTGTATTCATGACAAATAATTTGAATTTGAATTTTCAAGACCAATGATTCCATACACTAGACGGTTAGACATTTATTATAAACATGTACAAAAGGTATACGGATTTACGTTTGTCATTCTAACATGAATATGAGTACTTTAGCTACAGTTTAATGTGGCATAAAAGTTTACAAATGATAGTTGATTGACGATAGATTGAAGAAGAACAAATAAAGTTGTGTATCGCTGTAGACCTTAAAAAAGGCCTTAATTACATCACTATTTATATTGGTACACAGCAGGATGAAGGTCATAGCTGCTGTGCGGCTGTGTGAGCATGCAGGACCGCTATTTGCGATAAGAGCCGCTCTGTGGGTGCTGGGGGGGGGAGGGGGGTGCGGGTCTGGTCGTGTCGGAAGTTGTGGGCTAGTATTTCACGCACGGTCGGATCGGGTCGGACTGGGACGGCGGCCGAGCTGAATTCTGGAGGCCACCGGGACTGGAGCCAAGTCAGGGGTGGTGGGGGGAGGGGGGGGATTTCGTTGGGTGGTTAGGAATCGACAGTTTGAGGAGGAGGGGGTTTGCATGCGGCACGAATATCGATGATGTAGGGGTGGGAGGGGCGATGGTTAGGAGGGTAGCTCTTTAATTTTATGCTGCTGCATCCGGCGGCGGCGACATAAAATGCGTGCCACCGTTCAATTAATGTGTGCACCGGCCTAAACGACGTCCTCCGTACATTACGGCGCGGCAGCGGCAGCGTCGCGGTGCCGACAGCCTCACCAAACCCCCTCCCACCAACAATCATCACCCACAGCATCTCGCTGCTTCAACTTGTAACAGTTGATGTTGACATCAAGTTTTCGGTGGTCGATGACATAATGTTACGCTTGGCTGCATGTATCGATCGATACGAAAATACTGCAATCCAGTGTCTGTTTGTGTACTCTGAACAGTAGAGTGAGACTGAACTGTTCACAGTATACTGTAAAATATAGGTCTTCTTTTTGTTCAAATACTCAAGTGTTATAATAATAAACTTTACATTTTAATTGTTTTTAAATCTTTTTATATATCTCTGCAAGTATTTGGGCTTCAACATCACCTTTTCACTCTTAATTGATAAAGTTCTAGATTCATAGTTCTTTAGCATTATTCGTTTAAAACAAAACATTTATTCAATTAGATTCGAGCTATTTAGCTATTCAGCTCTTGGCCAATGACTAGTTCAGTACGAATTCAAATTTGGAGGAGGTTTCATAGAATATAATAATAATTACTTCAGAGTACCACTTCCCAACGAAAGAATGGTAATTAGCTTTGAGAAACGAATCGATAACAAATAATTATCATTGTGATGTAATTATTATCAAGTTCTTGATATAATTAGCACATTCTTTATACATAATTATATCTATGTATTCTTCCAAATATAGCAATTCATTATTTGCATGTCTGTTACATTATAAATTACCAAGGAGAGTGACAGGAGAAATGATAGTGGATGTCTTTTTAAAATATTTACTGATGCATTGTTAATGGTTGGCCGGAAGGAAGACCGACAGCTTTGCAAGGCTGGTGTAGTAGTAGGAGCTCGGTTGTTGATTTCGTTGTCTATTAATACCTGCTTGGCCTACCTAGCGGCGTGCCTGGCCTGGGTCCGAACTGCATTCAATAAATTATATCACCTATTCAGATTTCCAGATGGAGATAATTCAGGCCCTAACTAGCGTTTCGTTAATAATTTAGGGGGGCCGTACACCTCCCCCGCCCTGGTTCGCCTTTTTCGCCCCGTCGTTTGCTATTATTCGATGCATTTTTGATGAGCGCTCACTATTCGCATCCGATCTGATCGGGCCTTAGGCGCAGCCCACCGTCGCAGCCCTGTAATCTTTGCTTACAAGTGCGGGTTTACTTTTAGAAAGCGTTTACAGCTTTGCCATTAAAGAACTACATTTATCGCAATAAATTATTGTCATAACGACAGCCGTAATTGAGGCCGGTTGTGTTAATAATAATGGTGGACATGAATGTAATGACAACTTCTTGATGAAAAATTGAGGAATGAAATTTTGTGTTAGTTTACTGGCATTTGGTGTTGAACCACTCATAAACACCTTCTTGTGATTTAAGGGTTTCAAAAGCTATGAGTTCCAATCCTGCAAATTTGGATTATATCATATCCAGCTGATTAGATTTTAAAACCGCATAATATAATTAATGGAATGAGAAATAATGAAGAATTTATACACGATATATGAGAAAATAATATATATTTTTATTATTAAATAATTAATAATGAGTAATCTTGTCATTCATTCATGAATTTACATAGATTCATAAAAATATGACTCATGCTTCTTCAACTCGATTTCTAACGAGGTTACCTATTGTTTATTCTATCTATATTTTGTATCCATTCGTATTTTGTTGGGAATTTAATGTTTGTGAATGTAATTAAATGAAAATATACATTTTACATTCATATATTATCAAATTTCCACCTATTTATCACTCATGATGGAATATGAAGAGGTATCCTGATATTAACTTCCATTGTAAAATTCATGATTCAATAGGAGAATCACCTCAAGTGAGCTTAGGTGTTTTGATAATGAGTAATAATGTCATTGGAATATAAGAACTGAATTGGAATATTAGGGATATTAGAGAACTATTTGATATTTGTTTCAAAGAACAAAAATTTTATACCGCAAAAGGATGAATTCGACTGAGAAGATTAGATCGATGTTCAGCATCGGGATTCTCTGGTCGTAGCTTTTTGTCAGATGAGATGTATTTCTCTGATCCAACCTTTTCCGCCTTCTCCTCATCCTCCTCCTCCTTCTCCTACTACTACTACTCCTCCTCCCCCACCTCCTCCTCCTCCTCATCCCGAAACTCGACCGACACCCGAGCTGTGAGTATGAGTTGCGGAAACTGAAAGTTCTGATCCAACTTTGCATTAGTGAGGGTAGTTGAAACAGTGCAGCAGTTATAGGGGCGGTGGCAAAGGCGAAATATTAAGGGGGGTGGCAAGAAGTTGTCAGAAAGTTTTGTAGGATGTGCTTTTCCATCTCTCGCTCAGTGAGCACAGCACGCCTCAGCAGCCGCCCAGAAATAAGTAGCACAAAGTGACTTTGACTTGTACACTCACTGATTAGCAATCTGTGTGAAATGTGGAAAATGCTGTGCACACGGACAACTACTCCTTGTGATGTGGGTAGTGATACACAGATGCACTCTCAATCAATGAACTGCATCTTCCAGATTTTGAAACCGTGAGTTATTAAACAGAATTCAACAGCTCAATTAAATAAAATAACAACCTGAATTAGTAATTGTTTGAACTCTTCACTATCCATTTTATGAAAAATCGTTGAAGAATAGTCATTATTTGTCATCTTCAATATCCTCTTATAGATGATTGATCATTAATTTGATGTTGGTTTGAAATGCAATCAACGTTGTTTGAAATTATTGTAGCTGTTATTGCTAGTGTTCTCTGTTCTGTAAAACATACGAAAAATATCTTTAGAAGGTCTATCAAACTTTTTAAATTTATAAAACTAAGCACATTTTGACAAGCAGTAACTGAGGATTGTGAGGAATTGAGGAACTGAGCAGTAACTTTCCGTACTATAGTCTCTATAGATTTTCGATCTCAATTGTTGAGAGATATTGTTTTGCGTATCTCTGCATTCGATACATTCGATTAAAGCAGTAGAGATAATTTTTGTATCTTGAAATTTTCTTTTTTAAAGAAAAATTGATTGATGAATCCGTATATAGAATTTTCGTAACAAATCTAATAAAACCTTGAAAACGTCATAGCACTATGTACACTTTATACGTTCCATAACGCCTGCTTGAAACCAATTTCATCAAATTATAATTGAATTATTGAATACTGACTATTGATTATTGATATATTTTTTTAAATGAATTTTTAATAATCCTCCACATGAGTTGACCTGGGCCGTGTGACTGAACGGCGGCGGCTATTAATTGAAAATGATCACAGAGAATTACATGACAGTTTGAGTAGAATTCTTTTACGGATAGGACATGATGGTTTAAACAAGTAAAACTGTATTACCGCCCACGATTGAGAGTAACATTTCCACGCTGCGTGAGAAACAAAAGCACAGCCTTGAAAGCTGACAAATGAAAATCTGCTTTCCTGTCAAACAGACTCATTACGGTGTCCAACGATCGTGTCAAATACGTTTCCGATAACGTTCGACCTGAATTTGCAGCTTTCGGCGCGAGGCTCTAGCAAATGACGACGGAGGCGGCAATGGCCTTCCATAGAAGTATATCCATTTAGTGAAATATATGTATATAGTTCTATGTGGCCTTCATGTTCAGGCTTGTTTTGTGTGCGGCGCCTAGATGAAGAAAGTACACAGAAAGGTATTCTAAATAGAGGCCGACCGCCCTTATTCGTGGATAATAGCAGCGTGCTGCGGCCACCCGGCAATCATGTCGATGCGGGCGGAGCGGACACAAATTGTGCACTCGAATATAGACGGCCTGAAACTTTGATGAATCAATTACCGGGGGACAGACAACATAACTGTCGCTCAAATATTCACCGACTGTTGCCAATAGCCGCACGAAAAAATAAAATCGCCAAGTGTAGCCGTGCACCACATAACAAATAATGGCAGCTGTGATTCAGCCCCGTCTATTTATTCATTTCATGTTCAACTCGTTTTGTTGACTGACACAGTATATGTTGAAATGAATGTGGTCTAGACATCAATAGTTTGATTTATCGGGCAGCACAGAGACCTTCAATTGATCCGGGGTGTTAATAACCATATAATCATGTATAATCGGCAAAGTGTTTCCCAGAATCGAACTCAATGTGAATTGACGATTGAACACGTGTAATGAAGAAAATTTTCAGACAAAATCAAACTACTGTAGAATCAAGTGGGGTTTGTAAGTACTTGTATGATTCTATGCCAAGGTCTTGAAAAACAAATTGGAAGTCTACTTAAGATTCAATGATAATTTCCAGGTCTACGTTTTTCCATCAAAACAAATAAGTTAATAAGCTTAAAAAAATATCAATGAAATCAATTTCAGAAAACAATGACTCAGGAGCTCACTACTCTATTGCAATCAGTTTTCACAAATTCGATCGTACCCCTCTCTCTCTATGAGGCCTGACTCTTCATGTCAGTTCTATTTGTAATGGATTTATTTAAAACAGTGGAAAAAAGATGGATCCTTATCAAGGGGAGTCTAACTGGTTCGGCTTGCTATGGTATTTGGATGAACAATGAATCCAAATCACCTCATCACAGCTTTTAACAATTTTCAAAATGAATTCATCCACTATGATGCAGTTTGATGGACTAGATATTTATATTATACAGCGGATGATTTCTCATGCTTAGTTTTGATCAAAGAGTTCTAATGAGTTTTAATAACAATAGTAATTTTCAATCAAGGTGCTTTTTTCATCAAAATGAACCAGCTTTACAATTTTTCGTTTTTCAGTTTTTCATGCTCGGAATACATTTGTGTCAACATACAATCCAACATGACAAAATTGTACAAACTGGCTTCTTCAACACTCTCCAACATTTTATTTCATTCAAACACATTACAAAAAATATCAATTCAGTGCATCTATTCACCCCTCTAGCTAATAGCTATTTGAGAGGTATATAATTTAAAATATAATATTTTAAATTATATACCTCTCAAATAGCTATTAGCTAGAGGGAGGAAGAATTTATTTTTTATAATAAACAATAAATTCTTACAACAAACAAATTACAATGTACAACTAATGGAATGGAAATAACAATAGTTTATCTCTTTAATATAATTGTACCAGGCTGCAACCACTTTGGCTATCTGTGTTTACGAGTTGTTGGATAATATTGCAGTTGACCTGTGTTATCAATTCGATTATCGTGGCGATGTAGGTTGTTGCAGCGGCGGCAGTTGATTTGTTGGCTGGTTGATTATTGGGAGGTGGTAGGGTGGGGGGGAGAGTCACACAGCCGTGCCGATTGTTGGGTGTGATTAGGGCGGGCATGGTGAGGGGAAATTAGGGGGGAGGGGGTGAGACGGAAGCGACGTCTGGCCAAGTCATCATCATCATCGTCATGAGTTGGCCTGGGCCGTGTGACAGAACGGCGGCGGCTATTAAGCGTTATGAGTTATGAGCCGGCGGTGTGGCACTGTCGCGAGATGCCTTTGATCTGTGAGGCGTGCGCCAGTGTGTGACAAGTGCAGCCGCTCTGAAGCGAGACAGAAAGAGTTGGAAACCTTTGTTTCGGACCGCTGCTTTATTTTCGACCGGGCCGGGCGTGCTTTAAATTTATCCCGGCGACTTCTTTCTCGTTTATTTTCCTCCTTCTCACACCCTTTCCCGTACTCACTTTCTCTCCTTCTCTTCGCCTCGTCGCAGTGGTCGGCATGCACTTTGCCTCTTCTAGACTCGCCTCTTCTAAATTTCAGCTAAGACTCTGTCTCTGTGTTTCAGCTAGCTCATCCTTCCCACACAATCAGTCGGGCCGGAATTCAGATAGTGCCAGCGTTCACATACTCGCTCAGCTAGCCTCGTTTCCGTCCATCACGATTGACTGCATCAATCGTTCTCACTCATTAATGTAGCTGATTGATATTCCGCCACTGTACTTCATGTAGACTGTTTGTAGACAAACTGATTCTTGGAATAGAACTGAAATTTCCCGTTATTCGACGTTACGTTATTTCAAGTCTACTGCAAGGTTTGTGTTTTATAGATTTTGACTTGATTCCTTGTCAGGTTTATATTAAAAAGTTACATTGTTTTATGAGGATAGTTGGTATGTACTCGTATTTCACTTCCGTAATTTATCCATGTATCGTACACTGAATCTCTCAATAAGAATTTAATATCTTACATTGGAGTCTCCTGCTACAAAGACTTACACATTATTACGCTACATACTGCACAAGACAATTAAGAAGAGTCAAGTGTTAATCCAATGTCCGATTACAGAGCTACCGGTAAAAATACAGTATATTATTGTAAAACTACTATATGGTATTTTATGTTTGAGGATAAATATGGCTGATTCACACACATAGGTTAGTCGTGATAGTATCACGTGTCTACCGTTCCCCGACCGTGTCATTTCCAATGGAATTGCCAAACCATTCAACTATTTCTCAAAATATTAATTGAAAATAATAGCAGTTGACACAATTGTTTGGAAGAAATTATGATGGTAATGCAGGTCCTTGTGGAGTCTCATGTTACTCCAAGTGATTCAGACTCAGATGTAAAATACATTATTATAATATTATGATTAATTATCAATATTATTGTTATTTATTGGATGGATCCAACTTAAATTGCAACACACAATATTGGATCGAATGGACTAATACAGCTCAAGCGACCTATACTCATAGATTTTTATATAGATCTTGTGCTCTTTATCTCAGAATACTGTCTTGAATCACCTACAGGAGCAGTATATGCAACAATTGCATCATTTCGCTTGATCTGACCGAAGGTCAAGGACATAGTACACAATTCCTGATGTAAAGTAATATATATTATGTCATGTGAGAGACTAGAATAACTAAGTTATTGTTAAAAAAATCTCAACATGTTTTAGACAGCAAATTTTCGATCAGGATTTCAACATAAAACAGATCGATGAAAACTTAATTATTTAGACTAGATCGTCTGCTCTTAGCCTTCTCTTGAGAAAGTCGGAGAACCTAGAAAAATATTTAGGATACTGCTAACCTGCTTTGAGAAGCTCGAAAACAGCAGTTCCGAACCAGCGGCTAGCCAAATAAGGTTTCTTTGCGACCTGATGTCGGCTTGCCTGAAACCCTGCGGTATTCACCAATTAGAAGATTTCTCTTCACCGACGTAGTTCATTCTAGCATTGCTCGACACTCCTGGGGGAGAAATATTAATATGTACTGAGGTCCCTATGTCTTTCCAAGAGAAATTTGTGAATAATCATTCATTCAAGTTAATCAATATGTAGGCTGAACCAAAATTTTATTTATAAAATTCTTTAAAGGTTCGTTCACAGGTTGCTTACAATAAAAAATATAAAAAATTAACACAGGGAACGTTTATATTATCTCGCTTACAGTAAAACAAATTCATACAGACGTACGTTTTTGTATGGTATTGTCTGTAGGCTCCAGTAACTCATGTATCGATTACATAACTGTAAAGATTTGACAATCTTGATTATGCATCAACTGATCAAGCCAAAAAATTAAGAAAATTTAGTGTCTGGCAATTCTATGTATTCAAACCTCAAAATTATCAATGTTATTCACACAATAATATAAGTTAATATAAGAGACTGATATAAGTGACTATGTTATTGTTATGAATTATCGTAATAAGACACGTTATAATATATCAGGCCATCAAATTTTTAAAGTTTAGTGTCTGATTTACAATATTCTAAACATTAAAATCGCCATCATCGATATCATTCAAACGCTGCTCTAATATAGGATACTGCAACATGTGAGTTATAAATATTATCGTATACTGTACTGTAGGCGTGAGTTACGCAAAAACGATCATTATTTGATTAAATGCATGTTTTCGTGGAGGGAAATAAAAGCGGACAGATCACACTCGCAGACGCACACGCGTGCGTGACAAACGTCGGTCGGGTCGGAAACGTGCAGCATGGCTCGACCATCCGTCGCGTCGGTCTCAACCGTAGCTACGGCGGCGGCGGCGGCGGCATAGTCGTTTTAATTATCGGCAAAGTGTGAAGGTGACGAGGGGTGAGGTGGGCGGTCATGAAGGGGTAGTCACGCAGAGTGCCTGTCCCCCTCGTTGTGTTGCGGTGCCTTGTGCGGAGAGACTCGACATGGTGCGGCGGGAGGAAGGAAGGGAATCCCACTCGTTATTTAGATGGAAAGATCGGGTGTGGGGTGGTAAGTGGGGGGAAGCGCCTACGCCCCGCGGTCACCAAAACACTCGAGACCGGCTGCCGAAGTGAACTCAACTCAACCTCGTCCTCATCTCTTCCTACTGCTGTTGCCGCTCCTTGCCTCCGGCTGTCGGTCTTAACGACCGAGGTCTCTCGTATGGCCTCCCCGTGTGCGTGTGTGAGTGTTGGCGCATTCGGTAAAGCTCCCGATGCTGTGTTACGAGCTCTACCACCCTCCCTCCCACCTCCGCACCGACCCCCTGCCACAGCAGTCAACGTTTACCTCTCTCCGCATTGAGACCACAACGGATAACAACAACAACGAGGACGAGGCCTAGCTGAAAATGTCGAGCCGAAAGAGAGCGTCCAAAAAGCGCCGTTAACGAGAGAGACAGCTAGCTGTGCTCTGCGTTATCTGTGTACAACTCGTCTCTCGTGCGACCGAGGCAGCAAAAGAGACAGATGACTCACCCGACGGGCACCAATACTGTTTAGGGAGGCGCGCTTGCAACACACCAACACACACGCATCGATGTTCACACAGTCGTTTGCTGATGATGGTGATCGCTGTTGGACGACTCTTCCTTCCACTTATATTATCTGCTGCTGCTGCTGCTGCTGCTCTTCAGTTATCAGAAAGCGGCTGCTTTGCTGTGTGCTTTCTGTTCACTCGTTGCATGATTGCGCCCCAAGCTGCCGCACAGGCACCACTCTGACCTGTGCTGTGAAATGCACGTCTTTGATTACAACCGTACTCTGCCTCTTCTTCTGCTCCTACATCATTTTCCACTCTTCTTTCACTTCGAGTACAGCTGAACTGTACGTCCATCATAATCTTGCTGATCAAATCTTCACCAAGCTACACTGAGACATTGAGTAAGAAATGTCCAATGTCAACCTATCAATTGTACAACATAATCATCTCTCATCAGATCGAAATGATGAGGAAATATGTCTTTAAAGTATCAAGCTATTTTAAAAATACAACAGTTTGATCAATTAATTTAAGCCCCAATCTGAGTAACATCTTCAATTATTCTTTGTGGAATTACAATGATCAATTACTCATTATGAATTGATCATTATAAATTTTTTATATAACACAAAAGTCAATATATCTCTCATTTAATAACTCTTTCTACTGGGTTGGTCAGGAAATATGAAGTTTGTTAAGCCAGATTATCGTTATCATCCTGTACCTACTTTACATACTATAGGTGTTAAGTACAGTACTATTATAGGTGTTATTTGGGTGGTAGGTGATTCAGATGTTATAAAGTAGTTCAGGCTGATAATATTCACCACAGGTCGACATCTATAGATACTCGAATAAATGCAATTAGTATCATGCACCGACTGAGTCGTTTTTGTTACCGCAGTTGAAGAATCTCGAAATGTGTGCCTCAAGCAATTCACGCAATAAAAATAGACACCGTACGGTCATGTGTATGTGAAAATGGAAGCGGTCGGCGATCATTCTTTCATGTTTGAATTAGTGACAATGACGTCATGAGTAGTCTCTCTGTCTTTGTGAAAACAAGATTTCCTACCAAGAAAGGATTCATCTGTTTATCCGATCATATGATTGTTATCTGATAACTCCAACAGAATAGTTACCGGTAATTTAGAAACTCCTATATTCAATGTCTAAATGCGTTGTCGACCGAGCGGTCAGTGACGTATTGACATTGACAAGAATGAAAAATATTTCTTTTTTTCAATAAGTTGTTACATATAACCTCTATAAGATTGATTATTATGATTTGAGTTTTTGTTACCTTGAAAAATGTTATAAAAATCCAATTCAGTTGAGATTTCCCTCAACTGGAAGTAGATGAATTACCGGCTTTACCGGTATGTTGTTCCACTGAACTACGTGCGTTCGTTAGCGTGTTTCGAAGTGGCAGCGAAGGGACGTAGGCAACTGCAGAAATACAATTCAATAATACAGTAATTAATTCATGGTATTGTTGATAAAAGATCATTCAATTTTTCACCAATACAGAAATCATTTTTAGGCGAAATTTATAGAACTACATTAGGATCTATTATAATGGATTCTAGCAATCCTAAAGCAATTACAGTCCTTGAGTAAATATTTACTATTTCCCACACAGAAATGATCTCCTAAGCAAGTTAGTTATGATGTTAAACTTGACAGAACGTTTCTTAGATAGAGAAATTCAAGATTATATTATTCAAATTAGAAAATTGTTTAGCAGCAGCAATTGAATTTTATTTATTGACAACATATTATTCAAAAATAAAATCACAAAAATGTGTAGAAGAAGCCGCAATAAAATTTCAGTTTATCCATTGTCAATACATAGGCCTATCATTCAAAAACTGAATTCAAAAAAATGTGTAGCATCAGCAATAATTGAATTTAATACATCTATTGTAAACATATTATTCAAAAAATAAATTCACATAAAAATTGTTGTAGAAGCAGAAGGATAGGTCTTTTGCAGCCGCAATTGAATTCCAGTCGTCAACATATCAAACTATTGTCAATATATCATTGAAAAACTCAATTTATACGAATGTGTCAGTTCACTTTCATTCATGTATTTTCAATCAAAAAACTAAATTCACAGAAATGCGTCTGTTTTGTTATTTTTTAGCAGGAATAATGTTTAAAAAAATGTGTCTCTTTTGTTATGTTTCAGCAGCAGCAATAAATAGTCGCAGAGTTGCGGAGCCGCAGCCGAGGAATGTGTGAGAGGTGCACGCACTCAGGTGCGCCCCTGCTCTAGAGATGACCGCCAAGCTGGTGACTGCAGTAGACAGCGACCGCAACAACAACAACAGACGCACCAGCCGCAGCAGCAGCAGCGGCAGCGGCAGTGAGTCGCAGACGCACGCACAGGTGCAGATAGTGGTGCCCAAGGTCGTGAAGAAGCACTCCCCCCTCCCGACGGCTCCCACCCATCAGCTCGCTCTAGGCGTCAGCATACCAGCTTCACCGCTGTCGCTCAACAGAGACGGCCGACGGGTTAGTCTATTATTCAAATAAATTTTTATTCATTTATTTATTTAGCGTATGGCTTTTAATAGTGGGGAGACCCGAGTAGGGTTGTTCCACTTCACCAACATAACCAATTATCCCTTGATAGGGAACATGGTGAAAGTTTGTTCAGACATCAACATTTAAAAAAGTATTTTTTGATATTAATATTTATATTCAAATAAATATATTCGTTCATTACAATCAAATGCCCATACTTAACATTAATATACTGTAGTTCATTAAAGCTAATGTAGGCTACATCATAATTGGATAAATAGAAAAAAATTATAGCAAATCGAACAAATTAATGTAATAGCTGGTTCATTTTGCTAAGGTACCGTACCGGGAGCGGAATTGATTGAAAGTGTATTATTGTCTCTACAGATTTTTACAATTTTCAAAGTGAATAAAAATTCATCCATTATATATAGATAGAATTGCAGCATCTGGGGGACCTTTGCTGCTCCGCTGCATCGAAATTTGAGAACACACAAACAAAACAACAACCTGAAAATAGAAATGAAGCGAACATTAATAATAGTAGCATCTCGAGGCTCATAAATTGTAATGATCGAATTACAAAATAGATGATATTGGATACCTTTGAAAAATGAAATTGCGGTAGAAAAGTGAACTCCGTTCAATCAATAAATAGGTAGGTAGTTATTTTATAATCAGAAAAATATTTAACAATAATGTTAAAAATTAAGGATCTAAAAAATATCAGATATGAATGATAAAAATCGAGGTAATTAGAATATTCTATTTGTATTCTATTTACCTTGATACAAATCTTGAATTATACAGAAATTATCACTAATATTCTTGGACTAAAAAATCAGGCTAACCTTACTGGAGCAAATGGAGATATTTGATTGGTGGAAATATAAATCACAGTAAGATGTGTAGGAATATAAACAGGAAAAAGTGAACTACAAAGGATACACATTCTAATAATGATATATTAAAATTTACTATAATAAAATGTTTTATTATTATCCAATGTGACAGAGAGATTTTATTATCTCTTGTCCTAATTTTCCATTGCGAAAGCTCGAATACAGTAGACTATACTTCATATTTTTCTTGTTCCATCCTCATCATCAAAATTCACAAATTTTTCAAAGACTCTTAATAATCACACCTTTTTCATCTCACTATTATGACCAAATGCTAATGATTTTTAAATATTTTTCATGACCTGAAGAAATTCACAAATGAAATCTTTTGTTTCAGGCCAACAAGCCACTGATGGAAAAAAGGAGAAGAGCTCGCATTAATCAATCTCTAGCACTTTTGAAAACACTCATATTGGACTCTGCAAAGTCTGAGGTAATTATTGAAATTAATTGTTTTTCTCTGTCAACACAAAAAATTTAACATGAATAAAACCAAAGAAAAATTATTTTTCAAAATCAATCGACTGGAATTTAGTAATGGTGTGAATATATAATAAACCTTTTTGATGAAGTAAAGAACTCCAAAGTTGATCCTTGAAAATGATAATAATTATTTAATTGTGTTATATCGATTCTATAGGTGGCAAAGTTTCTATAAACTGGGCAAAATGTTTTCTTTCTTTATAAAATAAACTCAGTACAATTCTCAAATAAAATATCAATTTTATTCTGGATCCAAAACTTCTTGTAATATTATTTCCTTAAAAAATTGAGACAATCTATTTTAATATCATGTTAAAATTGAGTAAGATCATTTACATTTACAAAGCATGCATGTAGTGTAAAGCATTTACAGTAAGTATAACTTGGAAAATGGAGATAGCTGGATCCAGAGTGAAGGATTCACACTGCGATTTTCACACCTATACCTCAATCTCCTAGCAAAAGAGAGGAGAGAAAATTGAGTGAATCCTACATTTAAATGATAAATTCTGCTGTCTTGGTCATATTTTTGTAAATCATCAAAGTAATTTAGTGATTGGGTTTATAAACGTTAGTTGATACAATACGTTGGGTTTAAACGTTGATAGAATATTTCTAGAAAAATATTTCTCGTTTGAATAATGAATTTAAAATAATTATAATACTATTATGCAATATGTAATTATTTTGCTTCAATTTTGTAAAGAAATAGGGTTTTTTCTTGTAAAAGATGTATTTTCAAAGTTAAAGGCCCGCATAAGACTAAGGGTCACCGGGTGACCCTGCTAGCGACGTCGCCTGGCCACCTAGTCAAATGACGACCTAAGCTTTTCATAGTTACTTCAAAAGGATGAAGCTTATAGGGGATTAGAAAAGAAATGCTTTAGTGTAATGTTTAATTTCCCATAATACTATTTAATTTTCTCTCGGAACTGGGAAGATCAATATAAATATTTCAAGTTATATACTGTACTTCATTTTTGTCCAATGATTCTTTATTAATAATTTTTCTGAAATAATTGTTGGCTTATGCGTGTGCAGTAGTGGATGATTATTTAAAATGTATATCCTCAACGCAGGAATGCCTAATGCCTAATGAGGAATGCATTTTTTCTTTTTTTTAATATCTTGTTTATTATACTAGATAAGAATGTTTGAAATGATTATTTAATTAATTAAGATATTCTCTTTTGCAGAATACAAAGCATTCTAAATTGGAAAAAGCTGATATATTGGAGTTAACAGTCAGACACCTTCAGAGGCAGAAGACATTAGGATCAGCTGTTCTCGACAAGTACAGAGCCGGTTACCAGGAGTGTGCAAAAGAGGTGTGTTTTTTTCTTAATTATTCATTATCCTTAAAAATGATATCATCCCCTTACTTTGTAGAATTTAAGCAAGTAGGCTAAACAATTTTATTTTAAATAAACGGAGCAAGAGTGTATCTTGCAATACATTGCAGACTATTATCTCTTCAAGTACCTACTAAAAAGTAATAAACATACCATGTTAGGATCAAACGTAAAAGAAATTTCTTGTTGAAGATGAGTTCTAAATAATCATCAGTAGAGAAGGCAGCTACAAAAAAATGAGGGAAACAACGAATTACACATATACCTAGGCCTAATACAATATTTAATTCTCATTAAATGAACTAAATAAAATATATTTCAGTTTGTAAACTGATAACAACAGCAGAGTTCAGCTCTCTACACGAACAATTTAAAATAATCTAATATTTAATTTTAAATTTTAAATTTACTGTACCTACCAAGAAAATAATCAAATAATTATAATCATATCCTACTTGGTGCAATCACATTTTTCAATCAATTGACTAGGCAGATTAGTGTGATTTTTATAAACTTTAGGTCCTCTGACATCAAGTTTCAATGATTGATTTCCATCAATATAATATTAAGCAAATTAAGAATAATATTATATTCTATAAATTGTTCCTGTGCCCGTATGAGGAGCCTTCTTCAAATTTAATTATGTTTTGTCCCAACATTGTAAATTGTACACGAAGAAGAAATAAATCAATTTCAATCATTTTTCAATATTATTGATTTCTATCAATATGACAAAAGTATGAATCAAGATTGGAATAAAGTTATATATTATGAATTGGTCCTCTATTATCAAGTTTCAATTCATCTCTACCAATTTAACAATAATGAATATTACCCTTTATAAATTATTCCCCTGACATCAAGTTTCTATGATTGCAGGTGACCAGATTCTTGGACACACCTGAACTGCACCTGGGCGTCACTCCCAATCTGAATATCAAACCGGGATCGCCACACCAGTTGATCGACCCCACCATAAAGCAGCGTCTGCTGAGGCACCTGGAGAGCTGTGTGTCCGAGATCGATTTGGATTTCAGTTTGGCGGCCGTCAAGTCAGGCCTGAAGGCATTGGACAACGAGGCGGACAATCGACTCGATCAGATCGAAGACATGCTGATGGCAGCCGAATGCAACCAACGAATCAAACAGGAGCCCATTGACAGCGACGAAACCACAAAACCAGACAGCAGCACTGTGTCTCCGGGAGATGAGAACAACAACAACAACAACAACAGTTCCAACGTGAAAAACCATAAAAGACGCTCGAGTGGCGCTCGAAGTAGAAAGTCGAGCAATCCTGAGAAGAAGCCCCTAGTTACCTCCACCAAGACTACTAAAGCGATGGAAGTTGACACCGATTTCCCACCTAGTCTCACCCCCACTCAAGCCAGCACCTCCAGCCAAGTGTCTGTGGTTCAGGTGAGAAATCATCAAAATTTATAGGCCTGAGTGTTTTTGAGCTTCAAGAAGTCCGATGACAAAAAATAATTCCTCTCTATCTGTCTAATGTCATCCGTCAAATTAAATGAATGCTATTATAATTCATTGAGGCATCCATGTGCCTCACCAAACCAACCAGCTATACTAATGTACACTATCATAACGGGCAGTTTTGCTGCCTATATTAATATCAATTTTGATATTTTGATCGGCTTGTATATCATAATTCTTGTCATAAAATCATAAACTGTATCCTCTACTTATATAAAATACCGTAATTAAAGAAATAATCAGGAGAAAAATACAAAACTTGGGCCTGTTTCACAATTTAGTTTGGAAGTCCTGTAAAACATGACTAATTTAATTTATCTCATGTATGCCTTGCTATTCATATCAAGTGTTTCCGTATTTTTCCTGTTTTATCAACTTATTTATGAAACAGCCCCCAGTATTGTATTTTATCTTTGATTTTTTCTTTTCATTCTCTTCAAATACAGAATAGAGGAGTAGCCTATAGAATACCTATACTATACAGACTGTATAATACAGTCCTTGGCAAAAGCTATGTCATTTTTCATGAAATATAGGCTCCTGTTCGAATTGTAGTGATTCACTATGGACTTGAAATCAATGAAAAATTAGATTAGATTAAATCAAATCAAATTTTATGTCCCTTTTTCAAACAATACAATATTATACAAAGGAAATCTTTAGCGACTCATATAAACTTCATAGTGTATGCTAAAAGCATAGCACATCATGCAATTTTTTATATTGTCTTTTCATATCTATAGGCTATAGAATGACACAGCTTGCTACATAGATATAAAAGCCAATACAAAAATGGCACCTCGTGCCATGCTTGTAGAGTGTATGTGTCGCTTTATGCAATAATAACAAACATATTATACAAATTGAAGGAGAAACCATCGAATCTTCTAAAAATAATTTATTGTTTGTCGTACAGGTGATACCCTCACGCCTCCCGGACGGACAAGTGGTATTCCTGTTGCCCAGCCATTACGTGCAGATGTCGGGACAGGATACGGGGACAGGCGTGCCGGACACAAGGCAGAGTGGCGACGCGGACAGCCCTATGGCCGAACAGGACGCGCCACTCGACTTCAGCGTCCGCTCTTGCAAGGACACCAACACGCCCGACTGGGCCACTGAAATGCCCCCCCTCACGCCCACCCACACTCGCGTCACCTCACCCGATAAAGACGAAGACGTCTGGAGGCCTTGGTAGCCTGCCCATGCAACAATGAATGAAATTGTATTCATTGTTCACCCCTGTGTCATACCAAAAATGTACTATATATTATACAGTTATAAAATTTTATAAATATTTTAGGTTATTTCTTTTGTACAGTAGAGTTATACTAAATGAGAGATCGATAGTTTATTTGTTGTTGAAATGTTTATGTATGTTACAAATGGTTTCTATTAGTTTTTATTTTTGTATGAGGGCATTTTACTGTCTATGTTATTACTAATTGTTCCTTTAATATAAGCTTTTGTGGAGAAAAATTATATGAGTGAGAGATTTCTGCAGTTATAAATGATGTGCTGAGTTAGAGAATTTGATATTTTTATCTACATCATTAGTAGAGTTGCAATGTTAAATTATATTATAACAATATATAATTTTTCAACAATAGTATTTTGTTTTATATCGAACTGGATATCTAGCTGAGGCCACACTGCTGGATGGCTGTGAAGTGGATAGGTGGAATATTATAGATCATAAAACATCCATAGTAATAGAACATTTATATGTTCTGAACAACTGTTCTACTGGTATTAGGTACTAAGGATGTTCTATGTACTATAGTTATTCCATCTACCCACTAGGTAACCATCCAACAGTGTGGCCTAAGGCTGAGGCCAACGTACTGTGTACACGACTGTATTTGTAGAAGATGAAAAAAAAATTGGAAATAAAATTCAACTCTCAAGCAATTGTACTTTTTGAGCACCTGTGAGCAAATAACTGCGTATTAATATGACTTGATATTTAATAATTGTACCCAAGTGCAAATTTACTTCGATGTGCAATCAAATTGATAATAGGCTTTATTTTCCATTTGTTCCAGAATTTTTCATAAGTAGTGTGCTGCAATCATTCTCATCTCAAAAATAATACAGGTGGCAATCTGTTACCAATGACCATAATCAAAATGTAATTTCTGTATTAATTTTAGCTTGATTATAATAATTATTTAGAGTATTTTTCAAGATAAATCTTATGCAAAACTCTCAATATTTGTGACTGTTAGTATAAATCCTGCTTTGATACAGTAATTTGCTTAGCATCTATCCAACAAATGAACATGAAACAGCAATAGCATTGTTCCTGTGTTACCTGATTTTGCAAGAAATTATAATAAAAATTAAAAGAATTCCATATTCCATGATTCATAATGAAATGGTAAAGATATAATTCAACAAGAAATCTATCGTATTACACATGATGAATCAGAATGAATATAGTAATGTGTTTAAAAGACAATGGGCTTAATATAATAGTCTAGGCCTAAAATTATTCTCAAAATTTTATCAAGCTCTGAAAAAAGATTAACAAAAAATTTCTGAAGGCAAAAATTACGTAGGCCCATCAAGTTTGATGATGACAAAAATGATGAAAATAAATGAAAATCAAAATGTAATCAATTATAATAAATTTTTTTATTTAGTTTCATTGATGTTATTTTTACAGCTCACCTTTATTATGTTAGAGATTGTTGTTTTCTTATCTGAGGTCAGGCTTATGCCTTTATTGGTATTCATTTTCTGAGGTTTTTGTATGTTTTCTTTTTGCATAGCACGTACTCTGAAATTTATTGCACGGTACCCAAAAAGAAAAATTTTCAAAAATTGTATATGGCTATTAATATCGTCAGTCTTTTAAAGGTCGAATAAACTTAACATTCTAATTATACAGTCGAATGTTGTTTTGCAAAGCCTCACTTTTAAGATGATACATAAATTCATTGATTTATGAGAAACAAATTGTAGGTGTAATTCATGAAGTATGGTAATACTGTATAATGTATGATACCGAAACACACTTGTTCACATATTGTCAAGCTTGTGAATAATTTTATTTGACTTCAACAAATCATTGTTTGTCAGTTACATGAGTAATACAGTATTATTTTATATGATGAAGTTCGTTCTAGAATATGAAATAACTTTCATATTTTAAAATTGTATGAGGATAGATATTTTTCCTGGCGCTTTATGTGTTCTATTACCTAAGCTACTTCATTTTTCAAAAAATCTTATATTGTTAAGCGTGTTAATTGTAATACCTGAATAGAATGAAATAACCAACCGGTATGTAGCCTACTTTTGATTAAGACAGCATAATTATAATGATTTCTGGTTTGATAATATGATTTTCTTTGAGAAAGGCTATTTTTTTATTAGAGCTACCTTATGATAATACACACCTCAAAAGGTGTCGTCATACACTTTTAGAGACGGCCTTCATATTGATTCCAAAACTAATTATTTGTTTCAAAGAGCCCATTAAAAATATAGTGTATTATTAATGGAATGAGTTTCATTGCAATCGTTCAAATAAAATAAGATTCCAATATTGACAGTATTATTCAATGAATATGAATTCACCCATTACCTGCTTCGCAAAAGGTTGAATGGAATATGAGCTAGTCCATAATATAGCCCCCTTTAAACTACATGGCCGCGGCCTTCAATGTGACAATGTCGCTGCATCGGCTTGCATGAGCAATGCAAATCAGTCATGTGTTTGTAGTGTTTTTTATAAGTATGATTTTATAATTAAACCAGCCGGTATTGCGAGGTTGTCACATTGAAGGCCACGGCCATGTAGTTTAGAGGGGGCTGTGGCTAGTCTCTTTCCATTCTCTGTAAATTTTCAACATCTTTTTTTCAGGTAGCTGGGGCCTATTGCATGAGAAAATACAAGCTAGTAATACTAGTTGTCAGATTGCAAGTTACCATAGTGACAACTAGTATTACTGGCTTGTATTTTCTCATGCAACAGGCTCCTGATGTAATTTTGCAGTTCCAGTTGTACGGTACTGTTCTGTAGCATTAGAATTTAATAGGAATAACATATATTAACAGTACGGTATTCTTTAACTGGAAAATATTAATTTTCATCAATAAAACGATTTTTCAGTGTTGATAGGATGAGTTTGAATGTGAAATTTTCTTTGATATAAATCAGCCAGTTGAGTAGAACTAAAAAATTATTATACTGTATTTGAAAATATTACGTATTCAATTTTGGGATGAACACCTCAATATCGTACTGTACGTCTTTCAAAGACGTAGCCTACACTCCACTGTAGTTATGATATTCACTCACTTCCGTAAAAGAAAGTATTTAAAGAAAGTTCCACAAAAAGTGAGGAAATTATAATCAACAGTGAAATAAGCCTACAAGTCGTATATCATCTACTTTTTTTCTGTAGATGATGTTCAGATGATCCCAATAATTAAAGCTTCGTCGTGGAAAACACCTTGAAGCTATATTATACAAGGCGGCATTGATGAGGTGTCAACCTCCACCTCGCATAACATGGCATTTATAATAGATAACTATTTCAATTACTGTACTTTGAAACAGTTGTGAAATGAACATAAAGCCGGCTTCAGACATATTATCTCGCGAACGACACACATTTGTTTTGAAAATGTTTGTTATTTGCAACAAACATAATTATATTGACGAACCATCCACACATATCATGATATGGTGAAAATGTGTTCAATGTTGCCAATAACGCATATCTAGAGCCGGCTTTTTAAGAGATGATTAATCACGCTCTACAACAATCAACGTATGAAAGTAATAATAACATTCATTTTTCTTGGCGAAACCAAGTGAGATTGCGGTAAAGAAATAACACCATATCCTTTTCATGTAGATTTCTACTCACAATTATTTTATGAATTCAGACTGTGAATATTGAACTGTGAAAATTGATTTATTAGAATGGGACGCAACTTATTTTTATTTAGTTGGTGCAAACTTTCGTGAATATTCAATGCATTATGGTAGAAGAATAAATTTAAGATAGGATTATTAAATTTTTAATAAATTACAAACATATACTTCAATACATTCAACATTCTTTTGTATAATTTTATTTCTTTACATCGATTATAAGGGATTGATGACTTTTGTCGCAATAGACAAACTATGTCATAAGAGATCATATTAGAATAGCACATGAAATTTTTCCATTGCAGGAAGAAACTGATATAGGCCTCATTTTAATATCCTCTGTAAAGTAATGGAGAAAAATTATTAACTTACAAAAATATTTTTAGGCCAAAGAAAAACGATTTTCATTCCTGATGAACAAGCCATTTTAAGAAATGTCTGATAATAGTAATGGTACTAACTGGGTTCTAGATAATTTATTATTCACATTGTACAATATCAATAATGACGAGATCTCTGAATGAAATAACATTAGAATTAACGTTATTTAAATGTTGGTTCATAGACAACGAATGAGCTAAACAAGTTGAAAAATATTTTGTTAAAAGAACCACAAAATAAACTGGTATGAAATTCCAGTGTGAACAGTTAAGGTGATATGCCACAAGATGAATTGATTTTTCGAAGTTTAATGTGGTGTAGAGATGTGTAGTCAATGTCAATTCATCAACGACCCCTCGGATTGAATTGATACAATCTACAATCTCGGACTGACTTGAAAATAAAATATCCAAGTTACATACATACATAGGCCTATTTATAAATGTAGAACAAAATATTTATTTGAATGTATCATAACTCATTCAAATAAGTAGGAAACTCATATATCTTCCATATACACATAATTATATCTTACACATATCTACCACATTCTGAAACATATTTGCATTTCTTATGGTTCAAGTAATTCATGTTGGAACTATGTTTATGTTTTTCCTTTCGTCCATCAATATTTTGACATTATTTAAACTGAATGGCAGAGTATTGCACAGATTCATTAAGCCACAGACTATCCTAAGAACATCACAAAAGAGTTCGTGATTCCTGGTATTGTTGAGCCACTCACAGCTTATCGAGTCTTTGAGAAAGCTGAACTTAAACATCTGAGAAACTCTCTTCTGAACGTTGAGTACTTGACTCAATAATTTCTTATTTGTTACAATTGATTTTTGTACAAGTTGAAATTGGCCTCCCTGATAAGTCTCCAATTGGAAAATACGTTTGTCAAGCGGTATTAAATTGGTTGTTTGTTTTGAAAGGTCGAGAGAATACAAGATATCATTCAATTGCAGGGAAACAGTGTTATCGAACACAACTATGTCACCATGTTCCAATCCTTGTCTGATGCCGCTTTTCTCCAATAGTTCGGCACTAGTCGAAAACTGTTCAGTGGTCGGATTCGAAACAAACAGAACCGGATGAGAGGAATTTGAGAAACAGATGTAAATTCGTTCTACTAAACTGTCACTAGGATTCTTTGGCAAAAGATCAATTTTGAAAATATAATAAATAAGAGATCCGCGCCCACAATGAATTAATTCCGGTAACCATTGAACCAATTTTGGGAGACATTTAACAAGGATAGAAACAGTATATCCAAATATGTTTTTTACACATTCAACATTCTCTCCAAATCTGTATGCTAGGTCAGTCCAATCGAGATTCAATTTAATTTTCACCAAAGTCAGCAACAGCATTTCAAAAGGTGTAGCAATAGCAATACTTGGCAGATTCAAACAATTTAGGAGTGCGACGTAATATGGATAACCAGGTATTCCAGTGTAATAATTTATTTTCTCATTATTGTTTATGAAGTTGACTTTGCGTAGTTCAGTGCCTATTCTAGCTGAACGTTCCATGCATGAAAAAATGAGAGGCGTTGAAGAATCAACAGAAAATTCAAACTTTCGCACTTTTTCTGTTTTGTCCACTTCAACAAATAGTTGTTTCTTTGGCACAATTACAGGATTTAATTTTGCATTATTCATTCTGTCTAATATACCTTTAGCTGATAATCCACTGCTTTTAACTTTGTCCTTCTTGCTCGTTTGAGGTGTATTCAGGAGTTTTGTAATCAGATTGCCCATTTTATCTGGTTTATTCACAATACGTAACTTATTCAATTTAGATGGACTGTCAACAACACAATACTTCATATAAACATTCTGAATCTTCATAACACCCTGGAATTTTGAGGTTTTGGTTTTGGTTCTGGCTCTATGATGATTTAATTGCAATGTAGATTGATCACTTGAACTGTCATTTATATTTTGAAATGTTGATGGGCTATGCTGCACAATAGTCTGGTCACTGAATATTGAACTGCAATTAGAAGTTTGATCGGACGGTAAGTTGTTCTCAGTTGTATCGAAAGATTCACAAAGGCTGTCATATAAGGAGAAATGGTCTTGGTTATCATTCAAATCAGCCGATACAGTGTGATCAATAAGATTTTGCAAGCACTTGGCTGATTTATTGCTGTCCAAACCATTCACTTGTTGCGGATCAGAGTAGTTCAATTCTACCTCACCGAAAGGCAGTATATCACAATCAATGTTCGGAACAATGTTTTCGAGATTGTCACCATACCAGATATTTTGACCAAGTTCGGTATCAATATGATTTACATAAGAAATATCTTGTTGAGCATTCAACTCTTCAGGCTTATCTATTGGCAAGTTGAAAAGTTCTGGTACATTATTTCCAGCTTGTTGTTGATTTTCATTGCAAATCTGTTCATATAAATTGTTTATATTATCTATTTCAGTGGTGGATAATTCTTCTCCCGTGTTAATTGTTGCTACAGATACCTCCTCACCAACATACAAGTCTTCCAGTAACGACTCAGAATTTCCCTGATTGTCACTATTAGTATTATCATTATTCATAAACATCTGATTGTTTTGATCACAGAAAATACTGTCGATGACATCATCAGAGATGAAAAGTTCCTCCTCTACGTAGTCAGAGCAGATATCGTCAATCAGTTCTCCAAACTCGAGCACATTGACATCATCTGGTTCTATCACTGGTTGCTTCTTCAAACTGCATTCTGCGGCTTCCTTCGCCGTAATTTTGGTTTTCATTGTACTAGCTTTGTTTCAGAGCACTGCTTCAGAAGTGATCAAACAGGAATAATCCGCTCACGTTCCTCAGGGAAATTTTGATATCTGTAGGAAAACAATTTGTATAAATAACTGGAAGATATTCACATAATAAACTCATTATTGACAATTCACTAGCAACTGGAAGATGAAATAAAATATTTTCTAAACATTTAATTATGTAAATGAGGGCAGCCTTTTAAATTATATTAATAATATAATGATACACTAATGTTATATTTCATCTAATTTATTTTAAAACTCTTCCAGTTTTTAGAATTTCCAAGGATATGAATTTAGTTTGGTAGTATTTGACTTGAACTAGGATCATGAATATAGGTACAAATTTGCACCTTTATAAAAATATTTGAATACTAGAACAGCATTAAAAGTACTTAAGCATAGGTACATAAGTACATAAAGCATTAAGTACTTGAAAGTGCCCTGAATAGAAAGGATTTTCCAATCCAAGGCAAAATTAAATTAAATAAGCATTTTCAAGAGATTAGTAAAAAGATTGTAGTTTCCATTAAGAAATTTGTGGAATAACTTGGATATTGGATATTTGTGGAATAAACACGGATAAATTTGATTATTTTTCAAACAGATATTTGTCTGTTATGTGCATTGTGAGAGTATCGAAATACGAATAATAACCCCAATTGAACATTTGAAATTACAGTATATTATTTATTAATTAATTTATTCACACACATTGTAGAAGTTATACAAAGAAGAACAAATGTTTCTCCTCACCAGCCACCAAAAATGTGCAGAAAATTAAAATTGATCAAAGAAATAAAAAATTAGAAAGGAAAAATTCAATATAAACAAGGGAACCTTACATTAAACGCTAAAATTGATGAATAAGAACGTTGAAAAAAATGACTCAGAGGAAAACATTGTACAGTATTTGAGGTAGATCAGAGGTAGGCTATAATTATATCGCTGGAAGGTATGTGACTACAGTTCCTTCTGTTTCCTTGAATACATTGGGGGCTCAGTTAAATAAACTTCTTCGTCTTCGATTGGGGCATGAAAGTGATTATTTGAGCTGAATTTAGAAATTTTTAGCTTCCAACAAGATAATGTTTATTGAAGATTTTCAGTTTATCGATAGATAATTTGACACCTTGTGAGATCGGACTCTCCAAAAAAGAATGTTAGTGAATGGTTCGGTTACTCTGGAAATCTGAGTTTTGTATAAGAAAAAAATAACAGTTCTTGATTCACACATATGGTGCCGTGCCGCGATGGTGCTGCGTTGAGTTTGCTGCCGTTCGATTTCAGATGGATTCGCTAAAACGGCCTCTCCATTTGAAATGCATGGAAACGGACGCTAGTGATTCACACATGTGGGTTTTTTTTATCGTATGGCTTTTATTGGTGGGGAGACCCTTACGGGTAGGTTCCACCTCGCCTCATTGCACAATTTTTTGTGTCGGTCACCAATCCGAGAGCGGTCTTGAATGTTTTTTACTCAACCACATGATTACTTAGCAACACATGTGGTGCTGTGCCGCGATGAGGTTGCGGTGGTGCCGTCAAGAGCAATTTCGAAGTGAACTTCCAAGGCCACGGCTTCATGCCGCCTGGAACCGTTTTAGCTTCGGCTGTTTCCGTTCAGCTTCGGAATCCTTCGTGTACACCTCTCTTCGTTCTTCATCATGTTTCTTTGTCGCACAAGGCGACGGCACCAACCGAGCACGGCACTACATGAGTGAATGATAGCGGCTCCTGGCGGCGACAGCACCATCGCAACCCCAACGCAGCACGGCACTATATGTGTGAATCAGGCTTTATACTGTACAACATTTAGTTTCAATCATGGTTTTGTTTGTACTTTTCATAAGTATTTGTGTACGGTACATTGTAATTTTTCTTTTTCTTATTTTTCTTGTATCATGTATAAATAATATTCTGTTGTATAAACTGTTATGTGAAGGAAAGAGATCTGGGGCAACCCATTGTCTACATGTCTCCATTGATAAATAAATAATATAATTGATTTGACAAGAATTAAAAATGACTATAAAAAGACGTATATACAGCATTAAGCAGAAATTGAGCTAGACAGATATTTAGAAGACAAATACTATCAAATTCTTCGAAATAAGATATTTTTATAAATGTGTAAAATATAATACATCTGACAAGCTTCTCACAGTTTTCTGTGCTTATGATTAATTTAGCCTCTGACTTATTCTGTTCATGGCTTTTAGAAGTTAGCTCAGAAATAATAAATAACCACAAATACCAAAATATAATTCATTCAATAGTTAATGTGTAAAAGGTATTGTTATTTATATGAATCTATAACAAAAATACTGTAAATCATTTCCCATCTATAAAATTGTATCATTTATGTGAAAGCCTGTTGTAGCTTCCTTCACTTCATTGTACATTCCCGAATAAAGTAATTTTAATAATAAGGAAAGTCCAAAATGAAGGATATCATCAAGACGCAATGCTGAGTTTTGATTGTACTGGTCTTGGTGATGAGCTTCAATATAAGAAAACAAACCCAGTCTCAGTTTAGGAGATCTTCTTAAAAATATCTTTAATTCATGAGACATGAGAATGACTGGAAAAATCAAAAACGGATATGCAGTAAATCTGTCATGCAGTAATATGTCAGTAAATCTGGATATATTTCCAAAGTATTGAATGGGGAAAATAATCCAAATTTTAATGCCAAAGACAGCTCTTGTCAAGTTAACCTTATATCTTACGAGGTATTAAATGCATCTGATAATACTGAATTGAACTTCAGTTAGCAGAACTCCAACGTCTGCGTCTATGGAAGAGCTCATTGTGAACCTGATATCTGTGCTCAAATAAAACTCCAAATAAACTTATTCTAACTCGGGCCTAGATGGAATGGAAGGAGATTTTAGCATGGAGTTTATGAAGAGAACGATACATATTAATTTCTCTGCGTATTCATTGAAAGGGGATGATATCAGTGGCCTTGCTGAAAAGTTTTTAGACTGAGAGTACTAGTTTAACTAAAGAGATACATGAAACAAGTTATCTGCAGTTATTTGAAGCTCATGTTTATTTTGTTTTATTAAAATCCGGCGACTGCCGGTCATGGATGAAGATACTGAATTGCATGTTCCTTATGGCATAGTGGGGAGTAAAATGATAGCAACAACTTGACGGATTACAAGAAACTATCAGGCCAAGTAGGCCTACTCCTAAGAGAAAACGTAAATAATTCTAATTACAGTAATCGATTCCGTTCTGAATTAGTTTGATATTGTTCAATTTCCTATAGAATGATGCTTATCGGCATTCCAGTAATTCTATCAATTGAGTTAGCAACAGTGAAAATAATAATACCGGTAGAGAAGCATAGCATAACCTACAAAATAGAATACAATTCAATACAATACAATACTGTCACTGAACTTACTTGTGGAATATGGATACATTCTTTCATGTAACTCAATCAAAATCGCACAGCACAAAACAATATTCTAATGCCTTGCAACTTCAAACAAGACGTTTGTAGAATAATGGGAGAAATCCTGATTATCTTCTTTTTTGTCAAATTTCATTTATAAATTCAAATTAATAATAAACAAAATCCCACAAAAATTAGCAGACAGCAGACAGTTCTTTTCATATGTTTGGTGCTGGTGCTGCTCCTGGTGTGTGTGATTGAAAAATAGGTAAAAGAGCACTTCCAAGTTGAATAACATTTTTTTAATGACAAAAGTATTAATTTCTTTACATTTGATGCGTTGAGCCCTAATTGGAGAATATATTTTTTATTGGAATTATTTTTATTCAATAAGATGATTATTTTTTGGAAGAACTAATTTCATGCACCAATACAAATCTGCAATACACTTGTACACTACAATAAACTCCATATTAACATAGAGAATGTGATTCTATTTATAATTTTCTTATGAATCAAGGATAAAATATTAGTTTTAATATTTTAAATGAATTGTTAGTTTTCATAATATTTAAATTAAATTGTTAGTTTTTATAAATTGTTGAGCTCTCTACCATCTCCTTACCGATCTCAGCTTTCCAACGTCCATTTTTTCACAAGCTCACTGATCAGAAGCTCGATCAGACGCGAGATGCGTACCGTTGTCGAAGGTTGATGGTAGCCAGAATTGAAGAATTTATAGCAAGTGTGGTTGTTTTACTTTATTCCTACTTTCACATTATTCAGTGTTGATTGTTATAACAAAAATCTCCAAAATGAATGTTGAAGAAGAAGTCATGAAGATTCAGAAAAAGCTTACTAAAATGACTTCTGAAGATGGATCAGTAAGTTGTTGGTCTTTTTCCTTGGTTGTTTTATGGTATTTTCCAACAATAATAATTATGTTCAACCGGTTGCTTCAAGACTTATTTATAGAAATGAACTCTATTGCTTTTACGTCCTTTAAATAGTTTGAAATGTAATTTTAATAACCCTATGAAAGTCAGAAACATTTGTGATGAATGTCAACAGAATTTAGTTGAAATCAATTGGGTAGCATTTCCAAAGAGTTTGAAAGTAAACTTGATGTTTAGGCTTGTGTTTGGATGTGGTACGATCATAATTTTAAAAATAGAGAGCATTCAAAAGGCCACATTAAAATCATGAGTTATCGACTATATTGAAAAATAACCTGTAGTGAAATAATAATACAATTTACAAATAATTACCGTAGTTAACCTAAAATAATGATACTATGTGCCGGAAGATAAGATTCATTTACTTAAAACTATTTAAATTGCCTCAGATTTTCTATAATTCCTTGTTACAAGCACAATCGATTGGGTAGGTACGGTATTTTATTCTGGTTCTAAAACAATATAAATTTTACAGCGCGCTAGCCTGTAGCCTAGTTATTTTAAGTTGGGCTCACATTGTTTTGAATTGAGGTTAGTTCTGTGCTGTTTACAACCAAACTGTTTAAAAATTATGAGGCGGTTTTAAATTTTAATTGTCATTTTAAGATTAAGAGAAAAATATTTTCAGAATACAACCGATATTGTAGGCCTACAATTTTTCATGCTGATGCAAAAATTGTGTAAGGGTCATGAAAATGCTAGACGGTTCAAATTATGTCAGGCCATATACCCAGTTACTTGAAAAGTTGATGCGCCCTTTCAGATGTAATAGATGATTACTATCCTAGGTTCGGAACCCAATTTACTCACTGACAATTCCAGTCAGTCAATACTTGAATGAGTATTGGACATAAGTAAACCTCGATTCATTAGCCGCTTGGAGGTAGACTATTTGTTATACTTTTAAAAGCATCCAATTTCTTATTGTTTCAGGGACAGGAACAGGCTTTGGACTTGCTGAAGGCGTTGCAGAATTTGCCTGTTAATTTGGAAATTTTGACGAAAACTAGAATTGGAATGACTGTCAATGCTTTAAGAAAGTCTAGTACAGATGACGAGGTTATCAGTTTATCTAAGACACTTATCAAGAACTGGAAAAAATTCCTTGGTGAGTTTCTTTCTTGTTCTACTTTAATTCTAACTTATTTAATTATCTATTAAACTGTGTGTGTTTAATTTTTAAGAAGAATTGGAGCATGTTCTAAAATATTGCAATAATTATGATTATTGTAATAATTATAATTGCAATAATTTGGAGTGGTCCGTAGCCGCGGGCGATAAGCGCCGGTCTGATAATCCAAAGGTTCCAAGATCGAATACAGTTGACGTAACGGATTTTGACAGAAACGGCCACTCCCGTCTTTCGGAGGAGACGAAAAGCCGTCGGTCCCGACTGCCTAAAAACAGTTGTCATCTCTCATCATCACCCCTCTCATTACCCACGCACAAGCCTAGAGTTCATGTGGGCATCACCCTCAGAAAATAAAGAGAAAAAAATTATAACAGTTTCTCTTTTACATGGAACTCATTCATTAATAAGTTCTCTCATACATTATGACACAACTAATATTTTCTACTTAGCCTACATTCCAAAAAAAAACTTTTTAGGTTTTAACCGAATTTATTTAGAGTTCATTTTTTTTGTCCATTTAGCCGGTCCCAATGCTTCAAAAGATGCTCCAGCCAGTGGCTCGAAAAAACCAAAGGAGAAAGAAGAAAAGCCAAAAGAGAAAGAAGAAAAAGAGAGTAAAGAAAAGGATAAGAAAATGCAGTCTTCGTTTCCACCAGCAAATACCACAGATGCAGTTCGCCTGAAATGCAGAGAACTCCTTGCGAATGCCATTCGAACTGACCAAAGTGAGTTTTCCTACATCTTTATCTATCAGTTGAACTGTTCAAAAAGTTTTTATTTTTGGTAGATTCTATATCAACGACGATTATTATAAAATCTATAAAGAAGTGTGAGCATATTGGATTAGAAACTTCTTGAATTGCTATAAGTTTCAACGTACACCAGTCTCAACATATTTTACTTTAAGATTACTCTTTCATTTCAAAGCACAAATTTGCAATGTATAGTAACAAGAAGGTTAAACTCTATCAAGAGATCATTCCTAGTTCATTGCCTTTTTCCCCACCAGTGCGGGTTGGGCCCGTATCGGACCTGATTATTCATGTACACCTATAGGATTCATCCGTCAAAACATTTTTATCGGGTCCGTACTTGTGTAAAAGAGGCCTTAGTTTGAACTATTAATGTTTCTCTTTTCATTCAGGCTATCAATTTTTGCTGAAGTCTTTTGATTGACCGATCTCGGTCAGAAATATACTGAATAATTTCTAGATGTCAACAGTGTAATTTATCATTATAACATAACGTGTTTAATATAACATTGTGTTTTCACAGGTAACCGTTGTTGAATTTCATGAAATTAATTTGAATATGAATTTTATGATTTGACATTTGCCTTGATGCTTCATTATCTGCTAAAGAAAAGTCTATAAAAAGTTGAATTATGTTTAATTTGTGTATAAATATTATTATGTTCATGTATTACAGCGCCGGCAAGTTTAGAAGGCTGTGCGAGTCCCGAAGAACTGGCTGAGGAATTGGAAGAGGCTATCTACCAAGAGTTTCGCAATACAGACAACCGCTACAAGAATAGGGTTAGGAGCAGAGTTGCCAACCTGAAAGACTCGAAGAATCCTCAGCTTCGGACAAATTTCCTAATCGGAGCTCTGCCAGCAGCTAGGCTTGCTGTCATGACTGCTGAGGTAACTCATTGAACACATTCCTTCATCAAATCATTTAATGGATGAAAAACCTCTATATTAGTTAAGCTCAGTTTTAGCTCTAGCTCTTTCATTTTTATATGGTGCCTCTATGGTGTGGTAATAATCACTTTGACTTACGGTTTTCGACTATATCACATTCGAAATGTTGTTCATAGAGGGATAGACCTAGTAAGGGTTACAAATAGAATCTCTATAATCACTGTAATAGTCTAGAAAAACAGTATAGTAGGATTGTATGACTAATCATATCAATAAATTGATATTCTGACAATAAATAAATATTCGAAATTCAAAATCAATAATTACTTTTCAACCGCACCAAAGATTTATCTTAATCAGGGAAACCTACTTTGAAATGATGTAAAAAGTAGTAGCCTACCTGTAAAAGGAACAATTAGAAATAATGGCTTTAATGTAATGTTGGCCATCAATTATGATCTTTTATCACCATCTATATTCCTATTACAAATATTATAACGGATGAATTAAATAATTTCCCCACTTGAAGGCTATACCTGAAGCGCTCACGAGAAGATGATGCCCCCAAGATTATATAGATAGACGGACCTACAAGTACTGGAGGTCTATTACAGTCTAATTTAGACTGTCTAAAGTGAATCGGACTGTTACACTCTCCAACACAAAATGTAGAAGACAGCCTGCAGGTGTCTTTGCAAGCAAAAATTCTCATTTTGTGCTGGTGATGAAGAAAGATGGTGGAACTAAGTTGGTTATGGTATCATTAATCAGATATCGAAATATGGTATCATAATCTCTTTCAAAATATGGAACATTACTTCGATTTTTACTTTACTTCAAATTTTACTCAAATTTTACAAACATTACTTCAAATTTTATCCCCAGATTTTCAAGATTCATAACTCAGAAAGTTTGAAAGCCAAAATTGGAGAAATATAAACGTTCAGATTATCAATACAAGATAACGAATAACATTTTAATCATCAATATTCAAAAATCTGGGGCTTTTTCTCCCAAGATCGAATTTTTCTTGATACTGTCCAGTATTTCTTTATTATTCTTATATTTTACGATAAAATACTGTGAAATTACCATACATTTTGTTTTCAATCAGGAAATGGCAAGCGATGAAATGAAAGCAATAAGAAATAAGTTTATGAAAGAAGCTATCGACGATGCTCAATTGGCCACAGTCCAAGGAACCAAGACTGATCTACTGAAATGTGGAAAGTGCAAAAAGAGGAATTGTACATACAACCAGGTAAAATACATTTTTTTAAATAATTTTCAGTGTATCTAGAGTCATATGTAGAGGGTTTCTACAAATATAGAAGAGATTGTTTTTTCTTTTTAAATTTCAGAATAAAAATTTTAGAGTCACTATTGATATTGTAGAAATGTTCCTTAATAATTAAAACAAGAACACAAAGATTTTGTCTATCATACACATTGACCGTCAAGCATGATCTGTGTGGTCATTTATTTATGGTCCTTGAACCATAAATAAATGTGTAGAATAGACAACATCTTTGCGTTCTTATTTTAATAATTACAGAATAGATTTTCACGCATTTACTTCAATGTTTATAACACCAGCATATACTGTATTCCAATACTTTGATTAACATCAAGTTACTTTCGGTCGATCGATTGATTCATGATGGTCCAACTGTTTTTTGTCAACATGATTCTTCGGTTGAAATAATTTCATGAAATCCAATTTCTTCTAATCCTAAGGAAACGTGATCGAACAGTTTGTCAAATAGGAGATCCAAATTGGCAAATGCATAAGTGTAATTGGGTGGCAATCCTTTTCATTAAACAGACAAAAACGTGTTTTAATGTTAACTACTGCATTCTATGAACTTTCGAGATTCCATCGAACTCATGCAACGTGTGATATGTTTCAGGTGCAGACAAGAAGTGCTGATGAACCTATGACAACATTTGTCTTATGCAATGAATGTGGCAACAGGTGGAAGTTCTGTTGAACTCGTCGTCAATTGAAACAATTGACTGGTGTGCTCCTCGTTTCTAGTTGTTTGGAAATTCATGAACCAACGTTTCATGTATGTAAATATTTAATCCTTTAACTTTGTGAGTGTATATTTATCAATGAACTTCAATTCTTGCTGTGTATTTGAACTATCGAAATGTTCCTCTAAGAATCAGTGGAATTTATTTTTTAATTCTCATTGAACTTGATGATTCGTCATGAAAGCAGGTTAGTTTGATAAATAACCCTCATTTGATGTGAAAGTCCGCGACAAATGTGTCATTATTTTAAATTTGTTTTCAGTAATTGTCAAAGTGAGCTTTCAGTTTAAAGAATGTGGATTACTTTAAATAATTTTATCGTTCCCCATTCCTGCATGACTAGATTGTGGTAGGTGAATCATGCAGACAAAATTATCTGTTTTCACAGAAAAGATTGTTCCTTTTAAAGATGATTAAGATTTTTAATAATAGCTGATTCAGACCTTTAAAAATTTGCAAATGTTTATTTTATTTCATTTTTATTGTTGATGCAAGACAGATTGTTTAAAGTTATAGAATAGACCATTATCATTGGAAAAGAAGTTATGTTACTTATAAATAGATACAAAATTCTCAGTACCTCATCCTTATCACAGTACTCTGCTCCAATCCAGTAATACTCATTAATGTGAGTAGGCTACCAAATGATATTCAACATTAATTCAGTGGAATTCTTCAATAACTGAATTCTGAAGTCAAAGATTCTGTTTGGAAGATAATAATTATTTTACCACTTTCGATCTCGTAGTTCTCTCACTTCATGTTAATTTATTAATAAATATGTGTTGTACCATTAATTCAACATGGATTAATTGTAACCGTTCGAATTTAGATAGATTCTTAGTTCTACTCGTAGTTTGGCCTTTTGGTTAGTTGGGAAGAGTTAACCGTATCATAAGATATCGAACATCAATATCCGGTTTTCTTATCCGTCCAAATATGCAATGTTCTTTGTGGGTGATGTCATTTTCCGTTTCATGCATGTAAGCGCTCGTCTTATTACCGTTTGATATTTTGGAGCAAGTTCTAGTTGATTTTAATAATTAGCGAAGTAGTGATGTTACTTTTATAAATTTATAAAATTTCTTCCAAGGTACTCTATAATTATTGAGTTCTTATTACAATTTTCATTTTAATATTCAGAACTGTGTTTGTCACGGCCTATTCATGAAACACTCATTCAAGCTATCGAGTTGTATGACAGTTTCAATTTAGTTTTTTGTCATTACAAATATGCGAAAGCACTTTGATTTCATTGATTAACTGGAATTGTCATTGTTTACTTTCGAAGTGTCAATCCAGCAATACACCATAATAATAATTGTGACTATGTTAGGCTACTGCTTACGTAGTAAGTTTTCTTGATGAAAATATTTACAATGAATGAATCAATTTGTTACTATAGTTTGAATAAAACAAGTTGTCACTTGGCCTGGTCACTCACTAGAACCGTTTTAGTCAGAAAACGACGGATCATCTGAAATGCTAACATTGAATCAAATGGCCAGCTGTTCGAACATCGGACGCTTTCTGACAAAAACGGTTCTAGTGAGTGACCAGGCCAAGTGGCAACTTGTTTTAGTCAAACTGTAATAAGGGATGTCGTTTTCTTTTTATAAAATGTATTCTATTGAATTTCATTTTTGGTTAACACTTTTCACATTATTTCTACCCATAAATAATTTACCTAGTCTACTAAGTACACTAGGGTAAATTACATTACTGAATACTGCTATTTGCATCAATGTAAATTCTCTGTTATAATTCTGATAGTAATAATTAGCCAGTTCGATCATTAATGTCACACTATTTCTTTTTTAACGCACAAGCTGGTGCGAGCTCAATACTTGGTACTACAGAGAGTGTATAGTTACAGTGTGGCCATTTGTGTCAAGCACTCCATAACAGTATGCGGAGATAATTTTTTTCCCGCCGCAGCCATACTTTTGCCAAATTTTTGAATTTGATATGGGATTACAGGCAAGCATTAACCCATTCACTCATTTTTCAAACTTATTTAAAGAGAAATAACATCGAAAATAACTTTTCTAACATTAAAAATTGTCTCTGGTATTGGTCTGATATTGGTCTCTACACTGGTATTGTGTTAAAAGCTTAAAATGATTAAAATTAACACTGGCAAAGGCAAATTGTAGGTTAGAAGTGAATCACTCAACATAACATATGATTTTCGCTTCATTTAAATGCTAATCTTATGGTAATTGGCAATAGTATGGTGGATTTAACCGAGCTAACCAATCAAAAGTGTGACATGTAATGTCCACACTGTTACTATACACTCTGTACTTGGCACTACAGCCGATCTATAGCTTAATTTAAACCATTGTTGCTTAGTATTTTCTTTATCGAATGTTAACCATGTGATTGTACGATCTAATACTATAGACCGTTAACCGTTCGCAAGACAATGCTCTTTCTTGTATTTTTTTTATAAATTGAACTTCTTTTCCACTTTTTATATGATCTGTGTTTGTCGATTAAAAATTGTATAAATGTAGCTTATTTCGAGAAAATAAAACAATTCAGTTGAAAGTGTGGATTGGGAATTAATGTAATACGACACTCATTGTAATCCATCTACTTCCATCTTATCATTCATCTTACTGTATCTTCCATCTTATCGCATTATGTAAAATAGCATCTTAAAATTTCTTGAACGTGATCGCAATTACAATTTTATTCGATGTAACTCTATAATGATTCTCATCTGAACATGTAATTATCATTCTCAACCTAGGAAAAATCATTTCAGCTGAAATGGAATGCTCACTCCCATGTTGAAAATAAAACTTCAAATGAGAATGAGATAGGTTCTTTTCTTTTGAAAGGGATTTGTTGCAATGGGAAGAAATCATTATCAATTAAATTTAAATTCACTTGAATTCAATGTTTTCTATGTAATATAGTAATTCAATCACCAGTACTGTGATGTATAGCTGATAACTTTTCTTATTTTAACATAGTTTTGATTTTGCTGTATTTCTTTTATTTGGCTGCTCATCATTTGAAATACCTCTGTGCAATCAAACTTTCTTTTCAATCTCTTTATTATTTTATTGATCACGGTCTATCATATAGGCTCGCATTTTAGTGGTTTCAAACTATCGTTTTTTAACTTATTATTTATTGTGATTTCTCACGTCTGTTTAGTAGAGGACTAAATTGAGTGTAATTGAAGTTTTCATGGTTGATTAAATGGTTTATTATTTCTCTTCACTTAGTTTTCTTGATTCGAACCTCTTTGCTATCGTGTCAATGATTTAACTACATAACCCTCTTGAGCTTTTGACAAGTGAAGTCAATATGAAAATATTAATTCATTCTCTGCTTTAACTATAAAGTCAAAATGTGTTTGGAAACAGTCAATCAAGTGAGGTGCATTAGTTGTGCTCCCTTCTCAACTTGCATGGCTGTTTTCATTGCTGCATTTGTCATTCTTTAATACAGAAATATCGATGGACCACGAATAATAAAAAAAATATAAACCGTAAACCTATTTGGAAATGGGGATTTGAAATGAATAATTCAAAGACTTTTCGTTTGGTTGTTAATTAAATTTTCTATTTGAATCATTGCAGAATACTGAGTTAGTTTACTTTCTAAAAATGTAAAATTCACTTTGTACAAGAGGAACTTAATTACTATTAAAGTTGGAAGTCCGTGTATTGCATTAGAAAAAATGCTTCAAAAAACTCAATAGGAATACCATAATTATTACGGTATTACACATTCAATCAAAAACGTTTTGCTGGTTTTTCAAATCTCTGATCAACTTAATCAGAAATTTCGTCGATTTATAGTAATAAACTTAGTTTTTTTTTTCAATTGAATGAAACGTTCTGTGTTCAAGATGAAAGTTGAACTCGGTTCTGGAGTTTTGAATCCGGAATTTATCCCATTTTATCCAGCTTTCCGGTTCAATCCTTCCTCAACGCCTTTCGATTCATACCCTGAAATCGAAATTTTGTTAAATTATAAAACCTTTCTCATTTTTCTAGTAACTTACATTCAATCTACGGTATTGCATTAATCATTTCAATAAACGAACCACTCCGCCCGATATTATCAGCTCATACATCATCTTTAAAATATTACAAAATCATTTTTGAATGGTATCATGATCTCATAGTATCTTTACTTCATTCAATGCTATGTATTTTTGTATAGTTGAAATAGGAAGCACTAATCACAATTTGATTGAAATTGTTCAGTATTGACTGCAAGGCTAAAATACATTTCATCACAATTTCTGAAAAATGCTCCGAAAATTATTGGAGTAATGAAGTTTTGTTTTGATTTATCAAATGCTATGATTACCTGTTTCATCATGGAGATTTTGAGATAAACCAATAATATTCTTGATCAATAATTTGAATGTGACATATTCTCCATTCACCCTATAATATCATCAAATAGAAATATCGAATTCGATAATATCAATAATACCATAGAGAAAGCATAGTGCCAAGCATTATAGTCATAGGATACCAACATAGATAATACCAACCAAATGCACCAGCAATATATAATTTAATTTATAACAAATTAAACGATTCTGATTTAATGACCATCCGTCCAATTATCACTTGAACATTATAAATGTTTAAATCATTCTACTCACTCAAAATTGACTATTCATTGGATCTGAACTGGGACTGACTTTTGTGCGATCCAAAATTCACCTCCATTCTTAGCAACTGTTGCGCTGCAAGAAAAACGTCACAATTGATCATTATAAGTTGATGAAAAATTTATATTGCATCTCAATAATATATTAATAACATAAAATCAACAATATTGAATATTGTTATTTATTTATTCAGTAATGTAGACATAATTGATTATGTAAGTACATACTGAAATTGATTATTGAATACTCCAATCTACCAACAAAATATAAATCTGGGCCATTAATCCACAAATTGAACAAATACAATAATACTGTATTATTATATTAACAAAATACGGGAAAACTATTCAATAATATAGGAAGCTCTAATTCTGGGTTAATAATAGAAGCTCTAATCTGGCTTCGCAGCCAAATAGATAAGAAAATGAAATTTTTATCATCCCAAATTTTGATTTATCAAATAAATATATCTGCAGATCTGCTCAGTTGTAATAAAATTTAAATTAGTAATAAATTCAAAATTTCAATTTAATAGTAGTTTTATGGTTTAAAATTAATCATAGAAAATAAGTTATCAATTCAATTTAGAACACTCTTTGGATATGGCAAAGCAGTTCTGCATGAAAACGAATTGGTTCCTGGATTGAATACAGTTGACGGAACGGATTTTGACAAAAGTGGCCACTCCCGTCTTTCAGGGGAGACAAAAAGCCGTCGGTCCCGACTGCCTTATAAACAGTCGTCATCTCTCATTACCCATGCACAAGCCTAGAGCTCATGTGGGCATCACACTCAGAAAAAAAGTTCAGCATGAAAACGAATTGAGAATCATCGATATTATCTCTGTTTCTATCTCGATATTTTAAATTTAACTTTCGAGAATCGAATAATGTCAGTATGATTAAACTTACGTAAACTTGACACTTTCTCTCAGTTTGGCTGGAGCAGTCCATACGAGTGTTACATTTTGTTTTTCATCGGCATTCTTATGCGTTGCAGTGTTCTGGAAATAAAATTTAAGCCAATTATTTAATTGTTACAAATTCTTGCTAAGTAAGCAAAGTAGGCTAGTTCATAAAATTAGATTTTTTAATCAATGATGCATTGACTTGCCAATAATTATTGAGATTTCACATATTATTCTAATATTTTTGATAAGTTTAATGAACCAATTTAGAATCATTGAATCTCTTGAATCTTCATTCAAACGGGAGATTATTTTTTTCCTTTACAGTTTCTGGCTCGTCTACAAATCTTTTACATTCTATCTTTTGTATCTATCTCAATCTATTATAATCAATATTGTTTTCCATGACGAAATGAAGAAATTCTATTGAAGGAACGACTGGTATTTTACTGTAAATAATTAAAATTTCTACTTAAATTTTTGGATAAAATTGGGATGCATTTCACTCCTGATGAGGAGTTTCATCAGCCAGTCATCAGGGACGCTAGTCGCTAGTTTTTAGGGGTTGGACTGTGTGGCCATGATGTATGAAAAAATTGTGCTTAAAATTTATTGTTAAAATAAATAAAAATATTGATTAGAAGTTAGTCTTAGCCGTCCCCTAGGCATTTTTCTTTTGGATGATAAATGAGAAAAATATTTTCAGGGAAATCATCAACATAGAATCGTTTTTTAAGCTCATTCCTACGTTAATTCAGTTTGAAGACGAAAAATTATTTTTATTGTAGACAAAATAAGTAATCATTATTTTTGTTGTAAAATATAAGTAACTTTACAGTAAAGAAAAACTAAAAATTCACTCAAATAAAACTGAATTATGATAATGTTTTTGAAGCAGACTTTCATAAACATACTTGAACGGATTCAATACTTATTCCGTGATTTGAAAGTAGTAATAATAATAATAATAACTCCAACTCGGCTATTTGCACATTTTAGCTGAATTTACGAACTGTATCTTTCAAACGTTTTGTTTTTCTATGATTAAATGAAAGAAACTTTATTATTGCCGTTATCAAAATAATGATTCCCACCTCAATAACATATTTAACAGGCTCAGGCTGCATATTATTAGCAAAGAAGTACACAATTTAGCTACAATTTTTCAATGATTGAATGATAGATAGAAACTTTATTATTGCCATTCTCAAAAATGATAACCACCTGAATAATAATATATTCCAAATATTATAATTATTCTCAAATAGATTTTGTTTTGAATAGATGAATACAAATTTATCATTTCATTTCGATTTTTTAATAATGGAAAATAGGACATTATTAGCCAAAAAATACATACCCTTTTACCGTTTGAACAGTCCAAGAGCGAGTACTGGCTAGATGGCTCAAAAGTGCCGTAAGGAATTTCTCCAACGCGAGCCTGAACAATGAATCCTTTGAACGACTGTCTCTTAGGGGCGAAAATGACAATTTCAGTCTTTCCACCGGGCTTGATTTTGGTGAGCGCCGGCTGAATCACGTAGGGGGAAGCACTTTTCTGGCCGTCCACTCCGTGTTGTGGTACCAAATCTTGACACGCACCGGTCGGAGCTCCAGTTGCGAACGAGTGCACCCTCTGCACTATACTCAGGCACAGAAGACTTCCGAAAAGTACAAATTTCACTGCCATCTGGAACAGAAAATTCAGTTTCATGCTTCAAAGATTCTTCAGCAAAAAAATTAATAAATGTCTATAAGATTGAAGATTCTTCAACGAAAAGATGAAAAAATGTCTGTAGATAGTTGTAAGTACAGTACAAGTAATATTAATTATGTGAGTATATTTAAGCACAATTAAGTAGCTAGTAGATAGGTTATTAGTATAGAATAAAAATATCTCAGTTCTACAATCACAATACATTTACCAACACTTGTGACATCACTCACACACTTTCACTTCTTCATCCATCTAAACACCATAAATATTAAATAAGTCTGTAGCATCACTTACCCACTCACCTAGGTATAAAGTAACTTACTTGTTCAAAGTTGCCTTCGTAGATAAATAAATAAACTTAGGTATATAGGCTAATGAGATGTATAAAAAATTTATTGTTAACTATTTTTGGTGCAATAATATTCTTGAACACTATTTTTATTGTTTTTTATTTTTGTTTGCTGAGGATCATGCCTACATGAGTCCTGTATATCTTTTATTTGAAATTGTTAAAATATTCTGAATGTTTCAGTTGAAGTTGTGACATTTCAAACGTTCTTTGATAATAAAAGATTTTGATTTAATTATAACTTGTGTCAGGGTAATGGGCAGGTGATTATGGAGGTGATGATGAGACGTATGGACCTACAGCTTGAAATTTGTTGTTAATTACCTTCAAAGGATTTTTAGGTAGTGATTTTGAAAGCATTTAACTAAACTTGAGTGGTGCTCTCCAAAAGCGGTCATCCGTCTCACAGGAGAACCGAACGCTCGTCACTTATAATGCTGAATAGTTGAAGCGGACACCACTGAGCTAACCACTCCCCTATGCGGTAGCGGTACTCGAAAGAAAAAAAAATGCTATCAACTTGGTGCTTAACCTTGAAATATGCATACCGAATCTCAGTAGGCGTTCTGCTACGGTACCCGATAGGCTATTATAAGCTAAGCACTTGTAATTTATTTATATTTTTATTCTATTGTAAGGTATATATTGAATCAGGTATATTCTTAAAATGTCAGGTAGGTAGTGTATGAGGTGTTAATGTACACTTTATGACTTCAATGTAAGTCATGTAATGATTAACAAAGCTAATTTTTATTTATAAGAAAACCAATTAAAATAAGAATGAGAACCAGTAATCTGAAATATATTCAAATAAAAGGCAATTAAAATTTCATTAAGGTATAGTAACAAACCTTATATAGAGCAGTAATATTTGCCTTATCCATAATTAATTTAAACTGAGCAAAATAGCGGACATTTTTTCTATGTATACGGTTTCGTATATGGCTTCCTTCTACCTTGCTTTAGGTCATATCCTGATTATAACTGCTGGATTATTGATAATTAATTGAGTTAGATGTGAATAAATATCGGAAACCTCTGAAGGAGTATCAACTGCAAGGATATAAATTTACTCCAATTCTGTAATATTCTATCAACTCTGTGATTTACTGTTTAGATTCGTATAGTGTGTAACTGAAGAAGACAATCAGATACCACCCATTAATCTTGAATAAATAAACTTTAAAATATTAAAACTTGTATTTGGAATTGATTGTGCCACTCACAGCACTCATTTCCACGCTTAACAATGATTGACTTCATCAAAAACTTTTTACCGTACATGTTTTTTATTATTGATAGTTTGATACTTAAACTTCCCATGCAAAAAAAATTATTTTACCTACAGATTTACACTTGATAGATGTTTCATGTCTCTTGTTGGTAGTTCCTAATAACTAGTAAAATGAGTACCTATATTTCCTCCTTTGCATTGAGAGATTCATCATTTATAAATTCCTTATAGCATAATATATAGGTAGATTATATTTCCTTTTTTTATTTGAAAAAGTATAAGTTACTCCTAGGTCAAGTATATATTTCCTTTTTAACACATGGAAGATTTATAAGGAAGTAGAGAGACAATAGTCTGACTATCGTACCTATAAAGAAGACAATGCTCATCATGTCATGGCCCAATTAAGGAGAACAGAGATCACGTGTCTAATAATGATTTAGCCAGTCGTCTTGTAGTTTCCTTTTTTCCGCCGTCTTCACACTCTACCTTCCGAATGTTTTCACACTTGGTCGATTGGAAACAAAGGATGTGAAATTTTGTTTCATTATAGTATTTATTTATGAAGGCTGTTGATAAGGATTTTTTCTAGTACAAAAGGCCTATAATTGACATTGTTGAATAGTAAATTATCAGTGTGAACATAATGCACTGAGTTTATTACAGGGAAAGGTTGGAAGTTTGAAAATTAACATCTAGAAATTGAAGTTTGAGCAGTGGAATTCCGTTACCCAAGGACGCATAAATATTACGAGGACGATTATTTTCCTTGCCTACAATCTGGGAACTCCCAAAGTTCAAAGACATTCAATTATATTTTACAATGCACCACTGAACTGCAGATTATTATTACAGTAATAATTATCTACGTAAATGCTTTGATCGGTGGAGAGACCAGTAGGTTGAATTTTTTATTTATTTTAATCAAAAACAATTCTACTATTTAGATTTTACTCATACATAGATTGAATAATCGTCTATTGAATATTGATTATTGAATCGTCTTTGCTATAATAGCCTACTATTGTAGCGCGCCGCTAATATAATGAATGGAAAATTAATTTTCCCACAATTGCGGTCCTGAAGAATCTTCAAGCTGATCACTTTCAGAGAATTATATAATGTGTTTCGTTCTCTTTCAGGAATCATTTTCGTGTTTGCATGTTTTCCTAGAAATCATTGTCATGTAGTTACTAATTTATTTGCAAGAAAAAATTACAACAAAAATTGAATTATAATTTGCAAGCTTCAGAAAAATCAGAGCAGATCTGCAGATAGAAATGTATTGTTGATTTACGTTCAGGCTAATTTTAATCATGGGTTAACAGTAACAAGTTTTTTTTAATAAAAAAATCAATCCTGATCTCTTTTTAATGAGATGGAATGACGCGAAGAATTCTATTAACCTGCGTAGAATTCCTGGAAGTGTCTCAGCCTAAAGATAGATTTATATAGGCTACGGTAGCCTAATGATAGGCAAATTATGTATGAATATAACATTATACAGTATTATTTATAAACACTATTACATTTAAAAAAAGTCAACCTTGTATTGACTTTACTTGCCAATAAACGGGTCTCCAAATTACAGTTTATTAGTTTGAGTTGTTAGTTAGTTTGGTTATTTTTCTTTTTTTGAAATCCAAATGAGCACTTAAATAGACGCTACTATATATTTTACAAAACATAGCACATATTTATGATCAATCAACTTGGATTTACATTTGGCATCACTTCTTGTTTCTTGTGTTTTTTCTGTGCATTATAACGGTATAATAAATATTATATGCTCGTGTAGCCAACATTTATAAATCTTATCGTGCATTATTCCCTTGATTGTTCATAATAATATAATATGCTACTCCTGTAAAATAGTCTCTTTAATAAATGGTCTGTTATTAAAATAGTAAAAGTATAATATTATTCGTACATGAAACAGTAAGCCCAGTTCACTTTTAGATTGAATATCAATACTTTTTTGTCCTTGAGTAGGTAGTTTCATAACTTTTGTATGTTGTAAGACTAGTTAATATATTTTTCACAAAATATTACATAAAAAAATTGGATGCTACACGAAGGAATGATAATGCTCCTTACTTATAATTAATTTGTAGCCTACCTATAACTTATCATCTGAGAGTCAAATTCTTTTCAAATTTGAGAGATTAAACGACTGCTGGACTTGCTGCATGAATAATATTGCCTGTTCTTGACCTCTGTGACACGATTTCTGTAAACCATTCACGACTTGTCTCGCCAAGTTATATGACATTATACTAAGTTGAATAAACGATTAGTGTAGTATATCTTAGTTTTGAAACAGTTAATCGTATGCAATATGTAAATGCGTTATTTCATCACAACACTACAACCATTTATGGATGCATAATAATATTCTAAAATTCAACTTTTTAATGTTCAGGATTGTTAATTTATCGGATACATACACGGTGAATCAGGACTTGTTTGAGAAACGAGATTGTTTGAAGCTATTATATATTCTCTGTTCTCTGACGTCAAAAATTATACTCAAAACATCACATCAATTATTTATTGGACAATATTACGTGTAATTAGAATACGCTTGGTGAATTGTGGATTTACTAAAGATTGGTAAAATAAATTTTATCGAAAAATTTTTGTCTTTTTTTCAGAACAATAGACAGTTAACCAAATGTAGCCTACACATTTTTGGTATTTGATAAATCATTTGAAAAGGTCGCTCCTTCCAGATAATTATTATAATATTAATAATGATTTACACTGCAATTATAGGCTACTCGATTGCACTTCGAACTTTCCAAACCAATTATCATTTATATTATATTTTAGATTCACAGTATTTGACAAAGATTAATCGAATTCAAACTTTGTTGCTGCAAAAAAATGTAAGATCTAAATATATTTTCCCAAACATTTTTTTTCCATAGAGATTTAGATTTAAACGTTGGAGTGACAAATAATGTGTTTTTAAGCTTTATTCTTAACTCTGAAATGCTATGAATTTTTAATACAGGACTCACATAATATAACGAATAGTACGATGAACCTGAATTATGTTGAACATATTTTATTTTGAAAACGAACATTTCACTTTTTTATAGCAAAATTGTTCAACATTGATTGAAGTCTTGAGACTACGCTTTTATGCCATTAAATTATTCATTGATACAATCAAGTTCTTCCAGCCAAGTCCATTCATGAATTCATTCAAGGACACCAAAAGCACATAGAATGTCAGGAATCGCATTTCAAGATGTTATTTATGAGTAATAAATGTCTTTAAGATACTAAGGAAGTGTTGGAACAAGTTAAGGAAGTGCTAGAAGGCTAGTAAATCACAAACTGAGCAATAATAAATTCGACATTAACAGTCATTGTACAGCACAGTCTACATGCCAATTGACAGCTCATTACTACAGTATTTGCAACGTTGAATGTTTCATAGCTTGCAAATTGGACAGAAGTAGTACAGCATAATACACATACTGGACAGAATTGATTACATTATTTACATTTCCAACAATATTAACTCAACCCTTGAATATATATTTAAGATGTGATCAAATTAATAAATTATTGAGTTACAAAATTATTAATAATAATTGATATTATATCAAAAATATAATATCAATTAATAATGAAAAGTTTTATGAAAAAATTATTCATGCTTCTGTGGAATAAGATGAATGCTTCTCATTCTGCAGTAGGCCTATGTCTCCTTCGAACCTGAATTTGAAGCAGCCAATTTGTAATTGATATTTCGATGAATACAATATATTGCCACAGGTAATAATTGAAAAAGATCACTGATTACGTTAACAATGACATTCCGAAACAATGACTGGAACTACAAACCGCACTTTTTTCCTTTCCTAATCTGTACAATGATTCAGCTCGTTCTCTACAATAAATAAGATTGCCAAATGCCCATGACACATTTATAGACAAAGAGTTCACAAAGTAATTACTCATTTTGGTTGGTAGCCCATAATAAAAAAGAATCCTCATATATAGTCCAGAACTACCAATACCAAAGAATACCAATATTTCAAAATGAATTTTATTATACAATATAAAAGATCAAATTTGTTTTAAAAATTCAGCATTTGCATTTTATAAAAAAATTAACTCTTCATTGGAATGGAGATCACATAAAAATACAGCCACCAGCAACATATCATACTACTTGTCTTAATTGTAATCGAATTATATTTAATTCAACAAGTACTGTATCAAAACGTTTTGCTCAAATTCTATTAATTTATTTCATCTACCATACTCTAATCATTATCAAGTTCATATTTTTCATTTTGTATTTTGTGATTAATTCATTAATTGTATTTGATATTCTTGATTTTGTACTTTATTAAGTACCTAGTTTATATTATTTTTTGACAACAACAAATTATTCGATTTGATGTGAACATCAAGAAAATTTCTATGTGAACTCATTTCCATAGAAAATTTTAGGTATTCAATCTTCATGAATTCAGAAGTTCGGAGAAAAACATGTCTGTAATCACAATGATAAGTTCACCAATTTTCATAGGGTAAAACTGCTTATAATTCATTTTTCAAATCCTTCGTGATTATTGCAATTATTTCCTACCATGCGTTATTTTCTCCAAGACTGATAATTATTATTTAATTTTGCATTGAAGGTGAAAGGACTCTGAGTCAGATTTCAAGGCTATTCGAATGGAGGAAGCAGTGGTCAAATTATTGCTAACGTACATTGCTGATTTATTATATCAAGGAAGCTCAATAGTATGATTCCATGTGGTGAATAATAAGGAGTACAAAATGTTTCTACAAGGTTGTTTTTTGCCAATTCCAGTACTTTTCACAAAAAAATATTAGGTTCTCGCGCTGGAGACTATAATACATTTAACCACCTGGAACTAATTTTCATCAAAGTATTGGATACGTAGACGTAATAGAGACTGATTGGATTGAATCATCTTCTCAAATTTTAAATTTCGATCGTAGAACGCAAAGGCCGAGCTCATCATTGTTACAACATAATAGGATTTCACACTGTTATTCGATTTAAGCTTAGTGTCTGTCCAATTTAAAATTTCACAAATAATGGGATTTCTTATACCGTACTTTTTAATGTAAAGAGATGAAAGATATACAAGTACACACAAAAAAGTACTAGTACAAAAAAGTGATTCATAATGGAAGGACAATCAAAATACCTAAGCTATATTGTTATTCGCATTGACAACTGAGTTGACAAGCAGAAAAAAGTCAATTTTAGACCTTCCAAGAACGTATATTATGAATTCATGATGGAAAGAGAGAGAGAATGGTAGGGGGTTAGAGAGTGAGGGGGTTGAGAGAGACCCATATGTGTGTCTGTACCTATTCAGTGTAATTGGGGTTGCCGTCTCACTCAACATTTACCTCTTCAAATTCATTGATAATAATTATTATCAATGATAATATTATTCTCATGTCACCAGGAAAACATTTGTTCTCAGTAAGGAAAGAAAATTCTGAGAAATTTTGTGATCGGTTAATTTTTTTAAATAAAAAAACCGGTACTGATTGAGGAAAAGTGTCTTGCAACACCAATGTTGAACTTTGGAGCCTGTTTATGAAATTTAAAGTGTTATGGTGCAGGAAAATCTCACGTGAAATAATAAAATTCAATCATATCAAAGGCTCCTTATGAAGTGATATAATTTTTTCCTGTATAAAAATACATGGAAAACTATAATTATATGCCTACACGCACATGGTCTGCAATGTATTGAATGCTTCAAAGTTCAAACGGCTTTATTAATTTTCGTAGAAGTATTCAATAAGGTGGAAACACATTTAATAACAACACTTATCAGTTTCAGAGGATTTCTTAAACTCAATAGCAGGCATTTATTTGGTTAAAGAGGACAATGGTTCTTGTATGCTGAGAAACCGGTTCCACATGCGGCAGGAATGGGATACAAGTTCTGGAGCAATAGATAGAAGACAGCAGCTGTGTTATGCAAGATTACATCATAGGCAAGAACATTTTAATAAAATCGGTTTTGATTGGATCAACAATGATATTTTAGGCTTCCCTGTTGACCTATCGTGTTATTATAATTTCCACTTTTCCTTAAATCGAATTGAAACTCAGCAACTACAGTGCGCAGACTCATCTGAACCTAAACTACCGGTAGGGAGATTATTTCTCATGGAAACGCAACAAATTTCCATGAAATTATGATAATATCATTGTAATTTTTTTTTCTTTTTTTTTCTGAGGATGATGCCCATGAGTCTGTCTAGGCTTGTGCGTGGAAAAGGTGATGATGGAATATGACGACTACTTTTTAGGCAGTCGGGACCGACGGCTTAACGTCACCTCCGAAAGACGGGAAGATTTATCTTTTTTATTAAGATATTAGTTTTTAGAGTGCACTGATCTTAGAAGTTCCTCTGGTGAATACATTAGAATGGTGATGTGTAAAAAAGAAAATGAGTTTCAATTTTTTAATTTGATTTATCAAAACGAAATGACAAAACTCATATTAGTGATTTCACTCGCAGTAGAAATTTTCGTGATATATCCGGATGTTAAGGACTCATGATACATATTACTGTTTATTTCTATCTGTGAGTAGCTGCATTTCTGTCTGAATTGAATATAAAATTCTATATTTCAATATAATAACATTTGATATAATCTACCAAAAAAATTTACCTTTGTCCATGTTTCTCTTTTGACTTATGAATTCATGTTTCTGTACTTAACATAATCCAAAAATAGGTCTCATTTGATGCTGTAATGATTAACAAAGAAAAGCTTGCTTTTCTATATTGTTGAAATGAAAATCTTCTCAGGGAACGGGAATAAAATTTATAATTATTATTTTGTTGTACGGTAACCAATAACAATATTCTCCCAATATACTCGTAATATCATAATAATATTCCCATCGAATAAGAAATTAATTACGATATGGTTAGGTTACTTCTCAATATTTCAAAAGCGACCAGTAAATTTTGACAATAATTTATTGATAAGAACCATATTTTTAATTTTTCTGAATTATTAATATAATGATTTTAGAAAAGTGTTATCTTGATCCAATCGAATAATAAGGAAGCATAGAGCTGATTGTTTACAATTATTCACATTTCCATTTGATAGTTTTTCTGTAGTTACAAGAAAATTCCGGACCATGACCTCTATAGGAAATAACAAATTGATGCTTGCAATTCTCCAAAATAATAAAAAGGATGAACTAATGCTGATTCGAACTTATAATACCAATAAAAACCAATGTGTATGAATGATTGATTGCACCCAATTTTCACAGATAATTTTCATTGCCACTAATTTCAAAATACTGTATATTCTACAATATCTGATTTCTAGAAGCACAGTAACGTTTACATGATGAGAATCTCACCTCACCAAACTATGCTCATTTTCCAAAAGTAATTTTCATTATTACTATTGAACTACTGGATTTCCCAAAAGTTTCCCTCATTATTGGGGCTTTAACATACAATTGTGTAAAAAATTATGAATGAATAATCCAATGAATTAATGAACTGATGAATAGAATGAAATATTTTTATCTGCCTTTATTTGGTGGATGAATAAATAAATAAATCAATAATAAACAATTGCGTTTTGGAGATGCAGTATTCCTGCACAATAATATTGAAATTGGTTGCAGAATAACATAATTAATGATTTACAATGACTAATCCAAATGTAAAAAGAATTTGAAAATAATTATTTTATAAGTTATATTTACTTTTATTATATTTATTTTATAAAGTTCCATTAGCATTATTCAATGCTTTTTTACGAAGCGTGCAGAAGAATTTTATATGGAGATTTTAAATGAATTTTCGCTGAAATCTGAGCATAGAAATAATAGCGTCCAATAGAATAAGAAACACGTTACCGTACCTTTAATTATATTCAATCCAGCGACACTGCGGCAAGCTGTATTCAGTGATCACTGACTAGTAGTACTGAATGTTAGCAGGAATCTCTCCGGTTTTTACCCTCAGCCGGCTGCGTTTGATTGGTTGAGGTGAACTGGCAGAAGTGGTGGGAGTGATGCGAATAATATTCTGGACTGTAATCCTGACCTGACGCCACTATGATTGTATGTCCCAATTAGTAAAAGCAGAATACAACAAGACATCCTTGAAACCCAACATTTCACACTTGTATCAACTTCTGAAAATTTATTAACATATTAAAAAAATGGTATGATTAAGATAAAGGAACCATTTAGCACATATTTTTTCTCTTGTAGCTGTCAGGATGTTAACTATCGTGAAGGCCTGTAATTATATGTACGGTAAGGCTCTATTGAAATTAAACTGAAACTAAAAAAAACTTTGTACTTCTTGTACCTCTAAGTAAAACCACAGAGAGAATGAATAGGCTGTCAGTGTAGTTGTAGCGTATAGTATAGGCTGTGATTATATTATTTTTTATTTATCTCAAACGTAAGAAAATTGACAAAATCAATTAGTTTTGGAAAAAATAATTTGAAGAATCGAAATCTGTTTACTAGTTTACTAAATACCATACAGACTGTCCCAGAACTCTCTAAGAATATTTTTAGGTTTAATTGTACGTACCGTATCAAAATAAAGATACAAGTTCCACAATAATAAAAGTTTATAATAATAAAAGTTCCACAAATATTCTTTGTTAGCAAGATAAAGATTGCCAAAGTTAGCAGAACTGTCACAATTTTAAAGATTTCCAGTGGCTTATTAAAGTACAGTAATAGTCATATATAATTTGTTCAGAAATCTAACAAACCAGTTACAACTTTGTAACTGAAGTGGCTGTAGAGATAATAGACAAAATATGCTAAAACGTGATTTTTCAAGGAATATAAAGAAAATATTTTGTACTCCAACCAGTATTTCTAATTGAAAGACCTTTAAGAAAATTCAATTCTGAAGAGAGCAGATCATCATTCTTATTGTCCAAAATTTAGTACAATACCTATACTTCTAAATACAATGTGATTTTATTAATCAAAACTTACTTATTTGATTTATCAAAAATTGCTTGTCAGTTTTGGCTTCCTAAACTCCTAATTTTTGGAGGAGCAATTTGAGAGCAAAATAAGCTAGTTTATTACAGGTACCGGTACAGCTCCGGTCATTCAGACTCCAATCTCAAATTATCCTGATTAGATTTAGAAAAATAGAAATCAGCCTGGAATGTGAAAAACGTAGTACCTAATTATTGTTCATCTATACTGAATAATACTGTAAATTATATATAATTCATAATAAATACAGCAACTGCCTAATCTCTGTTGTGTTTTGTCTACGTTTCACCACTACAAATATAATATTTGAGAAAAATTCAATTATCTGGAATTTTTAGTAATCCGGTCTCAATTGGAATTCTTCTTGGAAATTTTTGTCAATTACTTTTGGAAATTCAGGTACCGGTACCCTGCTACTTTCCTCACCTATGGTAGCCTATTCAATGGGAGAGAAAGGAGAAAGAAATTCAAAGATTTTTGGAAACCGCGGAGATAAAAAATACTCAAATACAAACAATATGAAATTAGTTTTCAATACTGTTGTGAATTAGTATTAACTTATCTCAGAATGTATTTTTAAAGACACCTGTTGCGCAAACCTTTTTTATCAAATTTTACATCAGATCTGCACTCATGGCTTTTTTCTTGTGTGAGCTCTCAAATTATAAATAAAGGATGTAAGTTAAATGAACCTGTTTTGCAAATTTCAATCTTATAATAATGGTTTCTATCAATTCAAAATTTTCAAAGTTAGCTTATTGGCAAGCGTTTTTGCAAAACCCACTTTTTTGTATTTGTTTGGTTTTGGCGGTTGTCAATTACCAGTGCTGCCTAGAACAGCACGCTGTCTGATGCTTGCTGCTGGAGAAGCATTTTCCCTTGATATTGATGATGAAATAATAAATTAATAATTATTAAATAAAAAAAATAAAATTCTATTTATTCTCCACAATTTACTTGTAGGCATTAGAATTTACAATTCCTTCTATCAACAGCTGTTTCGCTTTCATTCAACTTCTCGTTCTGGCCGAAAATCCACGTGCTTTTGAGGTTACGTTGAAATTCTATTATTGTAGTCCTTTTTACATAATAATTTACAGTATTGTTGAATGGTTTAATTCTATAACAGTGAATAAACAGTTCAATAAAAATGTTTTCACATTACTTCCAACGTTGAAGACACCAATAAATTGCATTCTTCAAAGCAATTTGAGAAGTCTGCATGTGAGTTGAGCAAAGTTGTTATTATTTTTAGATAGTTTACTAAGCCAATCAAATTTCTCAAAGTTTCAGTTTATGTAGCATTTTCTGATTCAAAGTCACTTAGATAATTACGGCATTCAGCCTGTAGTTTTTAATCACTAAATAGAGTAGCCTATAAAATGTTTTCAATTGAGGTTAGGTTGGTGTATTTTTTTCACTCGTACGAGTAGGCACAAGTGCTATTATGCTTTCAAGATTTGTTACACGCTTAACCTGTATAATCGGTCTTTATGTTGATTCAATTTTTAAAATGTTCTATTCAAACTGCACAGCGTTAGCTATAAGGCTGTGGTTATACTTGAGGAGAGAGTAATCTCTTTTTCTCTCTCTCTCTCTGATTAATTAGTAATTTTAAAACACACCGATTTTGCAACGTCACGACACCGACACGATGTTGTTATGATCTCGTCGGGGTTGAAGTTCTATGCTCTCAAATTGAACAACTTCCACACTCACCTCATGTTGGCAATGATTATCGTTGGAATCATCGCTCCCGCCGGGTTTGTTGACGATTTTTTTTGTGCCGTTGATAATTTTGAGGTTTGATTTGAACTCCTTCCTTAGAGGTACTTGGTCCTACAGTTTGAATATCCAGTAAGTTACTTGAAGTTCATTTTTCTTACTTCATTTTACTTGAAGTAAAAACTTTACTTAGATAATAAATCTTTTACTTAAAACTTCATTTTTATTTGAAGTTCTTCACCGATAGCTACATGACGGTGAGTGTGAAATGCTTCATCAATGTCGTGTCGTTGCGCCGGCAATGAAAGAATCGGTGAATGTGACGGTAGGTGATGAAATGTCTGAAATAAAATTTAGATATTTACTTGTATATAAAATTGTCAATTTTTACATGTAAATATGACGATGTTATATAACACGGTATATAATGATATAAAACTATAAATACAACAACATAGGCCTACATTATTAAAATAACTAGATACCGGTTTCGTTTAATACTCCATTACATTGACATAGTATTCACACTCTATCCTCTCTGGTAACTGAAATAACAAGAATATAACTTATCATTGTGACTCGCAGATAACAGCTCTTTATCGTAGTTCCAGTCTACCAGAGATTGATAATGGTGTAAAACCCGAAACCAGTATCCCACTATTTTGATAAATATGTCAACTTCTAGCCTTTTCATTCAATATTCCACCATAATATCACCTTCACTATTACATTACATCCATCTACGCTCCTGGTCTAACTAAAAATTTTCTTGCAGTATTAGTTCTGTTGCTAAAACAAACAAAACCAATTTTGGAGTTTATCAAATTGACAGTTCTTCTATAGGCCTATTCTTGATACACTCAATAATCATATTTCAGTAATCAATTCATTCATATTTATTTTTACAGACAAGATGGGTGTTCGCGGTCTCACAACGTTCATCTCCAACAATGACAAAAGATATCTGAAAAGCCATAAATTGCATAATACTCACGTTATTATTGACGGGAACAGTTTAGCATGTCAGCTATTTTCTCTTCGTGGAACCAGAGTATATTTTGCATTTGGTGGTGATTACGACAGATATGCGCAGCATGTTAAAGAGTTCTTTCAAATGCTGTCTCAGTGCAACGTGAAGCCTGTGGTTGTTTTCGATGGAGGATATGAAAGGAAAAAAGTGAAAACCGTTATAAATCGGTTGCAAGACAGATCGGCTATGCTGAAGCATGTGAAACCCGCCTCGAACTCAGCTCCAGTAGTGTTTCCTCTTCTGATGCGACAGGTTTTTCGACAAGTTCTGTTGGAAATTGGGGTGCCCATAGTTCAGTGTGATTTCGAGGCCGACCAGGAAATTGCTGCTCTGGGCCACAAATACAACTGTCCCATTCTCAGCTACGACTCCGATTTCTTCATTTATGACGTACAGTACATACCTATACCGACAATCGAACACGAAGCTTATCCGCTGAATTTCGCATTGGACAACTCATCCAACCAATTCTGTATACATTGCAAAATCTTCAGAGTCGAACATTTCCTGAACTGTTATGGTGGTCTGGATAAGTCGATGCTGCCTCTGCTATCAGCTCTTTTGGGCAATGACTATGTACGAATCTCCGTGTTCAGAAACTTTCATTCACAAATGAAAGTGGGAAAACGTACACCAGGACATAAGAGAGTTGCTAGGATAATTGAATGGCTCAGACATGCTGGAAATTTCGATTCTGCTCTTCAAAGGGTGAGTTAGAATAGTTTCATCTCTCCATATTCTCATGTCCACACTTGGTCGATTTTTGCGTGCTCCACTTCAATGTTGTATAAGCATTAGCAGCAAAATGACAAATATACACATGACAGAATCGACCAAAATGTGGACATAGGGAATTTTGTTTATCTCGCCAAATGTTCTGTATATAATTATACTTTTTTAAATTTTTATTCAGTGCCCTCTCGGCGAAAATCACTTGATTTGGATCTATATCCTTTTTTCACTTGTTAAAATTATTACACTTGAAAAATTACTGTACTTAGAAAGTGAAATGTACTCACAAATTAGTGTTGATAGCTATTTCGGACTGTTGTTTGTCCATCTTCAGAGTGAACTGAAGAATTTGAACTAATTTGTGAGTACATTTCACTTTCTAAGTAAAGTAATTTTTTAAGAGTAATAATTTTTTTCAGTGATTTGAATAAGAACAAGTTACCCAAGAATTTTTATGTATTGTTTCTCCCCATAATTGATAATCTTTGAGATAAAGCTTTTATTTGAGCAATTTCTTGAGAAAAATGAAACCGATTTTTCTGAAAATACCATTTGCACAATAGAAGATAGTGATTATTCTCTATATATAATTCATTTTCTTAATAACTAGCAAGTCTGAGACTGTGCTCCTGCCATTGCTTGACACAAGCGGTATGGCGTATGGGGAGTTGAAATAGAGAGAAAATTAATGAAGAGTAGGCCTTCTTGCTGAATATTGATCAGAATTTTTTCAAACACATTGATGGCTGCTCATGATGTGGAGTGATAAAGTAACAAATGGTATGAGTGATCATTATTGAGATGGAATTTATTCAATTAATAAAAGTATAACTCATGAAAATTCACTTCAAATTTATTAAAACAACGTAAAATTAATTAAAATACAAAATCAATATAATCTCAAATGTGTCTTTTCCTAATGCGTAGGAGGTCCTGATTCAATGAATTGTAAATCATACAGCATATTGAAACCTCCATACATTCATGCGCATTCACTTATAAATCCATGAAAACTAAATTATCTCAATGAAGTTATTGCTGCATTTGTTTGCTGCAATTAGTCTATTTATTTTTTACAATTTTCATGGTCACAGTCTATGATAGCTTTTATTAGTCTATAATTTTAAATGTAATACTCTAGTGATGTTGAACAGTTTTCTACTTGCTAAATGAAGAATAATTATTATTTTAAATTGATGTATCTAATGAGATAAAACTTAACACTTATAAGAATAAATATATTTTAGGCAAACCAACTTTCAAGAACATGAATAGAATAGCGAGCATGCAATGCATTCTGAAAACTGAATTGATTATTTTATCGTAGATCGTGATAAAGAACAATGTTATGCTTTTAGTTGAAGAAGCTTTGTTATGAAAGATTGATAGATATCATATGGATAAAATTGATTATATCAACAATACATCTGCAAGAATTATAAGTTACTCGAAACTGAAATTTTGATCTACTTGTAGCCGAGCTTGCAACTAAGGCGTTAGACTATAAGTTATTAGCAGTCAGATAAAATCTCATTTCAGGAAATTCATAATCCTAGCAGTTTTACTTTGAAGAATTGAGCCGGTTTTTCTTAATTGCTATAGCTTATGTAGCTTATCCAATGAGGTCATAAGCTACATAAGCTTATCATTGCCCTCATTTCCAAAAATATTTCTGGTTAACTATTTTTAGAGCATTGTAAAATTTAATTTAGCCTATATTTTTTAACAGCATGCAATCAAATCTTCAGTGGTTGGGGTATTCTATCTTTAGTATGGTGGCTATTTGTTATCTTTCGCCTCATTATCCTCCTACGAAAATCAAATTTATGTGGTCCTAATCAGGAATAAATTTCAATATTGAAGTATTTGTTCTTATTATTTGTTCATTTTATTGATAATAACCAAATCTAATTTGTGTTCACAGATTCTTGGCAGAATGAAGAGGATCCATCGCCGTTCTGTTCTAAGGAAAATTCAAGAAACAATAAGGGTTTACAGCTGTGAAAATTTAACTGTGGAACGTTATCTGCCCACGGATATGATAACCGCGTGTCCCTTATCGATCCCAGACCCAATCAAGGTAAATCTGAATCAAATGATAAATGATGCTGACATTGAAATTTCAGAAGTAGAAAATGATGTGTCAATTTCTGAAGAAAGTTCTGATGACTCGGAAGATTCAGAGCCAGAAAATAATGAAGATAAGGAACAAGACTTTGAAATTGATGAAAAAGAAATTGAAATTGATAACGAAAGTATGGATATTGATGAAGGAGAAAATCTTCAAAATACACCTCAGGTAAAAACTGGCTTGAAAATTCCAGATTGGCTGTTGGATAACTGTAGAAAAGGCTTGGTGGACACCATGGTAATTGATATCTTGACTTTGAAATCATGTTTTTCATCACCTCAGGTTGAGGATAAGTATCTCAATCCTTCTCATGAAGTGAGTATTCCATTGCTGAGAGCTATAATCAAAATCATACTTGGTGATAATAAAGTAAGTGTTAGTTACTGGGCTAGAAACAAACACAGCTCCATTCAGAGATATCACCTAAAACCATTAAATACTGATCTACCTAACTTGGAAAATATTATTGAACAATCCTCTGAATCTAGAAGAAGTATACTCTTGAATTTGTTGAATGTCCCTGCTGACTTTTGTATGGATATTTTCCCAGATGAGTGGAAGCTCTATCTATGTACTATTTTCTATTGGATCAAGAATACTACGACCCCCGTAATAACGGAAGTCCATGTAAAATCTTTGATTCTATGTTTAATTGCTCTTAATATCATTGATAGTAATTTGGGGTTTATTCGTGAAAAATTGCAATTCCTGAAAAAGTGTGGAAAAACGTTGAAGAGGCTTTTGAAAATTCAAAAAAGTGACGATGATTTAGAGTCGATTGGTCAAGATGCCGATTCTGAGGAGGAAATGGCGTGCAACAGCAATCTTCCAGAAATAACTTCCAACATGAGTGAATCAACCCCTCATCATGGCTTCAGGAGCATATTATCTGGAGTTGGTGTGAACGATTGCATTGTATGCTTTGAAGCTTTTCTGAAATTTCACAAACTGAAGGAAGATTTGAAATCAGATATCAGCTTGTTTTCATATCCGGATATTCATGCATTTGCGCAATTTCAAAACTGCTTACATCATGCTATGATTCTCAACTCTCTTCTTCTTTTCCCATTGAAGCAGTGCATGGTGCATAAATTGTTTTCAGGGACTTTCGTTTATAATGTTTGCTCTACAATGAATAATAATAAAAACATCGACGAAGTGCTACAAAGTTTGCTTGGTAACTCGTCAAAATTATATGAGGTCTTTTCAACTGTAGTGTCGGTGATTTCAACTGCTATTCCGTTGTCAGCTCCTCCCTCTAAGAAAACTCGAATTCGAAAACGCAAGAGAACAAAGAAACAAAAGACTGATAACACGAGTGATATTGGCTTACAAGAAAACAATTCTGATGGCGATGATGATCATTATCATGATGAGAATAATATATTTTCTTTATTATCTTCTGTCTGAATAGAGTGTATGATAGTTTTTAGAAGAAAATATACGTTTTTATCTCAGTAACTTCTAACTGATTTACAAAATCCTGTCACTATACTCTATATTGAGTCACTGTACTCATAGTATATGAGTCACTATACTGGGAGCATTGTGAAAACTTGACGTACTGAAGTTGCCTACCCGGGCTGGTTCTTGATCCCCTGAAAACTTGATGCCGTGAATGTCACCCACTATACTCTATATTGAGTATAGTGCCACTATAATCTAAATTTCTTTTGATTATTACTTATCAGTTTATGTGTGAAATAAGCTGTATGAGAAGGTGAAGATTCAATCGACATAATTTATCTTCTAAACATATAGTAATATTCATTCAATTTGACGGATACCGTAAACCGGGGCGAAGTTGATCAAAAATTACGGTTTTTTGTGATTAATTTGCTTTAGAAGCCCTAATAAAATTCTAAAAAAAAATTGGATTGATTCTATCAGTCTTGTCCTTATTATTACAGTTTGAACATAATTTTTAACATTTTAAACAATCATCATTTTTTTCTTGTTGAAGACTGATCGACTTCACCCCATACAGTGGGGCGAAGTTGATCAGCCATATAATACAGTGTAAAATCGACTTCACACATGAGGTGATTTCGATCAATTATCAATTTCATTTTTCTTTGGATTTTTTTCCAGCATCCATAGAGGGATTAATTTCAATTTTAGTAAATAAAGTTCAAAGAGAATTATATCCTTCATAGATATATATTTTTTCCTAGTTTTTATAGTGTTCATTGCAAGGGTGAAAAGCAGTTTATTTGAAAGTCAGTTGTGATCAACTTCACCCACACTGATCGACTTCGCCCCGGGTTACCGGTAGCGATTAAATTTCATTAAACATTTCTGTGGCTATGTGATGTTCTGTTGATTTCTTTTTTTTAAATGTTCTTTACAGTATTTATGTGGAAAACATTCAACACAACATCACCCGTTACCATAGAAATGCCAATAAATTAAATTTATTCGCCATCCGCCAAATTAACTTAAATGAATATACCTATGTTTCTTGTAATAGCATTTGTATTTGTTGAAACTGATTACAAGAATGATCTGTACACCCTCTGCATGATATGTTATCAACTTCGATCAACCATGAAAAGGTCTTGATGGTCAAAGGAGAGTCTACCATTTATGCCACGTTTACACGTTGTCATTGGCATTCTACACCAGTTGAAAATTGCCAGTGTTTAATTTTCAGAGTTTTAGGCATGGAATAGACCATTAATTTTTATTATTGTTTAAACTTATTAAAATTATAGCTCCTACTACTATAAATGACATAAATTAAGCTATAAATGACATTTATTCTTTAGAAGTTTATTTTTCATGATAAATGTTTTTGTGATAAATTCGACACCGGCACGACCACGAAGCCAATCGCTTCCCCAATTGAGAGGAATAAGAAGAAAAGAGTGAGTCAGGGAGATAGGTTTTGATTTTTGAATTTATTTAGTTCTAGATACAATGAGAAAAGTACAAAAATATTAGGCCTGTTTGTTCCTAATTGTTGGAGCTAACTCCAATTATTGTTAATGAAAGGAAACAGGCTTTGCCTTTCTTTATGTGGGATACAAAGAGGAATGTTCAGAAAAATAAGAAGTGAAGATTGAGTGAGGGAGAAAGATTACAATTTCTTGAGAACATTCCATTAGAAATAAAATAGAATATGACATAATTATCTGCATTAAATAGATACACCTTGACATTTTTTAAATTATTTTACATTGATAGTAACATTATACTGTATTGTACAGTAATATTTAAGAGACAATTGGATTCTAGTTCCAATTGTCTGGTGATATCCATTTAATTTGACGCTTGGCATCAGCTAGAGAGATATTAATTACAGTATTTCTCTGCCATCTTACTCTACGGTCATCAGCAACGTCATGAAATGATATGTATCTATCTAAGATATCAAGCGTCAAATTGAATGTCACGTCACTGTACATGTTTGAAGGATACAGTTTTTAGTGAAACGTATTAAAAAAAGTTAAAATAAAGGTGCCAATGCTTGAATAAGTTGAAAAAGTGCAGCAACCGATTATTTAGAAAACAAATTTGGACTTCAAAAAAGTATTTTGATGTTTTATACATCCTTGATTTCTTTTCACAGTAATAAAATCAATATTATTTCTTGTAATAGCTTGAAAAATAAATCTTAAATTTGCCGCGAAGAAGGCTGTTCTCCAAGCAAGTGCTGCTCTGGTTGTCATTATTTGAACTAGATACAGCTGTCAGCTGTATTATAGGTTATGTAGCTTATCCAAAACATTATCCAGTATGGAATGGGGATACAATGATACAATCTCCAACTCTAATGTGTATTATTTTTCCTTGAGCTTAGTTATCAGTAACATTCTCAAATTGTTTTATAAAATCATACATTTCTTGATTTATTGTGTGTTCAGAATCAACTACAATACAAGTAAAATAACATCTCTATTGCTTTAGAACATTATTTAACTTATGTTACGATACGGTATTCCAATAAAAATCGCAGCTAGGCTATAATCAGAAAGCAATAATAATTGACTTTCCTACGTACCGTACCTAACACCTACGTATGTTGTTTCGATTATTCTACTTTAAAAAAAGGTAATTATAATATATGTTTACAATAAATCAATGATAATATTTTTAGGCTGATCAACAACCGTTGAAGTTCTTTTTCTTTGACAGATTGAAGAAATTAGATTAATTTGACATAATACTATAAATAAAATTCTGTGATATAATCGCATATAATTATTTTTCTCAATCCATTATACTACTGATATTCATAGAAATTTGTCTTATATCAGTAAGCTACCAATATTGACCATTTATAGTTGATTTTATAGCTTAGAAATGTTTAACTTAGCTATTGTACGGTAAACTTGAACATAACATAACTTAGCTAGGCCTAATGTTATATTAGCTATGTACGGTACGAATCAGCTGTGATTGATGGTGTAATGGTGCATACTATAATTTAAGCATGTCACAAGAAACTCGGCTATTAAAGACTACATTATATAGCAAGTGGCGGCCCTAGAAATTACGGGGCCCAAGGCAGAGTTCAATAGCGGGGCTATCTTATTAACTTAAATAAACCTTAACTAGTCTGTTAGAAAAAAAGTTGGGGCCAGTAACTCTATAGATACTATTAATCCTAAACTTTGTAAAAGTGTCAAATGATATTTCAAATTCTAATGAATTACTGGCGCTATTTAATTTTTCAAGCCGTGGTTCACGGCTGTGTGAGGCCCCTGAATAACGCGAGGCCCCAGGCGCCGCCTTTTTCGCCTGCATATAGGGCTGCCTCTGTATATAGCATCAAATAGTATATAGCATGTCAGTTATTTTAAAATGACATTGAGAAATGGAGAGCCACATCCGAAAACAATTCTAGAGGGGCATGGCAAGGTTACTAATTTAAGAATCTGAAATAATTATTTATCTTCATCGATTGTTGAAGTAATAGCGTAATAGGTCAATTCACTCAGTTCTTCATGGTGGTTTAAAATAAATGTGATATACGATATCGGTTGCTTGTCATAATATAACCTGACCTATCCCTATCCTAACGCGTGTATTCGGCACGTCCTTACCTCTCCAGCCAACAGTAGGCCTATTTCAATGTGATCAAAGCCATCTAAACGTTTTCCAAAAGACTGCACTTGGCCAAATTTGTAATCAAATTATAATAATGATAACAGTAAGAGAGGGTTCACACGAACGGTTTGGGGGCGGTTGCGGCTACCAGCGGTTCCATGTGTGGGAGAGAGACAAGATTATGCCAGCTGTTTTTTGTCTCTCCCACCATTTGAACCGCTGGTAGTGTGCCATGCAACCGCCCAAAAACCGTTTGTGTAAACCCGTTCTAAATAAGTCACTAAAGTATTTAAAGAGACCATAATTCTCATTTTTTTACTAGGTAGGCCTACCTATTCTTGTCATGGGTAGATTAATTCTATTCCTAAGTTACTTCATCACACTTTATTGTGAAAACCAGCTTAGTGAGTAAAAACTTGAATTTATTTATGGAAAATTTCAATCAGATTAAATTAAAAAAAAGAATGAACACTTTCTATTTTGGAGCGTTTTTCTATAAAGCACGCAATCAATTTTTTCTTTGTTACAGACAAGATGGGAGTTCGTGGTCTCACAACATTCATTTCCAACAATGATGGATATATGGAAGGATATGAGCTGCATGATACATTCGTTATTATCGATGGAAACAGTTTGAAATGTCAATTATTCATTTTATACGGTGTCAAAGAGTGTATTGCTTTTGGTGGTGACTATGACAGATATGCACATCATGTTAAAGAGTTTTTTCAAATGCTTTCCAAGTGCAATGTGAAGTGTGTGGTTATATTTGATGGAGGAATGGAGGAGAAAAAAGTGAAGACCATTTTGAAAAGATTCAATGACAAGATTGCTGAGATCGAGCAAGTTACGCCCGCTTCAAGTTCAACTCCTGTCGTTTTCCCCATCCTGCTTGGGAAAGTATTCAGAGAAGTTCTATCAGAAATTGGTGTGCCCATGGTGCAGTGTGATTTTGAGGCTGACCAGGAGATAGCTGCTTTGGGCCTCAAGTACAACTGTCCCATAATTAGCAATGACTCTGATTTCTTCATTTCTGGCGTACAATACATACCAATACCTACAATTGAACAGAAGATTTATGTTAGTAAATACGCATCCAACCAGTTTTTCATGCCTTGCAAAATCTTCAGAATTGAAAATTTACTCAACCGTCATCCTGGACTGAATATTTCCCTGTTACCTCTGCTATCAGCGCTGTCTGGAAATGACTATATGGATGTAAGTTTGTTCAGGAAATTCTATTTGCAACTGGATATAGGAGATCGTTATCCAGCTTGTTTAAGAGTTGCTAGAGTGATTGAATGGCTCAGTCGTGTTGGTAGACTCGACTCCGCTCTTCATAAGGTGAGCACCACATAACTATCTTTCAACTATAATTGTTTTCAGTATTCATATTTTTTTAAACATGTCAAGTTATAAATTTAATTGCAAAGGACTTAGGATTTAGCTATACTGCTAGTACCAGTATCACTTAATAGTTGCATTGAAAAATAGAAGATATTCCAGTAATTTAATTTACCCGAATTACCTCCTTCTTCACCGAAGCCAGCAGAGCCGGATAGGTTGCATCATAATTTTTAATGATAATTCTCTCTTCACAATCAAAATCGTTTTATCAGGAACTCATTTGAGTCAACTTTTTAAGAATTCAATTCGCATGAAAATCGCTCTTTCATGAATGTAATCCTTTAATTAGCTCTGTGTGATATTTTCTGTATAGCAATTCTGTAAGCGAATCTTGGTGTCTTTTTTGCTTATCATCTCTCGAGCTTGAGAGTTTGATGAGAATATTAAATTAGTCTTAACTCCACTGAATAAAAGAATATTTCTATTCACGCTTTCAATCAAAGAGCGATGGAGTCTAGGCTTGGAAAAGACTAGAACGAACTCCCCCTCCCACTTGATTCGTCAATTCGTCAAACAAAGCTATATTAATTGCCCAGACATACTTATAGATACAGTATACTTAATACTTACAAATACTTCATACTTATACAAATACTTATATACTCAATACTTACTGTACTTATATACTTACAGATAATTGAACCTGATTGTGACTTGAGAAGAAAAAATAATTTTTTCAACTCCAGAAAATAGGTAGTAATGAGCTCGGTTCTTTAAAAGTACCTAACACTGTTTATGTACTGATTAGAGGAATAAAAATATTTTTAAAGTATATGTCAAGAATGCGAATGTTTAGAATAGAAAATCAGTGATTGTGAGGCTCTAAGAAGATTGACAACGTGCATAATTGATATGATTGATATGAATTCACTGGTCAAGTTGTCTTTCTCTTTGAAGATAACAACATTTTTATTGCTTACAAAACTATACAAATCGTTTGAATTTCTGTACAGTATAATAGGCCTAATGCAATTTTGTCTACTGTATAAAGCAATAAAAAATGAAAAAGAACCAGTGGTATGAAACAGCAAACTACAGCCTAGACATGAAATTTTACTGACTCATCGGCCAAAACACAGTGTTGGATTACTGGATGTGCCGGTGTATTGAATGGCCGGATTATAAAGACACTGTATACAAATATGAATAAAATATTACATCTTATGAAGAATAATAAGTTCATAACATTTTTTTACAGGTTCTTAACACAGTAGAAAAGAAAAGTCAGCGTCTCGTTTTGGGGAAAATAGAAGAAACAATAAAGAGCTACAACTGTAAAACGTTGACAGTGGAAAGTTATCTACCTCCGATAAGTCCTTGTTCTTCGTCATCTAAGCTTCATAACGAGACAACAAACCAAATGCACGGAAATCCTCAAAACATATCTCAGGTAAAATCGAATGCCGGTATTAAACTGCCAAATTGGCTGTTGGATAGATCCAGAAAATGTCTGATCAACTCAACGGTAATAGATATCTTGACTTTGCAAACATGTATCCCGCCACCTCAGATTGAAGATAGATCTCTCAAGCCCTGCGATGAAGTAGGTATTCCATTGATACGAGCACTGATCAAAATTATTCATGGTGATCATAATGTGAAAGTCAACTACTGGGCCAGAAAACATAAACATAATTCTATTGAAAATTATCCCCTGGAACCCTTGAACAGTATTGATCTTCCCAAATTGAAAAATATTCCTGGGCAATCCCTTGAATCCAGAAGAAATACATTATTGGGACTACTATTTGTCCCTGCTGATTTTCCTATTCATATTTTCCCAGAAGAATGGAAACTTTATCTGTGCACAATATTCTATTGGATCAAAATTACTATTACTCCTCTGATATCTGGTGCTCATGTAAAATCATTAATACTTTGTCTTATTGCTCTCAATATTATTGATAGCAAACTAGGCTTTGTACGTGACATGAGCCAGTTTCTCAAAAGCTATGGAGCTAAGTTAAATAGACCTACCATTAGTCCTGCAAAGCCTCATGCAGCGCTCAAAGATTTATTATCTGATGTTGATGTGAATGATTGCATTGTGTGTTTCGATTCTCTCTTCAAATATCACAAATTGAACGAAAATTTGAAATCACAAGCAAGCTTATTTTCTTTTCCAATCATCCATGCTTTTGCACAATTCCAAGGTTGCTTACGTTATGCTATGATGATCAATTCTATTCTTATTTGTCCATTTGAGCAATGCATCGTGCATAAATTGTACTCAGGGACATTCATTTTTAATGTTTGCACAGCATTGAGTGCACATAGAAATGACGAAGAACTTGTACATAAGTTGCTTAGTAAATCACCAAAACTTTTGCAAGTGTTCAAAACTTTAGTTTCGTGTTTGCCTTCCCCTAGTTCTTCGATTGCTGTTCCCGCTAAAAGATCTAGACGTCGTAGAAGTGGTTCAGAAAACGAAAAAATAGACGAATGGTTTTAAGGTATTCAACCAAAGTGTGTCAAATTCAGGTAATGACAATTACAGTAGAACTCCAATTATCCGGATTAATTGTTACCGGACCCGATCCGGATAATAGAATAAGAGATAACTTCGTGCTATACAGACAGTACTTACACTATTTTGAGTCGCGGACGCGTTTCGAACAATGATGTTCATCCTCGGCGCTTTGGGCTACGACTGGCTACCTTGAAAACATTGTAAGGCTATGGAAGGTATTGGGATGTGGTGGGAGTGGGGGGTGAAGAGGGGGAAGTTTGGGTGGGGGAGGTGTTTACAGGAATATTAGTGATGATGTTGAATAGGGTGTGTGATTTGAACATCATCACTAATATTTCTGTAAACACCTCCCCCACCCAAACTTCCCCCCCTTCACCCCCCCCTCCCACCACATCCCAATACCTTCCACAGCCTTACCATGTTTTCAAGGTAGTCAGTCCTATCCCACAGCGCCGAGGATGAACATCATTGCTGTATAGCACGAAGTTATCTCTTATTCTCTTAATCTCTGCAGTACACGAAGTATGGATATACACAACAACCAAATCCGGATAATTGGATTTCCCCCCAAAAAAGGCCGTTTTTAGGTAAAAAACATAAATAACACACAATAGAGAACATTTACGGTACGTATTTATTATGAAAAAACAATGTCAATGTTAAAATTACGAAAAATAATACACTGCAGTACAGTACACTAAATCTACTGTACAGGATCAATCTATTGCTCGCAGGACAATGTGCCTAATATTATTATTAGGACAATGTACATTTGAAAACACGATTTTTATATTTTCTCAATGTGATCTGGATAATTGGCGATCCGGATAATTGGAGTCCGGATAATTGGAGTTTAATATATATTTATATATTATTCTATATTATTCTGTAATATATTTTCATAGACGTGTAATCTATTCCATTAGACTGTACAGTATTCAATCAAGCAACTTACCTACAAAAATTTTTTCATGAAAATAACCTTGGGACTGTAAATAGGTGAAAATGGTCATACATTTTTGAATACAGTACTTCTTGTTCATTACTCCAAGATGAGTTTATTATTCTAGGACTATTAATTAATGTGTTTTAAGCCTAAATGCGAATAATGCTTGAGTGGCATAGGCCTATAATATCTCTAAATAATTTTGATTATCTTGGACTCATCAAAACACTACCCCAAGCCTATTAATAAACGCATTCTATCGATTTAGGTATTTTATTTTGTGTTTTTCAAGTCAGAAAATTTTTAATGATCAATAACCATCTTGACACATTTCTATTGAAAGTTTACCTTTTTAACCAATGATAAGGCTAGTTGATCACATTATTGTTTTTGACTTATGTTGCATATAAAAAAGGACAATGGAAACTTGCTTGCAGTGGTGGCTAGACTGTTCACATTCGTGAGCAGGACCAACTTTGTAAATTCTTACTATTTTGTGCTATTACTTACTAGTAAAAACTACAGTGACTATAATTATTAAGAGTTATAGAGTCACTGTAGTAAAAACTAATCACTTCTCTTTATCTATATTTTCTTTAATTGAACTGTTGATTTATGACTAACTTGATAATCATGCTTTTTACAAACCTGAATGATAATACTTGAAAAATAGAACTTTCAGATTTCTGATGATGAGGAAATATAAATATAGTGAAAATGTTACAATAACAAATGTAATATTTGAATCCGGTCCAATGCTAGAAAAATGAATGAGAGAAAATTCTTCAAACCGTCTCATTTCATCCAAATTGAATAATAATCAATATATATTATTATCTTATTAGCCTACCTACCGAACTGTCTACGGTAGGTGGGAAAATTTCAAGTCGAGTGATATCGCTCAAGTTTCAAATGATTATTTTGAGGAGAAAATAAAGTTACTTCTATTGTTTAAAGATTTTATTTTGGACAAGGACAGTACATCAGCATAATAAAATGATCTGACAGTATATTTATATTCGCTGTCAATTGTATTTAGTTCATGAAAACCAAATAATCATTAGAACATTTTATCTTCCAAAGTAATGATTGTTAAGAATATTTTATTTCGAATAATTGTACACTCCTGATTACCTTATGTATATCGTGTGATGTCTACCATTATAATTATCTAAATTATCGCATTACAATGATGTTCCCATCTGATTCATTAAGTAATAACAGCTGACGCTCAATTTTTTTTCTATACTTTTCCTATTCTCCGAATGAGGCTTAAAGGTCAATTCCCACATTGACGACACGACGACGACGACGACGACGACGACATTCTCATTTCGTTCTGCGCATGCGTCACCAGCCCGCGCTCTGATTGGTCCATCCTTTTAGAACTTCTGACCAGCCGAATTTCTAGGTTAAGTGACTAGGTAGGAAGTTTGAATGTTCGCTGTTCGGAATCAATTGTCAATTAATATTAATAATATTAGTAGGACAATATAAATAATAATGATCAGTAAATAAAATTATAATACAAACTTTTTCAAGTCATACCGGTACTGCAATTTTTAGAATTGATAGCCGACAGCTACAGCTATCATTTGTAAACAAAGATAGACATGGACCAATCAGAGCTGGTGACGCATGCGCAGAACGAAATGAGAATGTCGTCGTCGTCGTCGTGTCGTCAATGTGGGAATTGACCTTAAGCCAGATGTATTGCTTAAGCAGCGTTGGGAAAAGCGGCCCTAAGAACAATAAATCATTAAATTTTGATTACATCAGGTGATAGTTATCAAGAATATTTATATATATTTTTTTAATAATTGTGAAATGATTTAAGTTTTTCTCTTGATTACAATTGTATTGCATTGTGTGCTGTATAGCATTATTATCTTCATGAGCGTTATAATAATGTTAACATCACGATTAGCAAAATCTTTGATATCAAATAAATGTATATAGATATATATCAACTTGTTTTTAAAAATAAAATTTATATTCTATCACAAAGATGATGAGTTTTACTGTTATCAAGAAAACCTCAACAGTACCTGCCTATTTTTACAACCAGGAAAACATTCTTGAAGGTTCATACAAAATTCGAAATTCACAAAAATGGGTTGTAAATGAATTTGATGCCTACAACGCATGTTAGGCCTATACTGTTCAGGCGAGTCTCTGAACTTGCGCAATTGAGGAGCTTCATTCGCCTTGTTACTTGATTCCAATGGTTTGTTTTTTGCACAATGTCAACATTATTTTGTAAAGGTGTGGATGATGGAAAAAGACCTGAAGCCTATTCATAATAATATTTAGATGTCTTTCAAGATTAGAAAAAAGCGGACAGACACTAGACATGAACAGCACAGAGACCTATAAATTACTAAATTAATAAGTAGTCATTTTAAGAGAATAATGATCTTTTCAATGAATTATTTTTAATCCTTTCACTAAAGAATTACGGAGGATGAGATAGTGATAGAGATTACAGTATATAAAATGTAATATTTAATGCAAATAGATGTAATATAGAAATGCGATATCGATTGTTGCAAAAATCGGGAAGTTTAACCTTCGAAAATCGCAACAGAGACTAGCAAGAAGATAACAAGTATAATTCAATTTAAACATCACATTCATGAAAACACATATTAAATCCACTTAATGATATATAGCAAGTATTGATGATACCTCAAAGATTTAATTGATTTGGGTAAAATCCCTGCCAATGGTTGCGTGTTTCGCCACTCACAGCGCTTCGATCGCCAGTGGTCTGGTTCTAAAATGGATGTGGTGTGAATTTGAAGACGTAGTTGACCATTTCGCTTATAGATAGCAGAAGCTGTCCCGTTTCTTTAATTCAGTTATCATTGAGAATGAAACTTGAGATACTAGCGCTCGAGTGAGAGAAAAGAAAACTATCGGTACGGATAGAAGCTAGCTTATCATTGAATCAATTACGAAAATGCCTGTTTTCAAATATAGGATCTACACCTAGAACCTTGCAGCAAACCCCCTACTGTGTATTTACGATATTTGAAAGATATTCATCGAATTTGTAACTTTTAAAACAAGGCTGGTGGTCTATGTTGTTTTAAATTAGGGTACTTCAGTAGTCATTTCGAGAGAAGAGAAACAATATTAGCCTATCAATTCAATGTTATGCTTTTATTATCGAATGAGGACAAGAAAGTGAGAAAGATAAAGATGTATGCAGCGACCACATAATACAAATACGGTGCATTAATTTTGTATTATGTAGTCGCTGGATGTATGAAATGATTGTAATATTTAACGTAATATCCTGATGAAAATTCAAACTTATCAATACAATCATGAACTATGTTAAGAAGTAGGCTACTTTACGTTATACTTTTCACTTACTACATAATACTCTTCACTTTAGAACTTCCAAGTTATATAATAGCATACACTAACTATACACTATAACTAGGCCTATAGTGTTGTCTGTGATAATAGATAGGAAGATAGCAACTTAATATTATCGATGTCCTATGGCTATAATTGAATATTCTCAAGTCCCTATTTTTGTTTCTATCTTAAGTTACATTTCCATTTATACAAATCACATGTTCCCGACATGTGCCCGGCACAATTCTTCTAATTTTTAGTGTTTTTCATAATGTTTTCGATTACTACAAATTAGAATAATTGTGCCGGGCAAATGTCGGGAACATGTGATTTGTATAAATGGAAACGTACCTTTACACGGGCAAACAGCATCTAAAAACTTATCGTTTCCGCCACTCTCAGCTCCTCAATTGCCAGTATTCAACGAGCGGTCTTATTGGCTAATGTGTTGATCAGTCGCCATTTGACGATTTCAACCAATCAGGAGCAGCTGTACTTGAACGTCACATTCCACCTGACAGCCCATCTAGTATTTAGGAGCTGCTAGCTCCTGATTGGTCGAAATTGTAAATCAAGCTCATTGTCAGGGGCCAATCAGACGGCTCTTTTTATTTTTGTAGGCGTTCTACGTCATCAGCATTGCCACTCCCACTCTTCATAGTGCTAGAAGTTGTTAGTTTCAACTTTCTCCGCAATTATCACAAATTGAATTACTCAATCTGATTCAAAATCTAGCTATTTCTAGATTAATCTAGCAAGAAAATAGCTATTTCTAGTTCGTCACCTGATTTACTATAATAATAGACTAATCTATTATTCAAATCCTCAGAAATGAAATCTTTCCGAATTTCAATAAGAGAATCAAATTAATAGAAATAGATTGATGTTTTTTCTCTTGAAATCATGAAATCACTACCGAAGTGATCTAAAGCATCATAGCCTTGTTTTTAAACGTTAATGGAATATTAAACTGCTTCAATTTAGTTAAATTCTCACAGAAAGATATGCCTCATTTTCTATTTGAAACAAATGATAATCTTATGATTCATAAAGGTGCCAACTGCCAATTTTCTGGTTCAACTTTAAAAGGACGGCTTCACGTATAAAGACGTTTTACTGCAAGGAGCTGTAAGTTTTTGTTAGTACATATGAAGGAGTTATAATTTTGAAAACAAAACAAATTATTCACTTTGTTTATGTATTGTGAAGGAAGGAGGAAGGAAAAGAGTGCATCGGTGGTGACGGATAGGATACTACCCGGTTCCCCAGATAGGGAGGGATCGCAAGCAAAGTGATAGATAGCACTGACGCTCCAGTAAAGGCTAATTAAAACTGTGTAATCAGCGTGAAAATTCACCACAGAGGGTGTAATGGCAACAGCAAGTGGTCGGTGAGACGAATAACAAGATTTGACGATCCGACTGGATCCGACTCGTTAATAAGGCTTTGCCGCCGTTCCACTCTTCCGGCGACCATCAATTACATCACCTGAAACATTTCGACGACGCTCATTCTACTCGATGAATTCGAATCGAGCATCGCAGCAACAGCAGCAGCAGTAGCATCTTTCCTCCACTCTTTGTTCGTTAGCAAGCTGAAAAATTCAGCACGAAAGTTTCGAGACATAACGGCAAAGTTGCCAAGCGGAAAAGCGACAAAAAACGCGCCGCCACCCTTCAGAGAGCTCAGAATCGGCTTAATTAATAACACAGCCAGTTTCATTATAACCTGTGCAAAGCAGTGTATTGTCTCTTTCTTGCTGCCGCTATTTGTTGTTATGAGCGTCTGTCTCTCTCAAAAGCGTGTCAAGTGAAAAATCATCATGTTTATCCTTTTTTGTAACTAAATAACACAAACATTATTTCGAGGATGAACTCGAGGGTCTATTGTTGATTAGTATTTTCCCCCTGTCATTGGTAGCCTATCAATTAAAAGACTTGAAATTAAGTATTTAATTTTGGAGAAACGATGTACGATGTACTTGCAAGACTGTGGAGTAAACTCTCTTCTCTTTGCTTTTACCAACCCTTTATCAATCACAAAACTGTATTTCTAATTATTTTGGTTAAGAACACATTTAATTTTTGAATAATAGATGTTCTATTTTTAACATACATGAAAATAATTGTCTATCCAGTAGATGAAATTTCAATTCCTCTGTAGTTTTTTTAATCTCAAAACAAGATTGAATCCTTAATCCTGTTGATTACAACAGTATATACCCGTAGATGAATCTCATTGACGCCCACATAATTTTGATAGAGACGTATACCCAATCACTTTCTCAGGCAATCACATTTCAGCCTATTGGAATATTCATCGAGTGATGTGAGTGAATCGGTGCACGGGCATCGAAGGAAATTGCAGTGATTTATTCGGCTGCTTCGAGAGCAAAACAAATCAGGAGGATGAAGGTTGGAGTGACTCGGCGGCGCATTGGTGAAAAGATTAGTGAGCAAGAGGTGTGCAATAGTGATGGATGATGAGTTGGGTTGAGGAAGCAATTGAGAGTGACATGGCGTCGAGGGGAGTAAGATGGATTGAAGATGAGAGCGAGCGAGGAGTATTGCCGAGGAGTTGTCATCCCGGTAGATGGCGATAGCGTGGATTTGTTTAGCGGCCGAGATAAGTGGACGTGTAATGGGGGTTTTAGAGATTCTTTTATTAGCGGGTCTCTCTGTGCGACGCCGGTCTTTGGCAGATTAACAAAGGCGTGAGGGTGGGGGGCGTCGCATTGTGAGCGTCGATGCGTTTGACATGTCGGCAAGCTAATCAGACCGAGTTGAGGAGCCAACAAAGCCGCCAACACCTTCCCCTAATGAGTTTTGCTCCTCATGCATGATACTCATTATCGAATACATGCAAAAATCGTCCGTCGCCACCATCTTTCTTGCACACCGCCCTTCTCAATTAACTGTCCCATTCACTCCACCACCATTCCCTCTCTGCTTCCTTTCTCCTTTTTCTCCTTCCTGTCTGTCCTCTCCTGGTCCCTCCGATAAACATTGCTATTGTTGTGCAACATTGTCAGTGTCGGAAATAAGTTGAAACCACAGTCTTTTGTCGCATTTCATTCACGTGCTCCCTTGCAAAATAATTTCTGAAAAGCTCAATGTGTGCTATCAGCTCCTCTGAATGACTGTCGGTTGAATTCAAAATTATGAATAATCAGGTTTATGCTCTCAAAATAAATGCTTGTCATATCTTTCAACAGTACATTGATACGATATAGCTGTTGAAGTTTTTGTCTTTGTCTAGCAAAATTCTTGTAAAATATGTTAAATGTTGACAGAGTAATAATATTTGAGAATTGTTAGTCTTCTGAATAATTGATTAATTTTGGATTTTGATACACATTCAATCATTTTGTCGTGTCATGGAAACGTTATCTCTGGCTGAATGAGGTTGGCCTGTGTAGCTGACATAATATTATAAAAAATATTGGATGCTATAAGCCCAATTCAATCGTTTCTCATATCTTAAAAGAATTTTGTGTCCAACTTTGGAAAGTTCGTGGAGAAGATTGAGTGGACCGATTTTGATGCGGTTTGCGCCAAAAGAAAGATAAAGATTTTTAATGATTTTTAAATATCTTCAACTTTATCTTGACAATTCTCAGAAAGATTGAAAATAAAACAAGCTTGCAAGGCTATTTGGATTTTCTCAGACGGATCTCTTATCGTTTGATGAATGTGCCGAATATTCCTCGAAAATTGATAACCATTAACTACTAGTATCACAGACAAGATACAATACTTGACAGTATTCTAGTCTGTGCTAGGATGCTCCTACTAAAAATAGTAAAAAAATGAAAAAAAGAATTTGTTTATATGTAGTTACTAAAAACTCTGAGGAACAGCTAGCCTCAAGAGAAACCCCTATTGATGGCCATAACTACAGAATCTGAATAATTTATCATGGGTAAATGGGTTTGTATGAGGGATGTGTTTCCCATTTCTCATCTTACTCTTCGATGCTTTTTACACATCTATGTTTTTTCTAGACATCGAAGCTTTTCACAAATAAAAAAAAAAATTCATATCAGTTTTTAATTTTGGTTGTCTTTATTCCTTCAAACTGATTTCAAATAACTGCCATTGAAAGAATTATGTTATTTGTCTTCTTTCTTTCTAGTTGAATCAGGCATAAATTCCAGTATAAGCAGTAATTAGCACAATCACCAGAGACAGAGTGGCAGTAGAGTGAAAGTCATTTGTTGTCTAAAATCTAGAAATTTTGGTCTTGAATGGTACCATAGACATGGTGTAAATGGTTATTCTATATTAGTCTAATGGTTAGTCATGGTTAGTCTATGATGGTACTCACTCACTCATTTACTGAGCTACTACTCTTAATAATGTCAAAAATATTTTCTGGTCAATCAATATCAGTTTACAAAATTAATCAGGTATTATTTTTTAAATTGTGCAAAGAACAAGATAGTATCAGAGACAATGCAGCGGTTCAGTGGCAGGTCCAGAAAATGCTTTATGATTGAAGGATTGAGACACCCCCCTCACCGTAGTGAAAAATCTTTAAATTCATCGATGTCTAAAAACACCGATAATTTTCAACCGATGTTTAGGAGGAAACATCGATGTTTTTCCTATCGATAGCCATCCCTAGTTTGTATTAAATTCTTACTGCACGGCTGTTTTCGTCGACCACTTTTCAGCACCAATTCTCGCCACTGAAACGCAAAATTCCATCTTTTGATTAGTGGATCACCACCAATGGTTAGCGCGCATTTCAATGGCGTGTATAGTATGAAAACGTTGTGACGATGAAAAAATGAGACCGAGATTTGAGCAGCGGCGCCCGGGCCCGAAAGATGGATGATAGTCGCATTTATTACGAGCGTCTTTGTGCGCGACTCGGGCGTATGATATTGCGACAACTGCTTTATCCTTTTTCCACTTTGTCGCTGTCGCTGTTCCGGTGCGCGGCGACATCCATTATCGCCGTCCGTCGTCGCCGCCGCCGCATTAATATCTTCTCCGGCATTCATTCATTCTTCATTTGTACGGCGGCGTCTATCAACGAAATAAGAGCGACAGCAGCAGACAAGCGCGGCAGCCCTTCTTTGCTGCAGCCCATCATCTGCCACGCTATCAATCTAGATGGCACTCCCACATCTCAATCCTCCCTGTCACTCCTCGGGACACGGTCATCGTTCCCCGAATTATTGATAGTGCCTGTTTCCCTCCAATTCAGTTCTCATCAAATAATGTGTCTGGGCCTGAAACAGGATTTTCCTGTGAGAGTGAATAAGATAAATTTGTGTGAATGTGTGGATTTGAGATGCAGCTAACGTTATACCATAGCATGATTAACCAAATAATGAATGGATTACCTCTGCTTGTACCTATAAAGCTGAGAGGATAGATTAGTTTGATTGATATGTTTGTGAAATGTGGCTATGTGAATCTGATATGAGAAATTTCGAACGAAAAAATTCTTTAAAACTCTGTTGAGATTGGGACACTTAAGATAATACACAATTTCTCCAAGTAATAGCATAGATTAACCAGAGAATAGATTATCTCTGGTAATGGGGATATCGGAGAGGAAAATGTAACAAATTGAAATTTTTAATTCATATAGATGTCTCTTAGTAATCTATTCTAAACGCCAAGGAAAGTATAGCTGTTTAAATGAAATTCTTCTATCTCAAACAATATACTTTATAATAATGTTATAGTAATAATGTAATAACAATGTTTTCCATTATTAATAATGTCTACAACTAAACAAATCTTATTTGTCATGTTTGTAATTGAACGAGCCTATATAATTCATCTACCTCGCATTCAATTTGTGGTTCAAATTGATTTGATTTTTTCAAAGATCGTCGCTGATTGAATTCGACTGCATGCTGCTTGAGAAGACAAAGCATTGAAATAGATTGTTTGTTGTAGTTGGGAGGGTGGCAGTGGCAGAGAGAGCATTGTGGCTGCCGGTATTGGTTTTCGTAACAGATGGAGTGAAACGCGTTTGTCCAATTGAAGTTTTAATTTTGTTTCAATAATATTGAAGCGCAGATCAGTGCTGATTTTGAGGCGTCGCCCCTCGTTCATCCGCTTAGCTGGTGACGTCACGCCGAGGGAGGAAAGGACTCGAATCTCGTTTATCAGACACAATGGACCGCCTCTTGAGAAGCCTTATTCTCACCTCCCTGTTTAATTCAGAAAGAAAATGTCATTTTCGATACTGTATAAAATAAACTCGACCTCTCTCACTCGTCGTCAATCGCTTTGCTTCCACTCCCACCTCGACGCTGTTTGACTTGTGCGGTTTCTTTAATTATAGAAAGTAAACCGGGCCACATTGTGCCCGCAAAAATAATCTTCAAGTGTTTCTTCTCTTATCCGGTTTACACTGAGATTGCTTTTTCGAGGGCTTCTTCTCGATATGCACAGATCTTGAGCTGTAATTACTTCTGTGCCAGTCAAACGACTGACTCTCCTTCGCTGTGCCCCGCTGTGCCTCAGTCTACTTGCCACACAATCACGTGATCATATCAAACCTGATCTACTGCTTGTTGGAGAACAGAGCAGGTTGCCTATTCAAATCACCCTCATCAGAATATTGTGTAATCTTGCAGTATTTTTTTTATGGAATTGGTTTGATCAGAAAGTGAATACTTAAAGCTGTTGATTGAATGAATCAATGATTTCAATTAGATTTTATCAACACAGTGCTTTCTACCCTGAAGATGTTTTTTCATCACTAACCAAAAGTACCATAATTAATTTACCAAGCTTACAGTGAACAGATTGTTTACAACCAGTTACATGAATTAATAAGTGATGAAGGGAAGAGTGACTGGTGAGGAGGAGTGCAGAAGGCAATCTTGCCCATTGCGAAAAAAGTAAAATGCATGAAATCTTATAAATTTTTATAACACTTCTAATACTCTACAAGTGTTTCTTGCGTCAGACAATTCTTCAAGTAACTGGCGTTAATACGGTCTTCAATCTTTCATTGGAACAAAAGATTATTAGTTCGATTCAAGTTATTCGAAGTGATGGATATTGTTCAAGCATCAGTGTGAAAGATTGTATTTGTGCGCAGCCTTGTGGCTGAATAATGAACTGTGGACTGGTTAATGCTTCATTCAGTTGTCCACTGCCCGAGATCGCTTGTCGCGTAAACATAGTTTTGTATTAAATTTTCGTATTGTTTTTGCAAGATGTGAATATAGCTATCTGAATTCATTACGTGTTTTTGTTTTCCGCTACAGATATAATGTCGAGGATTGTTATTTAATTAGTATTCTAGTCTATTCTACAGTCGTAAATTACTCTTCAAGATATACTTTTCCATCCCTTGTTACCAACTCACAGTCATTGTTCTGATTTGTACTTCTGTTGTTACTTTAGTAATGTTTGTATAATTCACACAAGTCTCTACAATAATAGAATAGCCTATATTTTCTGCAATCCAAATTTCTCTTTGAAACGAGAAGTCATTAAAAACCATACAAATTCACTATATAAAATCACGTGACCGTAGGATGTTTCGAGTGTGTTAACATTCCTCCGAATGAAGGAAAATCGGCTTTCTATCAATGTTTCCGAAAGTTGCAAGTTCATTGTGAAACTAATCAGATATCCCCGGACATGAACAGACAGGAAAGAAAGGGCTCCTTGCAAGTACCAAGACTGTTGTCCCTTTTTCTGCCAGATGATTAGAATCGCATCTCCCTCGCTGAAGCTGGAGGGGCTGCCTCGTTCGGTCCTTTCGCTGACCTCTTGATACACACACCACTCTCCAGATGCCATCTTCTCCTATAATCAACTTGTCCATTGTCGGACTTTTCTCTCTTGATACAAGAACCAATCTCGTTCTTATCAATTCCTCTTTTCACTCGGAAAGAATTCCGGACACAATGTTATCGATAACCTTGCTGTCCCTCACAATGCTATTTGTTTGGCAGAAAGCTGATATTTTTCGAATTTTCCTAGAAGGGAGATATTATAATAGGATGATTGGTTGAGGAGAGTAACCTTTGCTGATGAAACAACAAACCTATAATATACAGTACAATGACAGTAATTTATTATGAAATATTTAAATCATTTTTTCAGTCCCTACTTCCCTACTTCTTCAGTTGATTTGACATTCATAAACACTGTAGCACTGAAAAGATTACTTGAGAGCTCTGAGTCACATAATTTTCCTGTTCAATTTGATTAATTCTCTTTTAATCCAGACCAATTCCTTAAAGTATTTCAAATTACTGTAAAATTTTAAGTATCTAATATTTATTAGTTAGTATTCAGAATTTAATATTTAGTATTTTAGAATAATGTAGTCCTGGGATGATTGAAGGATAATTTTCATTGATGACTATTATTTACCAATATTATCGAGCTGTAGTTCTTATTCGCATCTCGCATAATTATTACAGCGTTCATTGTACTAAGAGCTCTCTAAAACGGAAATTAAGTATTACAGGAGAATATAATTATACAGGAGAATTCTCCATTACAGGAGAATATGAAACTGTTATTTTCCGTTTATCTAATTGTAGGGTTGAAGATAGATGAATATGAAGTATGTAAAGAAAGTTTTTGAAGCAAGATCAGTACAATCATTTGGAAGAATTTACAAAATAATTATCTAAGAATAAATTCAAGGAAAATACAAGAGAAATGATTCGCATAGAAAATTTAACAACGAATGTAACAAACTTCTTTCTCAGGAAGGTATTCTGCTAGTATTTGTATATTAAACCAGATAAACATTTCTAAAATACTCATAATATACTGAAAATGTAAACTTCACGCATCTCGAGTACATCAAACTATCATATTATCAATCCGTGGCGAAGCGTGGTATGCTTATTTGGTCATCGCCGGTTTATTTGGTCATCCTAAAGGAAATATATACCCGGCGATGACCAAATAAGCATACCACGCTTCGCCACTGTTATCAATATTATTGAAATTGCATTCAAACTATTGGAGAATGTTTGCAGAGTTGGACTATGTTACAGGTCACTTGAGCTATAATATTATTTGGCGTGAGAAGCCCCTGTTATTACGGCTGTGAGAAAGCAAATGAGAGTATAATAGGCTCCTTTCATCACAAAACTATGGTGTATTGTTGGATGAATGGGAGCATTGTGTGTCAGTGTATGTGAGAGATTAGCTCGCTCTAATGGAGAGATAAGTGGTTCAGTGAGGAGAAGGAGAGACCAAAAAGAATTGGAAAAGAAGGACCAGAATGTTGGATGTGCTTGATTGAGAACTCTCAATAAAAGCCACTACTATACTCCATTCTATAACACACACCGGCTGTCATCGTCTACATCTCAAGTGCACTCTTTACGGCTTCTTCAAGATATTTCTCTCACTTTTTCTCCCTTTATTTCTGTTTTCCCTTCTCCCTTGTGCCTGAATATCAGCCCCTTCATCGTACTCTCCCACATCCGGTTTCTGTTTATTTCCCCCGCATTATTTCGAAATTATCCTCACCGGTTTTCTTTTGCAAGTGGTGAGATTTAATGGTATTAAAATATCAGAACAAACCTTGATTTTCCAACAATGTCAACAAGTAGTTTTGAAGTTCAGTTCTACTTCGAAAACTGCATTGGAACTGCCTGGGCATAAAATTTGAAAATATAGATAGATTCCTTATGAACATTTCCAATACACTGAAGTAAGAGACTATAAATATAATATATTTGGAGATTTTTTGGAATAAAAAATTCAAAATTTCACAAAAATCATAGGGATATTGAAGATTAAATTATTTACTTTATTGATGTAGATAACAAATACGTCGACTTAAGTACCAGATTATAATTGTAAAATTTAACGATGAATGTAACAAACATTTTTAGTGCCAATCGAAAAATGTACATAAACTTGTAAATTATTCAGTGAGAAGATGTTAAGCAAAATGATAATGGTGATATGATTGTGATTTATCTACATGAAACGGCGAAGTTTGAACATATAAATGTACATTATTGGAAAAGGAGGTACAAAGATATCCTTTTCATTAGAGAAGTGAAGAGGAGAGTAGACAGAGAGTGAGTATCATTGAATGAATAATCATTCAATATTTAACAAACGCCATAAGGGCCATTAAGAGATATTGAAGGAAGAGATCTAATACATTGTAAGAAATACTTCATTGAATAGACAATTAAAAGTTTTACAAGAAATCTTATTTTCTCTGTGATAATTTATGTACAGTATTACAAAAACTTTCAGGCAGCCGTAGTCTTCTTGAATCATTGAAAATCCTGATCTGAATTTCTGAGGTGGAGTGCTATTGAGATGAAAAAATTATTATAAATAAATAATTACATTATTGTATATACTTTCGCTACTATCAGGTATTCAATGCGAAGGATTCATTATACATACAGGAGTAATATATATGCTGAGGCTCTTAAGTTTCATCAAAATATTTCAATTCATTTCATTCCAAAATAGTGTCGTTTTAAAAATGAAAAATCTGTTTGAGGTTGATGCTGGTCACATCAGGAGCTTCAATAATGTTTGATTTGACAGTATTATTGTTTAGTATTCTCTGGAATACAGTATTTTGTACCGTTCTGTACACTTTATTCTGCCGTATTTATAGGCTTTCGCAAGCGATCAGGCATTTTGTATTTTGTGTACGAACAATAGATTCAGCTTGTAAACTGAAATCCATCTTTAGTAGATGTTTCAATCGGAGCGATGAGTGAAAATAAAACACTTGAATATTTTGATTCTCATGCGCACAATTTCAGTTGGGGTAGAAAAACAGAAAACACGTGAAAGAGCTATTGGATTTTCTAAACGTTCATGCTCTGTTGGCATGTATTTGCATGGCAAAGCGCGATATTGCATTTCAAAAAAGAGTGCTACAATATGCTTTACGGTCTATTGTACAGAAACTCGGCGTTATTCTAGCAGTTAGTGCGGCTCACAAGTGGTCTGCGTGAAGGGAATTTATTAAAGTCTTCCAACATGGAAAAATAAAATTGGAGTTTAATCTATGTAATGGAAGGGGGAATGGTTTCCACAGTGGAACTTTTATTTGTGCTCAGCTTCAGATTTACATTTTAGCAGAGAGACGGAAAGGTAAGCAAACAATAACGACAAACCTGTTTACTGTTCAACGTACAGTATTCGATATCCATGCACTAAAACCACAAATACAACTTATCCTGTGCGGTCTCAAATTTGAAACATTCAAAATTCCCAGTTGAGTGGAGTGAAAATACAGTTTATGGCTGGATTATTGTTGTGTTTGGGATTATCTTGTGATTCACTGGAATACTTACTCACTTTTCAAAACTCGCATTCTTTCAGAATTTTTGAATTCACTCACATTATAATGCCGTCCACAGATGAGATTATTTTTACTTTGAAGTTTCTGATTCATATCTATATCCATAGACTTTCCGTATACAACTAATAATAATTAACAATATGTCATCCATAGATGTCAGTAATTTTTTCATGGGTTTCAGTCATTCTTAATCTTTCAAGGGTGAATCTCTCTGACAGCTCATTCTCGGACTCTAGAATGAAACAGTAAGTTTCAAATTACAATTAAATAACCTCATAGAACACATCTGAATATTATTATGTCATTTTGAATGATTATAATCAAAATTAAGAACTTATCTGCCTTTGAAAAAACAAAATGTATGGTATAATTATCTACATATTGCTGAATTTATCATTAATAAAAATTTTCATGAAACTACCGGACATTTTCCAATGGAACTTATTTGAACTTACATTTGAACTTATTAAGTATCCTGAAAGTAACACTAGCAATCACTAGCCTATCGTTATGCCATTCTTTGTTCACTGATAGGTGAATGCTATTTACTTTTTACTCACATCACGTAATTGATCTAGCTGATCTTCCAATACAGCTATAATAAAACAGCTATAATATTACAGCTCAAATGTAAGCTGTAATAAACAGCTATAATATAACAGCTATTAATTAAACAGCTATATTAACACGTTTGCGTTTGATCTAGGATTTGGATACACAGTAACTCAATTTCCTTTGCATCAATACATTTTTGCTTTTCTTTACATTTTTCATTCCTTATTATTCCACACCCTGTTAGCTGGGGATTTCTCAATTCATCAAGATCAATAGAACACAAGCCACATCTCTCAAATAAAATGTGGAGTTTATACTGAGCTGCCTTTCAGGGTTGCATCGAATTTCCATGTAAAAGCGTCCCAATTCAAAACGAATAGTCTAACTGTATCTATTACAGTGCCTTCTGCAGTCGTATTGTGCAGTTTTAGTGGCAGGCTTGCATAGCAATTGTCGGCTTGCAAATGTAAATCACGATTGTAGGTAACGGGTGCCTAGCTGGCAAGAGACACACACAATGAGTCTCGTCAATATGAGGAGATAAAGTGTGCACCTGCCCTGCATGAACCCGTAAGGGGGCTGACCAATACCATTAGCTTGCGACATAAACCACTTAATTGCCAACACTTACGCAGATTGGCTTTGTGGGGCCGGTGGCGCCTCGACTGATTTTACAGCGCGGACGTTTGTCTCCCTGCTACAAGAACACACCACTCAGTCGGATAGCCTAGTCGCGTACTATGCAAATAATCAACCCCCTTGCCACCCCGTCGCTTGCAATTCAGACACACACTCGTCCCCTTGCATTGCAATTGTCTCCTTTTCATCGGACATTACGTTTTCGATTAGATGCAGTCTCACGCGCGCTCTATCTCCTCTCCTCACTCACAAACAAATACACTCATCACAATACTCTCTTCCATTATTACTCATCACATACTCTATTCCATTATCTCTTTCTCTTGCAATGTGTCCACGTGATGAAATAGGTCATGCGCTATTTAAACCCATAGACAAACTAGATTCTTGTCTTGTCTGAGTTATAACTGTCCAGTTTTGAAGCTGTTTGTATAGCTTCTTGAATCACAAATGTTTTCCCACTAGTAGCTGCCTTCTGGTATTACCACTTTATGTTATTTTAAAGTGCTCAATAATTTATGAACAAGCATATTAATAGACTGGAAAAGTAATCAGAATTTTTTCAATATAGTTTTCGGTTTTCATCTTCATGCTTTATGCAAGGGTTTGTGTGTGCTGAATTGATAGTGCTATCACAATAGAGTGCTATTGATAGATGCTGAATCCTGAATCGATAATAATTACAACAATGGTTTGAAAACAGTGAATTCAGTCTCGTATCTCAATTAAGGTGTGAAAGTTTCCATCCGATTTAGAATAATATTTTTCATTAGTTTCGTGCACCCTTGATATCTCAAATAACAAACCTACTTTATTAATGTTTGATTACAGAATATATAATTGCCACTTAATTTCAGATATTGGGTGATAAAAAAGTTTGAGTTCTTATAAAAAATCTGCTGTTTGCACAATTTGGAAGAAAATTTCCGTTTTTCTAGAATCAGAATTAACATGATTAGACAAAGAAAGTTTTCAACTCATTAGACTAATAACATAATTACTTTGAATATGAATTTTATAAGTTTATTGCAAGAAAATTATCTTGCAATTTGTGGAAGAAACATGAATAAAAGTTTGAGCTTTGCCAATTTAATCTGTACTAAATTATGATTATTGTTGAAAAGTAAATAAAGAAGTTCCATTGGAACTTCAAGAAAAGATAACTAGTACAGTATTTCAAACTGCTGCTCATTGAAAGTAATTGTTCGCCTTCCAAGTTCTTCACTGCTAAAGTGCTTCCTTCATAAATGATGGAACTTTATCAGGAAATATTTATCGTGTATCTAGTCACAGAGGGAAGTTACAATTTCAAAGATTTATTGTTCAGAATGGGAAACGTTACAGATTTATTGCCAAAATGCTTTTTGGCGTATGAGATAGGATTAACAAAGGGCCATTTAGAGAGAAGAGATCTGGCAGAATGATTTTTTTATAACGGCTGAATGTGCGCCGAACGATAACGGCATTAGGGCCACAATGGTGCGACATTCATAGGCCATTTGGCCGTGTACAAATGGAGTCCTGTTTTGTCGCGGAGCACTCACCGTGAAGCGACGACAAACGCTCTCATATGCGCCTTCACCAGCCAGCCGACTTACCACACAGCTAAGCTGATCCGGAAGAAACATCTTCGTCTATCGAGAAAAGAACAGAGAGCAATAAGGAGGGGGGCATGCCGACAATGAGGGGAGTATCATGATACCGCAACCAAGATTATTGTATTTGTACGTAATTTGTGAAAAACAGCAGAGTTTCATGGAACAACTCTCAGCTTGAATGTTGTATAAACAATTATTCAGAATGCTATCAATTTTAGTATACTGAAGAGTGAAGCTGGCGACAAAACAAGTTTTGTTAATTATAAGTTTATTATGATGATGAATAAGTTTTTTTGTTAATAATGAAATTTTGTTTAATAAATAAGTTATATTTGACTATATTAGTTGTTTCATTAGTTTGAAATGAAAAGATTTGAATTTTCAGAGTGAAATTGGAGCAAAAGAATTGATCCCCTCAGATGATTCTAATTCTTTGATTTTTTCCAAATTTTCAATTTCCAATCTTGGATTCTACAAAAGGATTAATTTGAATCTATGGGTTTACTGTACAACAATGAAGTACTTCTAGTGATGCAAAGCTCACAATGTTGTGATTGTCTGTAGAGGTAAGTTCGTATTTGGATGTTTGTATGAGAACAGTTGTCATACAAGTTCTCAGAGAACTTGTGTGAGGTAAATTATAATTATCACTACAGAATCACTTGTTCACTCAAAACCTGCGTGAACTTCAACAATTTCTAATAAATTTTGAGATTATTATTATTAAGAATCGAATAATGAATGAAAAACTCTATAACCCTTGATTGTTGATACTACCAAAGACAATATCATATATTCACTGCCATTGTCTTTGATACTACTGTGTATGGAAATGTCAACCCCTGCCTAACAATTCGATTTCCTGAATTACTTTTTCACTCACAAGCTACTGTTTTACACTTCTCAGATTAGAAATCATACATTATGATGGTTAAACCCTATCACAAGCAAGTTATGGAAGAAATTAATCAACATCAAAGCAGAATGATTTTCACGGTTTGATTGCTAGGAGGTAAGTAGACATTGACGCAGACACAACGTAGCTGCTATTCTCAAGGAGAAATGTGGCTTAGAAAGTCGCCGAAAGAAAGGGGGAAATGGATGCAAACGTGCGGGTTTTTGAGGCTCTTTGAGCGAATATTGTCTGCGACAATGGGATCTGTTGTGTGCCGTCAGCATAATAGTTCAGCCGCATTCGGCAGCGCCTTTCAATATTGTGTCGGCGTTAAGAGAGTTGGTGGGAGGGGTGGGAGGAGGCAGCTTGAAGAGATCGCGCGGTAGAGAAAAAACTTTTACATCCAGCAGTCGGCAGGCACTTCGGGCGGAGATGTCGGAAGGCACAATGTCAACCACGGGCTCATATATTGAAAAGCGGAAAAAGAGGGAAGAAGAAAAATGCTGTTTAAAATTTTGTGTGCATTTGACAGATATTAAGGGTGGAGTGTGGTGTTTGTGGTGTGGAGGGGGGAAGTAGAAAGGCGGATGAGGAAAAGGCACTCTTCTGATAATGACAATTGAAGCGCGCGCCTCTGAAATAATACCGGGCGGCGCCTTGTTTTGCCAAAGCCAAGCCACCGCCGCCTCCGCCGCCTCTGACCGCCGCCTCCGCGGTGACTGGCGGAAATTGACCCGCCACAGCTTCGCACATCTCGGCCTTCAATCATCTGTCTCCACATCCCCCTCACGCCTCCCCCAATCATCCCTCTCCGTCTTCGTCTCTGAAACTCCCTTGGCGTGCATTCATTATTATTCCGCTCTTTCAAAAGTAATTGGATTTACGAAAACGAACAGCGCCGAATAGAAATAATGTCATTTTCGCTGACACTTCTTGAATCGATTCGAGCGGTTTGCTGAATGGAGCTTGCTTTCTTTTCCGCTGACGAAAAATATACGAATGGACGCTTTCACTTTGACTGTCAATTCATCACTTTTTCAAAAGATTCAACTCTTTCTCGTCAAGTATGTGCTCGAATGTATGTTGTTTCTTCCACTGCACTGCATTCAACACAAACCAGAAAGTAATTAATTCTTGAATTTATTTCTTATCTACACTTGTTAAGCAGAACAACTAGTATTGTTCATTGAGTGCGTTCCCCCACACAAATTGAAAAAACCCTGTTCCTTCTTATGGAAATCGTCAACATTTCTACCATAACAACATTTGAAACAAGCATTTTTCCATCGTATTACATTCTTATTCCATTGTTTTCTCCAACTTTTAGCGGTTCAGTTGAGTTCCTAACACTGAAAAAAATGTTCAATTCTATGTAGAACATAGATTATCCACAACAAAATCTTCCCATTAGGTTCATTTGGATTTGAATATTCTATTTTGTTTTTCTGTATTATTTTTATTATTATTCATGTATTCAATATGAAGAGAATGATGTATAACAATTCTACGATGTAGAGGTGGCGAGTCAGTCTATCATATACTGATTTTTCAAATAAAATAAGAGCTAATGAGAAAAATTGATATTTTCTTGAAATTGCAAAACATTTGGTCCACGAACACAGAAAATATCATACACCCTCAATAATATTATCCGGTCGGAAATACAAGTAAGCACCCTCTTTGCGATATAAAGGAAGCGGGGCTTTGAAGAGACAATCGATAGAAATTTACTGATTACGTTCTCATCCACTTGAACAGAATTTTCTTTGTGGGTCTGATTGTTTCAAGCCTCTTGCAGCGTTTTTTCAGCTCTCCATCACCTTCCCAATCAATGCTCTTTCACCCTCTCTCTCTCTCTCTCTCTCTTCAGCATCAAATCGGTTTCGCTGAATGCACGACAAGTAGTTGGGCGTCCATTGTTGTCTTTGTGGGAAATCGTGTTACAGGTACTAGACTCACAAGAGCGCTCTTTGTCTGATTTTTCGCGCTCTTTCGAAATCCTTTTATTGCTGATAGTGAAGCACCAGAAGAGTTAAGTGCTCCCCTTCCATTATTTCCCGTACAGAGACCACTAGAAGACTTCCTGGCTTCTAGTGTTGGTCCTATCCCACGGTTGGAGGTCCACTTTGAGGGAAATAAAGATCCACTCCCGCAGTTGGGGTGACGCGGCTACTCAATGAAAGTCAGTACTAAGTACTCAATCACTAGTCAATAGTTTTGATGCGAACGTGTTGGCTTCCTGGTGGGAAAATCATAACAAAACCTGTAAAGTTGTTCATCTTTTGTTTTTTTCTTAAGTTCATTGTTCTTATCAAATCTGATCAATGAATCAAATCAAATCAAATAATTTATTTGTCATACAAAATAGTACAATTTCAAATCATGAAAGAATAAAATACGAAAAAAAATCACGAAATAAAATGAAATACATAACTTTATAATAATGAAATAATAAACGAATGGTTGGATTATTTTTTACATCGGCAAATGAATGATGGTGATTTATTGACACTGCACTAACTTCTTACTTGAACTACTCCAACTACAATCTTAGATCAATAATTTTCTTTTACATGTGATTTTTTTGGGAAACGAATGTATGGAATGTAGCTACACAAAAAATGAAGTGAGTTTTGTGCAAATGTTTGTGATGATCCTAATTTTTTTCCCAGGAAAGAAATGAATGTACATATTTGGAAATGAAAGCATCTGAGTGACATCATTTAATTTTCTAACAATCAGCCCTCAGGGAAGGCGCAATTGAATATCAGCTCTTTATGCTCAAGAAAATGTTGAATGTGAAAGTAGTATGGATATTTTTTAACAAATAATAATCGAGCATCGTTGTTATCAATCAATCTATTATCAATCAATTCTTATTGACCATCAATGACACCGTTGGGTCCTGCCAAACCTGTAGTTTCACAGTAGGTGCTATTTCATTAAAGTATTATAATAAAATACAGTATTCAAATACAATATCATAAAACATACAGTAGATTACCTTTTAAATAATTTGCTGCAATAATATTATGATTAAGAGATATATAGTATTGGAAAACGAAATGTTCAAAAAACATACAACAATCAAAAGTAAAGAGAATATTGAAAGAAATTTAAATTAACTGATTTGAGAATGATTTGTGAATGAACTTGTTCCTGTAGAGTAGATGCCTGATTAAGATCCAGGTAGATTGTTGCGAAATGTCGTGCCGACCAACAGTTTGCTCCAGAAACCCAGTTTGGTGGGAAGAGATCGGGCGGCCCTGCATTATCTGATTGAAGAGCGAAGGGCGGCGGCAGGTAGAACGCAACTTGCGACGCTATCATCTGAGGATGTCTTTGTGCAATGCAACTGTTATGTGTATCGAGGGGCCACAACAACAGATAGGGCTGATTTGGCGCAGCAAACCCCGTTCCACGCAAAATTGATAGTTATCATTTAATACCGGAAAAAAGAGTGAAGAGCCAGCCATCTGTTTTGCGAGGACCCCGTGAATCAACATGACAATGTGCTGCACAATTGAATCACAACTGCGCAATAGAAGCGGCTCCTCGTGAGCGTCTCATTCAATTATCGAGCCCATTGTTGCGCATTGCTCGCCTCCTATGGAATGCTGCACAACTATTGTCAATCGACAATCGATGTACGGGGTGACATCAATAGGTCAAGTAACGCTACACCCTGCACTAATCTGCCACCAAAATTCGCAACCCGCAAATCCAACCGTTTCGATCATCTCGAAAAATAGAGTTTCATTGTTTTCTAATCACTTTTTATCCCTTCGTTGATCTGGAGATGGGTTTTTTCAACTAGTCCAAAGAAAGGAGCTCATTCACCTACCGGTCCTTCTCACACTCGACTAACAAAAGATGAGCAGCAAAACTAATCCAGTTTCTTCAGTTCATTTTAACAGTATCAAAATTTGATTAGACCAAACTGCTTCACAATGATGCCAAAATGGAGTCTCATCGAACAATCTTGGATCGTTTGACGTTATAACGTAGGGGACGGTGGGCTTCAAAGAAACTGAAAGTTTCAAGGATATAGACTTTCGTCGTATGACCTTATAGAGAAATGCAAAATTCACAATGTTCAATGCTTCCAAAAATATTCTGATTGATCTTTCAAAATGATAATTTATAATTAAGAAATTTGTTGATTTCATAAAATAACTTATTAACAATCTTTCACGTGCTCAAATAGATTCCTATTTCAATTTAATATAAATATTTCAGCACAAACGCTCAAACTTCTGTCCCCCCGTTATTATATATAATAATGTTATATCTGGTAAAATTGAAAATGAAAAATGGAGATTTAAATACAATGGATTACATTGATTTTAAGAAATACTTTTTTCCTATTGAAAATATCAAATGCTATTTTTCCAATTTCAAGTGATCATTTTCTTATTTGAAATTAATTTTGTTATTGTTTGAAATAACAAGACTTTACTCACAATATTTTCACCTAAAACTTCCACACAAACCACTCGAACTAGTGTTTTGAGAGACGAATGAATACTTCATTCAGATCTCCTCCATTTTCACGTTTATAGCAAGATACAGACAGCTCCAACCGAACATTTAATAAGATTGAATTGGAAATGTTCCTAATAGCAGTGTGGGTATTCTCACAAGAGTCCCATTTTAATCTGCTATAGAATCGTCTGTGTGTGTGGGAGTGCACGGCGGTGGTTTTAATGGCATTTTTGATAATGAAAGAGTTTTCTTGGGAGCCGGTTAAGCAACAGCATGCGGATACAAACGAAAAGATGCAATTAATTGTGCGAGAGATGCGCACATGTTTACTTGGGCTGAGAGAGCGGAGAGAGCGACAAGAGAAACTCGACAACCATTTCTATGCAATTGTTCCCATACACGTCGGCAAAGAGTGAAGAAAAGCTCACTCGCGGGCGACAATTCCAGTCCCTGCAGACCTGAAAAGACGAGGCACAAAGCCACGGTAACATTTTGTCCTCCAAAGGATTCCCTCTGTTTAATATATACACACACGCACACGTGCACAGCTGTTGATAAATCTCTTGCCGCCTCTTTTTCGAGCTGTGAATCCTCGCTCGCCACCTCTTGGGGGCCTCTCGGGGGGCGGCACAGTCCCGCCGCCTCCGTCGACGTTTTCGAAAGTAATTTCCGTAATGTTGGCATTTTGCTCATCACTGTAATGGCTGGCGAACAAAGCCGAAGAACGGCTCGCGTGCCAACCCCCTTACCACCCCTCCCACAACATCACACTTTCCTCGATCGGCTCTCATTACAAAATATTCTCCGTGGGGACAAAGCGTGCGACCGCACTGAGAACATCCAACTACCACTCACTTCACCGCGATTTATACATCGATTTCGGATGAAAAACCAAGCTCCAAAATGCTTCACTGTTTCCTCCCAGCAAACATCATTTCCCTCTTTTGCTCTTCATTTCAACCATTATTTATTATCGTCGCTGACTCGTTGGTATCATTATTTGTCTATCGTTCATCATGGTTTTTTGTCTGATTTGTCAACTCTCTTTCTCTGATTTGTCAACTCGACTATTTAGCAACTTCATTGATCTTCCACTTTCATTGCATTACACTAGATTTCAGACTTTGAAGCCAGTATAATGATGGAGCATTCCGTTTCAAAATGGAATCCATTCAGATACAACTTAGCAGGTTTTCTGCAGATTCAACAAAGAACTACAGAAGCTCCTATTCCTCATCAGAAATATACAAACAGTCTGTGAAGAGTGAATTGTACTCGGGTGTAATAATTGACAATTTGTCGTGGACAAATGATGTTTTTTCTCGAAAGCAGAGTTATTTCTGTCATCAATCTCAAACATTTCCTTTGAAGACTCCTACATTTCAAGAGTTGAAATATCTCAATGAGAGCTATGAACTCCACAGTGAAAACCTTTGCCATTAGAAGTGTATGTCTCAATAATATTTGAAATAATTGCTGCTTCAAAGCCTGACCATTACTACCTATTATTAGATAGATGTGCTTTAATCATTTGATGTGAAGTATCTAACATGTGAATATTACTATTGTAAGTAAAATTTATTTTATTGCTCTGTTATCAAAATGAGAAAAAAATATCATTAGAAAAATACAATACTGCAGTGATATCAAAATGTTGTAGATATAGATAACTGAATTATTTGTTAACACTTCTTCGTTCGTGATACTTCTTTGTGACACTACTTCCGACGTTCCGACTAACATGTAGTTTCACATCGCCATTCAATTCAAATCATCAAGAGAAAGGTGGAAGAACTTACAGTAAACGATTCACATAGGATATGAAAATGATCTCAGTGATGATAAAATATTTTTTATGAAGTTTCCTTCTTATTTTCCACATTTACAGAATAATTCAAGGAAATTCTTATACAGGCCATATAAATTGCTTCAATATTTCTATCAAAAAACTATTATATTCATTTCAAACATATTTCCTTTTCAAAGGAGAATTCATATATTCAATGACATCATTCATGATGTTTGGAGAGCGAACGTTAATTTTGTTGTAATGAAATTACCAAATAATACAATTCAAAAAGCTGCAAATACGATTTCAATTTCAAATTATACCGCATGAAGCATTCAGTCATTCATGGTTGTTTGCATTCTTCCAATCCAGAGCACAGAACTCGATCGAGGCCAGAAATAATTTGAAGCAAACTGCAGACAGCTTTCATTGGCAAGGCCGGTTGACTGGTTTGGCGAAATTCAATTCAATAAACGCCGAGTGAAATAAAAGCGAATATTTAGAAGTGAGCCATATTTCATTGGTGACAATGCAGTAGAATTTCATTTGATGAAAAGGAGTGAGAAGAAAGCGGGATGAGACTCATTGTCGTCTCCACCTTACATATGATTACTGCGATTATTGTTCCGAGAATCTCTTGCCTTTAGATTTCGGTGGGTAGGGGAGGGGGGGGGGTTGCAAACTGGAGCTGTTGTAGTGCAAGCAGTACAGAGAAGAGAATGTAGACGCCTCCCCTTTATGTGCAGCCTTTGCTTCCATTGTGCCTGGTTTTGTAAGGGACTTCATTGAGCTTGCGCTACTCCTACCAAGAGCGATTCTCCTTTTCTTTCGTCGACAATGTTTTGCTCATGTCAGAACAATGCGCGCCTTACCCCACCCCCCTCCCCACCCTGCCACAGCCGAAAGCATCTTCATTATTTGCATCGTCACTAGGATCGCTATAGAAGAAATTACTATACATTTTGTCTTTAAAGCGGCAGTCATCTGCAAAACCCAAATTACTCGTTATGAAATTCTCGTCTCTTAACTTCTCCTTCCCCCCCCCCAACCGGCCCAACAAACGCCGCCGCCGCTTCACTCCTCCCCCCCCCCCGCGCACCCACCCAACAACGCATATCTCGAGTGTTAATTACCTCGCCTTCTTCACTCTCACTCCTCACCAGCTTCCGGTAATTGAGACTATTATCTGCTTCCACCTCTTCAATTCTCTTCTTCATTATGCTCTAAACTGCTTGCTCTCTGACGCGACTAGGTGTGTGTGTGCGTGCTGTGATGCGAATAAGAACGCGCGCGAACGTCGAAAGTGTAAGAGCGCCCGCCCGAGTGAAGAGCCGATGATTGAAGCAGCACATTCATGCACAACGCTGCCTGTCTTCGAGAAGTTCATCCTTTGTCTTACAGCTTTCCGTCGATGACAATGTACAGGCGAACAAACAAAAACAGAATAGCTGCCGAATATAGTAGATTTATAGAATATAGCTGTGGAGAGAAGAGATCTCGTGCAAAACCCAATCCATGCGCGCTCTTCATTGAACTTTGTCATGAAGATAGAACTGGTTCAAGTGACAGAACAACGCTGTTCTTCTTGAATACATAACTTCATCCACAAGCATTCGAATATAAGGAACGGAGATAATAAAGATGCTTCAAATAAGCATAATTATGTTCTAATTTCTGCACAATCATAATTCATTATAAATATATTGGAAGGAAACATTTCACATTCATAGAATGTAAATTGAATAGTTTAATACTCTAGTCTGATTATCAACTAGTACAGACTGTAGAAGGGGAAAAAAGAAATAAAGATTGGTCTGTGTATTGATATACACGGATTAATAATATTGTGACCATTCTTATTGAGTTCCATGTAACATAGGACAGGACGTACAGTCTAAATCCCATGCAATAATTCAATTTAGGAAGGATATAAATGTTTTATTTGATGAATTCGGATGAATTTTGTTTCCTTAGTATAGATATTTCTATGGTTGTAGGGCCACAAACTATAGTTTTAATTTATCGTGTAAGAAACTCCAATATTTTTATAATTTAGGACAATTTCAATAAAATTTTGAAAATTATATTTTATTTTCAATAAAATTAAAATTGAAAATAAATAAAAAAAAATTAATTTGAATTTCATTTTTATTAAAAATTTGTTTTAAAATAATTGTATTTTTATTTTTTGCTTTTATTGAATCATGGTAACACAAATTTTTGGATAATTAATATTTGATTTTGGTTTTATTTCAATTAAGGGGAGATTTTACAATATAAAATTAGTTCTACGACTTTAAAACAACTAAGAGATTCTCCATATTGAGCTAAATATTTAACTGGAGATAGCAGCAGCAAGACCTACTCCATTCTGTGAAGAAGGTACTGGCAGTAGGTAGGGCTGCTAACTATATAACTATCCAAATTATAAAATAATGATTCTTTATCAATTTATTCATTATCTATTGTTCTTCTTTCTATATAATTATTCAAAATTGCGTTGCAATCATTCTGTTCTTTCTTTCTAATGATTACTACTGTGCAATTATGAAATGATATAATGATAGCGAGGTGAATCCCTTAAGGGTCACCCCACCGATAAAAAGCCATACGATAAAAAAAATAATAATATCATTGATTATAAATACAGTACATCGAAAGGAACATTTTACTTTCATAGCTTATAAATAGTTACAAAATTCCATTCTGGTCATAAACTAGTACTGTACAGACAATGCAAGGAAAAAAGCATAAGTACATAATTATACTGTATACGTATAATAATGATATTACAGCGAGTAATAACAGTATAATGTTACTACTGTACTGTAATAAAACGGTCTATGCGGGTTGCCTACTCTACTCCAGCAATCGTATAGAATTGGAGGGGGGATGGGAAGGTTACGCGCAATTCTCAGGCGCTCTATTTATCCTATCAATTTCCTGCTAGGGCCATCGTGTGAGGGCGACAACTCTTCAAAAACATCTGAATTTGGCTCGTTCGTTACTCTTCGAATCCAGGTGATTCTTCATCCACATAGTTCGTCAAAGACGAAATGGACTGATTAGATCCGGACTGATTTGAAACAGCTCTGTTTATTTCTTCCAAAAGTACGTTTGGTTGGTTTCCTTTTTCTTCTGGAGTTGATTTTTTACTACTTCAAAAAGATACACAAATTTGGGTTAACTAAAAGTGAGGCTTGACTAGGTTGACTTATAGTTATGTTGGACAGGTTTTATGGTTAATTTAGTTTCTTTTAGTACAGAAACTAATAAACATTGAAAACGCATTGACAAGATGTGTGAAATGAGCTATCACTTGATTTGACATGGAGTAATAATTCGATAAAATCTTCCACGAATTTAAAAATAATTTGTGCACCCTCAATTTCATAATTTTATTCTTTCTAGCAATTTTCAATCGCTTCCTTCCCTGCTCATTGTCATTGCTACTCGTTGGTACGTCCTATTACTATTCTATACTTTTCTATACTTTCAACTTCAATCAATCTCAAGAGTATTCTGCTAATAATGAGATTTGTAACCAGCAATCATTTCAAAAACCACCTGTAACTGTGATTTAGTTTAAAATACACTTCAAATTTGAAATCTTAGACCCAGCGCCCACGGAGCAACTGCTATCTGACTGCAGTCGCATACCCAGCGTTGCCAGATACCATTGGTTGTTTTTCGGGTAATCTAACCTATCAGCCAATGGTATCTGGCAACGCTGGGTTTGCGACTGCAACAAAACCAATTTTATTCAAGTGATTTATAAAAAGGGTTAGGAAAGTATTAATTTCTATTTCTTCACAAGCCAAGGTACTTTTTGTAGAAATCAAAAATAAATATTTTAGGTCAGAATTAATATTAATGAATATTATTTGTTCAATTTACATTCCATTTGTATTCTGTGTCCAAGATAAGTTGGCTGTAATTTTTAAACAGTGTTATAAGTTATCAATAATTATAAGTTGTATGTTATATTTATTTTTCCATTGCTCATCAATCACATATGAAAACTTAATTTTGTTTGTTTGTTTGTCAATGGCTCAACAGCCCTATGTGGGCTTAGACCTACCAGCTGGTTGGTAAAAACGTAATGGGTTGTTAAAAAACTAATTAACGGTCACAACTCTCAACATTTTAAAATTAAATTTTTTTTCCTCAGCCAATTTTCGAAAATTGAAATGCTTTTGTCTCAGTACTAGGAGCAGGTAACATCACAAGTTAGCATTGAACTTGACACAATAAGATTGATCAAGTACGTTATTTATAACGTTATGATTCCAATATGGAATTATTGGTTTGAAAAATAATTTCATTATCTGTATTATTAAGAATTGAGATGAATACAAGTTTATTCATTCTTAATTTATTCATCACGCAGCCATTGAAAATTTGTTTACTTTGGTTACAAAGTAAGGAGCAGCGTTTTTTCCCTCGGTAAACACGGAGTTATTATGATTTAGATATCACAAACTCATCACGCAAAGATATGCGTGTCTAGAATGAGTTAACTAGTTTTACACGAGGTGATGTACTATTAGTTGAGGTCTTATAGCTTAGCTTAGAGAGCGATTTAATTTTTCTTTTGTGTCGTTGATCGTTGTTGCTGGATGAAGCGTGTAGTACATGTGGAAGGAGACAAGAGGCTAGAGCTTCTCAAGTTAAGGGTTGGTAGAAGAAGAGACGGTAAACATACGCACTATAATCCGTATAATAAACTCGTTACGGGTGACAGAGAGAGAGTGAAGGTGAGCGAGTCTGATTTATGATTGTAGGGGGTTTGAAGGGGAGGGAGAGCAGCGCTGCAGTCGGTTGGTCGGCGTTGGCCACGCCCCCCGTGGCAAGGAAGACGCGCCCCCCGAGAGTGGTCGCTCGTCGCTCAGCTGCTTCAGTCTCCGTCACACGCTCGCCATGGCCGGTCCACATTTCGGCTTTCCCGGCATGGATTCAGCGCACGCCGCTGAGCAGCACATCAAGCGGCCGATGAACGCGTTCATGGTGTGGTCGCGCATCCAGCGACGCAAGATCGCACTCGACAACCCCAAAATGCACAACTCGGAAATATCGAAGCGGCTCGGCGCCGAGTGGAAACTGCTGACCGAGATGGAGAAGAGGCCCTTCATCGACGAAGCCAAACGACTGCGTGCCATGCACATGAAGGAGCATCCCGACTACAAGTACCGGCCACGCAGGAAGCCCAAGACGGGCGGTGGTCAGCAGCAGATGAAGGCATCCTCGCCGCTTGGACATGGAGCAGCCGGTGCGGGAGCCGCGTTTCCTAGTTTCCCGCTGCCGCCCTACTTTGCGGCACCCTCCAACCATCATCCGCTCGACTATCCGCATCTGCCACCTTACTTCGGATCAGCCTTCGACGCTGTACATCTATCCAAACTGGTCCAGTCCCAGGTGCAACACCAACAACAGCAACAGCAACAACAACAGCAACATCAACAGCAGCCACATGAGTCCCCGAAGACGTCCTCTGCGGCAGCAGCCGTTGTTAGTTCGTTCTACTCGTCGCTCTACCCAACCTCCAGCCCAAAGACCTTCCAGCCGCCTCCGCCGCCGCTGTCCGCCCTCTTCCAGCCGCCGCCCCCGCACTTCCTGTTCGGCGGATCGGGCCAGCAGAGCCCCCCCAGCCCCGGCGACGGAGGCCCCCACCCCCCACAGACACCCTCCGACCTCGACCAGCTGCGGAGGCCCGTCTCCGTCATCTACTGACCCGAACGCAGCGCTTAGTTTCTATCGTTAAAGACTGATCTACGACCAAGGTAAGGTGCACCATCCAACATCTAGGCCTAGTTCACCTTAACCTATTATTCTAGTGACAATCGTGATAAATATTTTCGCAAATTAACGACGAGCAGGTGCAACGTTGATGCATCGTTTTCAAGATAGGAAGGTGGCTTCAACAAGTAATTCACATCTGTGAAATTCCAAGTAAAATTTGTTCCAATCACCTATTTAAAAAACGAGATAAATTAGCATATCTTAATATTAGCATAACTTCTAAATTATTACAATTGAATGACCAGTAAAATTTAAACTTCATCATTTGATTCAATACTTGAGCTGTTAGGCTACTTCATAACTTCTAAGAATTTCATTGGAATTTTACATTCTTCTAGGTTATGATTCCAAAACTGGAAAACGTTTTCACTTCATGTGCACTGTAATTATTCATTACAGTTTCTTCACTGTAATTATTTGATAAATCGACTGCGTCAGATCTCGTTACACTAATTATTTATTGGCTTATCGTTTTATTTCGAATTAACTCATTTCCAGGAATCATTATCAGAAAGTTAGCAACTTATAATGAATTTATTATATTGAAAATCAACTTAACTTTCAAGTTTATATCAATTAAACTTCATCAATGCTACCTACTTGAAGCCTACCTTGCTTGTTTCAACGATTGTTATGGTTATTTGTGATTTTGAATTTAGAATGAATTATCATTGAAGCTTCTTTAATAACTTGTAATGTGCAACGAATTTGTGCTTATGACCTTATGTGACAGATACACGGAAACGTACGGTTAATGTCGACGTCAATTTATATGTTCAAATACTATACAATTAGTGTTGTTACTCAGTGGAATTTTTTTTGTCCGAATTCAATGTGCCATGAAAATATAAATAACCTCATTATAGGGCTGTGTATCAATATATACATACCTATTGTATACACCTTAGAATGTTGATGCTATTATTACTGTACATGTACTTATAACTCATGTATTATTTCGACTTATAGTACTAGTTTTAACCTGACATTCGGTGGAAACCCCAATAGCCTAGATATTTTATTAAATGTCTTCAATTATAATATACACGGCATTGTAGCTGAATGGAATCTTATTATTTATTGGATATAATGATCTCATCTTATTATTGTTTAGCATCAGACTTTTCTATTAATCAAAAGTTATAAACGTAAAAATTAGACTGATCAAAATTTTAGATTTAATTTTTGTTGGAATAGTGGCTCCTATTTGATAAGCCTATTCTCGTTTCAATGAGTTTTCAACTGCCAGAAAATTTAGAATATTCGATTTAAATCACATTAAATCACAGTAGTGTTGAGAAATTTGCTTAATTGTCCTATTGATTTTCTAATTTTTTGACATTATATTGCATAAGTACTATTGATTCTTATAATTACGTATTTAAAAATCCATACATTTTTTAGATTCTCTCATTTTTATTATTTAATTTTTCATTGATAATTCCTGCGACACGGTGTAGTTGTTTTTGATATCAGCCAAAGATTATCTAATTTTTCAGAATTTATTTTTAATTTTTCATCAATTATTTGATGATAATATATAGGTCTTTTTTACCTAGTCTGTTTTTTATTGTTATATTTATTATTGATTTGTTCGCATCTCTTGTTAAGGCGTGAACAATAACCACAGCTGCCCATAATATTGTATTATTATCACTCTCATGTGTTATGTATTCATGTAAATATTCTATATTCTACTTGCCAATTTGTTAACGAAGGTTGTTTATTTTGTAAATACGAATTACAGTTATATCGATAAATAAGCAAATTTATAAAATAAAAACCATATTGAATCGAGATGCTCTACTAGTGATTCACTTACAATCCCCTATTCTATAAATAGAATATTTTCAATATTTCTAGAAATTTTTTAAGCTAAAGCTACTTTCAAGCTCTTGAGAAAGCAGCAAGTTATAAGGCCGATTACACGAAAAGTCAATTGAGCTCGACCGCCGTGAGATAACGTCATTTTACGGAGGTCAATAGGGATCTAATCGCACTGGTTCTGTTAGATGTCGTTATTTTACGTCGGTTATATTCAATCGGCTTTTCTTGCAACTGGTTGACAATATCTGTATCATTTGTTAACAAAACGATTTATCAATAGCAAAACATGATACAATAAACACACATTTTCTTCTGAGATTACATTATCGTTCTTGAATATTCACAGCTATTACTATGAAATTTTTTAAAATCTTATTTGAAACCTACTTGTAGCATATTTTTTAAAGGTTAATTTGCATTGAGGAAGAACTATCTTTAATAATGTGGATATTGAAGTAGACTAGATATGTAATTTTTTGAAAATGTGTGTGTATGGTATTATGTTTTAGTTTTGTGCAATTGAATGTTCAAGAGCTTCAATGAATGCTCTCTTTAGAACTTCTAAGAAATCAAATGAATGGATAATTTTTATAAGTCAAAAAAATAATTATTACAATTTTTTGCTTACAAGGTACAAAAATCAATGACGAAAAAAATAAGAATATCCCGAGGCTAAAGATCCTGTGTAATTGTAAGTGTTCATAATGAAGAAAAAATAAATTGATCTCACAGTATTTGTGATATCTATTAAAAAAGAAACCAGCTGGTAGGCCTAAGCCCACATGGGCCTTTTGAGCCATTGACAAACATTGAAAAACAGAATAGTTAACAGTAGAATGAACTATTACTCTCAACTCTGCATCTGGGGTGAGAGAATTGCTTGAACTGATTTTGAGTTTTCTGTTTCACAGTTCAAATTGAGTGCAATCAAGATTTTGACAAAGATAAAGGCTCAGTTAAACCAAAGACGATAGGAAACTATTACTTACTATATATTATTTTTTATATATTATTTTTAAATATATATTTACTATATATTATTTACTATAAACTATAAGAGTATTCTAATTGTCTGTGGTTAAACATTGTAACTTTATTCGAATTCTAAAATTTTCTGAAAAACGTAAGTTGAATAAGAGCAAAGACAATACTTAGAATACTTTGTTAATACTAATAGTTTCCTATCGTCTTTGATAAGAGCCACATGCTTCTAGAAGCCTAGAGACAAGTTATTGCGTTTCACATGAATGAAAACTCGTTTCATAGATTCAAAACAGTCATTTGCGTGAAACAAAATCTTTAAGATCTCTTTAGAGAGGCACCGTCAGAAATTTTCAATCAAATATGGATAATAGTTTCTTATAAACATAAATAATAATGAATTAGAAATTCGTGTGATGAGCGTAAATTTCTTATACATAATATTCAAAACAAATACAGCCATGGTTAAATTGAAAGGATAAAATATTAATTTTTCATGTATGAATTAGAATCATGGGTAGCCGGACAGTCATCCATACACACACAACTATTAAAATTCCATGTATCTAGTGTCTGAGTATATTCATTGACTTACTAAATTGATTATCTTTGGTACATTATAATCTTATTACTGAATGATGAATGTCAGCTTGTTTTTCTGAATTATTGTTGCTGAATCAAAAAATATAATGCCTCACAGAAAAATATTTAATGATTTGGAATTGAGAGTTGATACTGCTCAAATCCTAACTGGAACAGATCAGCATGATAATATGGACTGAAGAAATCAAGAGTGAGTTGAACATTTGTTTGTACAAAACCAGTGATGGAATTCGGCCAACTCAATAATTAAGAATTAAGTTTATTAGTGATCTAGTGATGATATTGAAATTTGGATAATGTTTTTCCAAGTGAAGCTGTCTATCATTACTTAAATGATATTTTTGATTTTTTTCAATATTATGCTATTAGCAGGAAAAAAATATAATAATCATAATTATTCTTGAAATTTCAAAAAGAGATGATGATCCATGAACCGTAAGCATGTAACCCAATCTTTGTCTGCAATCAATGAAGATCATAATGCCGAAGGGAATTCGCAGAATGCCGAATGCTGGAGTAGAACACAGTAAGTACTAATAAAATCTCATATGAGGCCTGAATAGATTCAAAAAATACCTTGTATATGATTTCATTATCCGATATTGGAAATAAATATTGAAATTTAACTTCTATATGCAAGCTTGTTTTATTTTCAATCTTTCTGAGAGTTGTCAAGATAAAGTTGAAGATATAATGGGCAATAGAGCATTAATTATAGTTATAATTTATAAGGATAATTAGCCTTCAACAATGCTGAAATTGATATTCAATTATTTTGAATTCATAGTTTTCAAACAGAAATAGAAATTTTTCACAGACCCAGTTAGTTTATTAAATTAAGGAGACGCTTAATTGAAACAATTTATAAACGTTATCTGGCTCTGTTATCCTATTGAACAATCAAACTGGAAGGAAATTAGATATTAAAACTATTCAATTGCATTCAAATCATAATAATTAATTGAATGAAATTCCTTATTAATAATGCCATATAATACTCAGAAGACTTCCGCTACTGCGAATATAGCTAGTAACGAAATTTGATAAATGCTGCTGTACAAGGGCACAAGGACAAGGACACTTCTCCGGCAAACAAGAGGTGCTGGGTTCGATTTACGCCTGGGCAAACGTTTTCTGTTCAGCAGCATTCATCTATTTTCCTTACTAGCTATTCCTACTAGTAATGTGAATGAAAAATTACTCTGTAGTTAAGATCTAGGGATTTGTTACCTTGAATCAAGTGGAGAGTGGAACGTTTATTTCTAAATTTTCATCAAAACCAACTGTACAAAATATGGAAGTCATAGTGAGCTACAGTTCAACCTAATAAATTGTAAAGACCTGTTAAAATACTGAGTTAGGGTAATGATAGTTGAGATTTCAAATAGCATCTTATAGCATCAAACATCGAAATACAGGTGCCCACTACTGTCTGATTGGCAGACTGTCTGTGTGTTATGCTATGAGAAATTTGTCATTTGCGTGAGTTTTTCCATAAAATGTGAATAAAGATGTTTTGAATTATTATTATTAGTACTGATGTCTGATAATATTAAGAATATCGAAAATGTAATAAAAAAATCAGTTTCACCTTCCATTTGGAGGCACATTTTATTGGAAAGACATTTTCGAGTGGAATCTCGAGTGAATTGGGTATTGCCCTCACGCTAAACGAGAGAAGTTTACAGTTTGAATGACCGCCAGTTCTCTTCAGCGGTGCTTTATTACCGCAATAAACGGCTGTGAGGGGAGAACAAGAACTGCTCTGCTCTCAAGAAATCGGCTTTCGTCGGATTATGAACTTGTTGCGTCTCCATCAACTTTATTTGGTTACGTTGCATAGCTCAGTTATACCTGCAAATACATCAAGGCAGAATTATTACATGATAGTCTCAATATAAAGTAAATCATCAAGTCTTTTAAAGCATGAATGAGTTTTTTCAGTGTTTAAATGAGATGGTGATTGCTAAATTCTTGAATTTTGAAGTTTCCTTCAAGAATTTTAGTAAATGAGAAGCTCATTTTTATCAAATACAATTTGAAACTCAACTATAAGGAAGTCTGTTATAATAAATAGTGAGTTATACATATTACTGCTGAGAGAAGTATCGATGGCAATTCAAATTCATAAGGATATTTATAGGTCGTATATTATGAATAGATCTCATAATACTTGACAATTTTAGGTCTGATAGGTCCTAATATTAGAATTGGACTCATCTTTACGGGGTTTTCTATTATTGTACTCATACAAGAACAGATTGACTGAGGTTCTATCTTCAAACAAAAAAATCCTTCCATATCCAAGATAAGAATATATATTTACAAAAATAAAATAAAACAATTTAAATTCAATGTTACGACACCAATTTATAGAATAATTATTGATCATATTTCAGAATTTAATCATAAAAAATTTTTCTATTCAATAATATATAGGAGAAAAACTATTTTAGAAGTCAGGCCCTCTGACATTACATTTTTAAATATGGAGAAGCAGAAAATTTTACCCTTGAAACATTCATTATTCGCTTTTGACTTGAGTATTGTAACTAATTGTGATATTGTGAAAACATTTGTAAGAAATTTTTATTAAAATAATATTTATGCTTGTGATTGTGATTTGGATTTTTTCATGACGAATGGCTGTGAGGGTCATTCCTAGTTCTATTATTCCCTTCCCAAGTAAGCATGCAGGTTTTTTTGTGGGCCTGGAAATTCATAATTATCTAAATTAGGACCAACTGTGACATTTGATAATAATTAAGATATTTTCATCGATCCATGAAATGAAATTGATGAAATTTTAGTCTGGTCATACTCATAACAAATGCCAAAATAACATCATCTTTACGGCATCGCCATTGAGTGGTTTCTTTATCTCGTTTGATCAATGCATAGCAAAAAAAAAACATGCAGACTTGCTTTCCTTCAATGATAATGAACAGCAAAGTAATTGCCCTACACCTACAGCATTCAACCTGGCTGAATATTTAATAGGCTTCTGTAACAGATATATGCAATCTTGAAAACATAATTGTCAAAGTTCAAAGAGGTATTGTGTTGACTAATTCACCTAGTTCCAGAGAACTGTTCCGTTGCATTGTGATCTAAATTTAATGACAGTCATTTTCCTTGTTTCTATAGTTGTCACCTTTAATGATACATTATTAATAGTACATAATTCGGCGCAATTTTCCCACGATCATGATAGTTCACAGTGCTCATTGTACTCAAGAGAATGTAATTATTACTTTCAAATGTGAGGGTGTAATTGTTATTGTTATTAGTGGAAATATTGTTCGAATGTGCTATATTTATTAGAATTGTAAAGTTGTATCACATCAGGCCTATCTGTATATATTATCACATTAGCATGTATTATAGTCACAGTATCTTGAATTCGAATGCTATTTGCAATACATGAAGTTCGCCTAATTGTGAATACCGTATTGTTAATTAATTGTTATCTGATAACTCAGTTAGATAACCGTTCATGAAAACCGTAAACTATCATTATCATCCCATCTCATCTCTCACATCAATTTCATGCTATTATTGTTGATGCTCTTTTAATTTAAGAATTTGGCTTGAGGCTTGTCTACTTCTGCTGCAAAAATAAAATAAAATTGAAAAGGTTTATCTCAAAATTGAGGTTAAATTTATGATGTACTTACTTACATAATGTAAATGGAAGCTATTTTTAAATAATCTTCATAATTATAAAAATTAAGAACATTATTTGAAAATTGTCAAAAAAGAAAGAAGCAGATTATGCAGATTAGTATTTGATGAATTTAGATATTTATTAGGAAATATCCAAAAAAAGTTAATTAAGAAATTGGAGGAAGAGTTTGCAATAATTATGTTCAGAAATAGAATCTTATGAGGGAAGAGAACATTAAAAATACGATGGATCTGGATCTCTTGGTCTTGGTAAAGTGGTTGTCAAATTGGATTCTATTTTCATCAAAAAAAGTTAAAATCATTTCAATGCAAAGAAAAAGGAAATGATGTATTGAGCTTTCAATTAAAAATACAAGAAGGGACTATCAATTAATAGAACACGAGTAAATTACTCGTGAAATATTATGTTTAATTAAACATTATAATACGTTAAATATCACTTTACACTTTATTTACACGAGTAAATATTACTTTACTAGTGAGAGATCCAAGGTCTTTATTCCATATCATAGGTCTTCGTTATCTTTCTTCAGGTCATATAATATTAAATATTCATGTCGCTTGAAAATGTTATTCAAGACGATTCAAATAACATGATGTAATGGGTGAACTTTGGAAGTCACAAAGGACTCACTATTCATCTCTAACAACTCTATAAAATGCATAGAAAGAGCACTAAAGATGATACCACGAATAGAGAGCAGTCCTTAAACGAAAGAAAGATGTTCTTGTTCTGATGAGACAGCAGCCAGTCGCATGTGAATACCTGGGCAATGGATAACGAGCGAATAAAACCGTATACTTTCCATGCATTCGAGTTCAAAAATGTATGAATAAGTTTGGGGATGAAAGAAGGAGAAAAGCTGGATATGAAAGAAAGTTAAAAAGAGAGTAGGCAAATCGTAGAAATGAGATTCACTCGTGAGTTTGAAGCTCCTCAGTTTTTCAGTCGCTTGGAGCGCTCTTCTCAAGAAGGACTGACTATTCAATTCCACGCTTCTGTCAGTGGCAGTTTCTTTTAGAACAAGACACCAAATGAGAATTTTATTCTTCTCAGTGTGTTGAAATAATTACAGCATTGAGACGCGCAGTGCACCCTTTGGACAGAGGATCCCCTCTCCACAACCAGAAAAGCCACTCGGTCCCCGCTTAGATTATAATGTGCTATCCCACAATCCAAAAAGCTACTGTATTCATTTTTCAATTACGGGATGGAGGAGCGTCAGGCCTTGAAAAGGCAAAATAGAATGAATGTTTAAGGCAAGGCGAAAGGTCACGGAAGGTGGGCAGGGGGTGGGGGGATGCAAGCAACCCCATCCTTCAGCCAACTCGAAAAGCCTTTCACGGAGTTTGTAAAGCCGAGCGAACACTTAGAATCCTTTATTGTACATGAAATTTCATAGTCGGGCTTTTTGTTTTTCGGTGAAAGAAGGAGCAGCAGAACAGAGGGCAAGGGTGTGCCCAGCATTCTCGATTGAAAAAGGCTCTTTTCGAAAGAGGAAATAATTCTCCTTCAACAGTGAAAACCTGTTTTCTTCCAAGCAACGGCTTAAACTTTTCTGTCCTCTTCGATGGGAGAGGAGATGCTGACAAAGCAGACGAAGTTAACTCGCTCAAGTTTTTCTTTCATCGCAAAAGCTGAACCCTTTCTTGATTCTTCTTCGCCCCATTCCCCTGTAGAAAAGGCATCCACAATCAATTTCCTCCTGTGCTTTCTTCGTTTAATAAAGTAAAGCAACGCTTGAAACAGAAAGCCTTCTTCTGCACAAAGCTCTGATTTTTCAAATCCAACTTGAACACCAATGCACCTTACTAATGCAGCTTAACATCAGATGAATCGAATCAATCAATTTTACTGTAAAAAATCCTTATATCCTTATTGTTTGCTCTCTATAATCTAGATAAAATAGGAGTTTCATGTATTCTCTCAATTTCACAATAACTTTTGGTTAATCAAGCGGAAGTGTCATGTGCTCTTTTATTATCAATTTATGGAGTTGCTTAATACTTGTTACTTTGGGATTAGAGCTTTAAAAACTATCAATCCCTTATCATCACCTTTTTAAAAAAAGGGATTGCTTCAGTTGTAGACTTCACTCCATATTTATGAAGCACACAAATAATAAATTTTCATGCACAGTTTCTCAGGTCAAAATGAAAAAGCTTATTAGACTCCAACCAGGATGCTTGAGCAAACAAAAACAAAAAAATGGCAGAATAAAATGAATAGCTTCTGCAATGAACAGTGGAAGAATAGTAAAATGAAAGTAAGCTCTTCGAAGTCAATAACCTCTCTTGTTCAGCGTACTCACAATACTGAATTTAGATTTATAGCCTAATTAAATGACCAAATTAGTATGGAATATAATTATAACTATGAATTGTGGAGTCATAGCCTAGACACCTAGATGGTGCTCTGCAATGCCTCGAGATATCGACGTAATTAGTTTTGGTCTGTTGAATAAGATAATTATGGGGAAACGTTTAGATGATAAATTCTTATGAACTGAATGTGTTTCATCAATTATTATTCATATTATTTAGGTTTTCTATGTGAAATGAAAAAGTTTGATTGGTAATAATAAAAAGTATTTGAATGAAACGAACATGAACTAAAATAATTAATTTATTCTTGAGAAAGTAATAATTAAGTGGGGTGAGTTTCGCTCCAAAAAATAATTAATTGATTATTGAATGTATTGAGTTTTTCAGCTGCGTTCCGGCAACGTACGATTTTAAAAACCCTGGATATTGTTGAATCACTTCACTTGAACGTTAATAAAGATTTCTGTAGAGAATATAACAGCAGAGAAAAATCAAATGTGAATTTGGAAAAAAAAGTTGAAAAAATAAACATTCTGATGCCAATTGTTAAGTGGAAAATTCAAGGAATTCAAGTTGGGATTGTGATATTTCGTCGTATTTTTGCTGGTTTGTTGAGCATGCAGGGTTTGAAGAGTGGAACTGGCCTTTAGCAGATCGGCTAATCCAAGGCGGGCTTACAGGCCAGTAAGCAAATGAGATGGTGGAGTGAGTATGGAGGCAGCATATGTTGTGGGTGCTCCGCTAGTTTTTAAAGGGTGGGTTTGCTTGCTCTTCAAGGGCGGCAATCGGCTATATGGCTAGCAGTGACGTGTGTGAGCTCTCCACCTAATGAACGAGCCTCTCTCCAACCCCTTCCCTCCAGGGCTTCCCCTTCAGAACACCACCGCTCAAGCAATTATTATTGTTCAAACTTCACTGCACTGTTTAATTATTATCGCTTTTAAAAAGTCGCTCACTCTCAACTTATGTGCCGATAATTGTATAATCTGAACTCTGGATCGTAGCTTACAAGTGGTGGTGCGCCCTTTACTATACAACAAAAATATGAGAAGGAATAGAACCGAAGTATCACGCTCTCACTACCCTGAACAAATATCCATTCTAACCATTCAAGTGTATTGCCTGCGTTAAAACTAATTCCTCGCTATTATAACTATATACCTTTCATTAGGATTTCTAGTCCAGCTGCCTCAAGTGGGTGATCTCACATACATTCTCTAGCCGCTTGCACAACTCATACACTACACGTCGACTTCATTCTAACTAAATAATAATAGAACAAGCATACCTTGATGGATTGCAGCCCCAAACATCAACACTTTACAAGTCACATTATTGTTGACGAATTATGAAATAATATTTCAATGAATCATATTCTACGATAACAAGAGCACACAAGTCAACCGAAATCTTTCTTCCATCTCACTACATCACATAATCCAGCTTTGTTTCTCCACTTCTATGCAATATTTCCTAGACCGTTTTTAATGGTTCAATTCCCAAACGGTCCAGCATTGCCATTGAATATAAAACTCGATTCTATGAACGATTAGTACCTACTTGTTTTTCATGCTCATTATTATTTCCTAGCGCGACTTTACAATTACGCAAGGTTTCATCAACGTTAGAAGGGAACGTGCCCGTTAGAATAACATTGTTTTGGATTTTTGACATTGAAGAAGTATGACTATGATATTGTTATCACTCTTGAAAATAATATTGACTTACAAAATCAACCGCATTGTTCCACCCTATTACTGCTAAAGTGCCATATCGCCAGATGGAATGTGGATAGGTTTATACGTACTTAAACTGAGACGAAAGAATGGTATAAATAGTATGATTGACTAAATAAATCCCTTATAGAAGAGAAACGTTTTTCATTGATGACTTTTTCAACCGGTCTTACATATTATTTTTTATTCAAGATTATAATGCCAGTTCTGCTGCGACATTGAATTATTCAATCAAACCATAATTTTTAGAAAATTTTTTTCGCAAGAATCTCACTATATTGATGGTTTGATTGTGAATATTTCAAGTTTCGACTGAATAACTAGCAAATTAAATCCCAACTTTAGCTATTTGTATATCTCTCACAGTAATATAGCTCATTAGTTATTCAATTCTTACACTAAAACTATATTGACTTATCAATGCATATTCCAGAAGACAACAGTTTTCCCTGAAACAGGCGAATTCCCTCTTTGCTGACAATGAAGAATGAAGTTATTCTAATAATGTGGTATGAGTGGGGAAGCTTCAATCGAGGATACACTACTTCTTATAACTCGTTTTCCCAGTGAATGAAGTTCATTCATCCCCTAATTAGTGGAGAAAGATAAACCATTAGTTTATAGATTCAACTCTTTCGGCCGTATTCGTAAAAGGTACACACCGAAACTAAGTGATGGGGCTCAATGAATCATTTTGACGTTCAAGCGTTACTAATCTGGGAGGCTAAATCATTCGGCTTTATTCTTTAGCTTGGAACATTTGATCATAAATTCGTACCTATTTTGTTAACAATAAAAGTATTACAACCGAGATTAAAATTAATGAAATTGGCTTGAAAAAAGGAGAATGCTTTCTTGACCGACGATAAATATGCCAGAAGGTGTTTTTTGTAGTTTGGTTATCAAATTCGAAAGAGCGTCCATAATAGATTGGTCGAGCCTTAAGAGCCTGGATGACTCCTAATTCAGGATTAAGCCAGAATGCAGCATGTCTGGCACATAAATATTAGCGCTCTGAAGACGGTTTTGTTTGTTATAGGCCCTCTCTGCTCTATAGTCCAGCTCCAGCTACACCCAGCAACCACTTCAGCTACATTGCCAGATACATTACGCTTCCTAATATCGCCTCTATTCATGCAGCTCCTCTTCTTCTCACCATTGTCGAATAAAAGGGGATTAAACTCCAGCCGCTCGAAAAAGAAAAACAATTTTTGTTCTTGGTTCGCCCAACACTGCTAATACCTTCTGACAAATGTGACAGACAAAATTACTTGAGCGTCAAGAATCGGGTGACTGAGATTGGATTACATGCTGTAACCATTCTATCCTTCTATTTGAACATTCTACTGGAATGGTCTTAGAACTGAAATGCATTCTTCCAAGGCTGCATACTCAATGAACGAAGAAAATGATTGGAAATCGATATAGCTTTGCCCACTGACTGTTTGAGAATTTGACAGGTTTATAGAAGGCTCAATAACAAGAGTTGATCTTGGCATTGCTCCATTCAATCTTAACATTTCATTGATAGATTTTTAGCATATTTGATTTTTCATTCTACATTATAATTTGCATTAGAGATTCCAACACAATATAGAAGAAGAGAGTAATGAATAATTAAAATTAATGATAGTGAAAATTTATGACGGCTACTTATCAGGCTTCATGATCGATCTTGTGATTAGCTATTGATACTATTATTATACAAAATAAGGTTTATGTAGAGATGTTGAACAGTATTATTAAACCAAATTTGACAACGGGAAAAGAGGAACGATTGTATAAAGCGGATAGCGCTATAACGAGAGAGATAAAAATATGATAAATTAAAATTTGTAATGCGAATAAATATACCATAATTTTTATTATAACATTTTTTTATAGGTAGTCTACATACTGTTCTACCTTAGAAAATTTCCATTTTATCATTTCGAAAGTTATCCAATAAATTTAGTTTCAATACACGTTAATAGAAAATAATTTTCTCGTTCACATATGCAAAAGGGTAGTAGATTAATATTCTAGATTAACAATGGTGGACTTATAAATTATACGGGTGTATTGTTAAGGTGCGGCCTGCACTGGAATGCCTATTCAGCCAACAAATAATGTCAACATGGGTATTCGTAACATTCTGTAATAGATGTACGGTATTTCCATTTTAGTTGAACGAGCTTGAATGCGGGCATAATACATTTGAACGACAAGGTTCTCCGAAGCTTGCAATCTGGAGGATGCATGAAAAAAGGAAGCAGACGTTGCTAGCTGAGTAGGCATCGACATTTCCATTGCATTCCACGGGGTAACGTACATACTTTCTCTACAATTGCAACAGCATGATTTTCTGTTAAGTAGTTACTGTGCATGGCAAGCAGGGAGGTAGGCTACTTGAAGATGATGCTCGATCTTTTTATTCCACACACAGCTTTTATTGGGTGCACTTTTCAAATTGCACGTTGTTGCCGTATTTTGTGTGTATACATTTGAGTACGAAAGAGCGCGTTCACTTGTTATCGGGAGGTTGTGCAAGGCAGAATGAAGAGTGGCAGTTCTGTGGCGAACAAAATCATAGCTTTTGCGTTTCTATTGCAGGCGGACGAGCATACAAAAATATGGCAACGTGCACTTAAGGAAAACCGACGGAGCGTGTAGAGGTTATTCCGGCCCAGTGCCGCTCCGTCGGAAAAGCGGTCGCAATGTCATCGAGAGAACGAGTCGATGATAGGCAAATGCCTTCTCAATCGCACAACCACATCAAGAATACTGTTCGCTCGCGGCCATTTGCAGCTCCAGCTACGTACTTGTAGCTTTGTACCCGAACAACCCTCACTTAGTCAATGCTACAATATGCGCACATGCATACTTATGCAGCACAAAACGAAATCGTACAACACTCCGTCTCTGCAACCCCGCACACATATCTCCACAAAAAACTCGCAACAATTTACCCACTCGAAACAAAATTCCAACAACAATAACCTACCCTTGCTCCCTCCCAAACAATTTGTCTTTACTGTATTTTGTCATTTTGATACACTCAAGTACGGCATTCACTTGGTAATTAATGCTGCCTGGCTGGGTAACTGTACTAATTGAACTCATTCAAGTCTCCTGATTAACTCACTTAACCTTGCTGAATAATATTGTACAGATCCCATCATTCGAAATGAAGTTGATGCACTTGTAATTTGTAATGTACTGCTCCCCGTGAACCGCAATTATCCGAAACAAAACAATCTGTTCTCCATTCAGTCACAGTATGATATCAATGTGAATAGGTAAATTACCTCAAGAGTATGCATTTTTCATCATTACTCTGTATAAAAAGAATAAGTCGTTCCTATTGCTTTGGAGATTTAGCTGCTATTTACTTGCCTGCATGGAAAAAAATCCACTGATTTGAATTATTCACATTACAAACAACGATATCACTGTCCTTAGCTATCATTTTCAGAGTTCTGTTTCATAAGATAACCTTTTCAACTGTAAAAAACAAGCCCCTTAGGCCCTAGTACGCCATTCCCAGAGACAATAATATATTATCAGGATCCATCAGAGAAGATAATCAGAGGAAAAGAAAGCAATTGTTTTACAATGACAAAATAGTCTGTTTATTTTGTACTTGATTCCCTATTCTTCATCCCAAACTGATTTGAATGATTCCTTATGCTGTATATTCAACTTAACATTCTCCATCAGCATATCGATCTGTATGTTAGTATTGAAATATACAATTAGTATTGAACAGGAATGTGAAATTGTGTTTCAATAAATGCAATTCAATCTAAATTGAAATTGAAATAAAGCTACAGTTCAAACCCAAAGTTAAAATTGGTTACAGAATTATTAAACCAAATTCATACTAATGTATCTGTGATTTTCAAAAAGTTGAAATCTCTTATCTGCTATATCTCTTAAAAACGTGATTCGGAACTACCATGATCTCTGGGATCTACAGGTCCAATAGGTTTAATCATCATTCTTCCCATCACTCACACACAAGCCAAAAACATATGTGGACATTATCCTTAGTAATAAAAAATGTATTAGTTGAAAATGTGATTGTTGTTAATATTCTAGATCTCAAATTCGAAATTTATTTTGAAACAAATACGCTATTCATGTTGTCTACACTTCCATGAACATTTCACTAAGATTTCCCTTCCCTTTCTTTTATTATTTTGTTACCTCTGGTTTCCTCTGTTAAATGCCTCTGTTGCTTGCTCCTTCACGACTCCACCAATGTCCTAAACAAGCAGCCGAAATATGGGTGTTCGAGTGGACATGCTAAGGAGCATGAATATATTGCAGTGTGGCCTTGGTGATATGCGCGCAACAAATTCAACATGGGTTGTAATAATTTGAGTCGAGCAAGACAACAGACCTCCCTTGAGACATTCATTTTTATGCTGTTTTGCACAACATTGAGCTGTGCTTGGAGCGTGAACAAGACTGAGCAGACTGCAGACACTATACTACACCGGTAGGAAGAGCTGGCAATTCCTAGCAGTAAAACATTCTAACAAAGTGCTGGATGACAGAGAATTACATTCGGGCTAACATTGTCTTGTGGAACTCATCGCGTAAATCATACGGCTCACGGGCCCATTACTTGTCTTTGTTATAATAGGATTTTCAACGCGTTTTATCGTCTTCTTCACCTTTCTCCTCATTCTGCTCACCTTTCCTGAGCTGACTTAACGGCTCCATGCATGGACGACATTCTGAAGCTCACAATATTTTTTTGTTTAAAATGTGTGGGACGTTTCCTGTTCTTGTCTTAAAAGTCAGATGGAATTTGTTGATTGTTAATCAATAAATGATAATAAATAAATGATGAATAAGTATCTACAATAATGTATTATTGCATATAATACCTTTACACTCATACTGTATTGTCTTTGGTTGAATATAAGCATAACAATAGTAGAGAAAGTCAACTGCATAATAATATTGACTTAATAAAGTATCCCTGGTTGTAATCGTATCTTATAAGAGCAGTTTTGAAAAACTGACAGTAGATTACACGATAGCCAATTAAATTCAATCGCCGCAAAATGACGTTATTTGACGGAATAATTTCAACTATCACTATTGAGCTTCTTAATGTCGTCAATCAGTCGTTGATTGAATTCTATTACGGTACAGAAGCTTATTAAATTCAATCACCGTAAAATTAAGTAAGTTGACAATCAATGCAACCCTACTGATGCAACCCTACAACGGTGGTTGAATTCAATTAGCTTTTGTGAAATCGGCCGTAAGTGTTTGAAGGTAAGTTGCAAATTTGTGAACACCCTCACCTAAAAAATTTTTAATTACTTTCTATCGCATTTTTCCGAGTTCTCTTATCTGTGTCAGAGATAATCATTTCAGGTTTTGGTTAGTCTTTGTCTGTACATGTGCATTAATTTCTGATAACAAACTTTTTAACTAATAACATATTATCTTTAATAATTTAAAATTAATAATAATAATAATAATAATAATAATAATAATAATAATAATAATAATAATAATAATAATAATAATAATAATAATAATAATAATAATAATTCTGTGTAACCTGGCTGGCTCAGGTCTGGTGTCAGAGTTTTCAGGTCACTCCTGATCAGTTCAGGGTCTCTGACGTGACTTAACGACTGTTTTTAGGCAGATACCAACGGCTTAGCGTGTCCTCCGAAACACGAGAAGTGGCTCATTTAAAATTTAATGATGTTAAGTCATTATTCTACCCAGCTTGCAAATGCTGCTATCACATTTCCCGCCACACAATCTATCCAACCTCCAATGTATCTAGTTTCTGACAATACTGGTACCACTAGCATCATTGCAATAGGATGATAGTTGAGTTGAGTGCACCATTGCCTGTTGTGTGTGGTCAGGTAATGAGTGCTTGTTAGCGGGCGATGTATGCGAATTTGTGCTGCACAGCACCCATGTAGCAATAACAGACATAGTAATACAATGTGTAGTTGTATGGTGGCAAGCAGCACTTGTCGAAGGCACCTCGGCTCGAGGGTCGAATGTGACCTCCGCCCTCTCACTCGATCGAGCGGCGAGGATCGGTGGCCGACACGAACAATGCTCTCAATCGGCGACAATGGCCGCATTGTGGCCCCGATGAATTGGATACAACCGCCACCGCCACAACGGCCATTATAAATGTCTACCGGATTACAATGTTTTAGTTTGAGCGGCCTGCATAACGGACAAACATTGCGCGACAATAGAATTACCCGATACAATTGTTGCATTGAAAGGGCCAGATTACACCTCCAACCCCTCTCCCCACCGCTGGCAACTCTGTTCTTCAACAACACCCACCCCTACTTCTCACTCTGCACTCCCACTACACCCGATTAACGTGACCTGATTGATGTCTCCGTCCTCGTCGTCGTATCCAAGCAATCAATCTAAACACTGCAGTAAGCTGACCAGCGCTAGCCTCCCGAGCCCCCTTTCCCGTCATTCCCTTCAATCGCCACCAGACTGGAAGCAGACGATGAATAATCAGCGGATGATGGTCAATGTATTATAAAAGATGAAATAGTTTATTGACGCTGATAATAATATGGTATTCTCTCTGGTATTATGGATAGATTTTCATAGAAATACTTTATTGATTAGATTGATTTTCCATCCAAAATATAAATACTTCGGTGAATAGATTGTGATATGAATGAATTGATAAATAAAATATAATCCATCAGTCTGAATGGAAGCATGTTCAATTTATTTGACTTATTGATAAATTGTGAACGAAAAACTCTTGTATTGTATTGTCTGAATAGCTTCTAATTTGCAGGTATTTTTAAAAATATTTTTTTATCTTACAGAAAGACTTGTATTATAAGGAAAGACTTTTAACAGGAGTCACCTCTCTTAATATTAGAAATATTCACTATCATGTGCGTTATTCATTTAATTCAGTTAATTGGTAGAGATAGTGTATTAGAAAGCATTTTCGGGATGAAAAGATAGACTGAGTGAGTTTTTGGAACTTTCGGTAGTGGTGTCTACTGGGACCTGTTTCACTAAACCCTCAAAAATAGTCTTAAGGGGACAGGAAAATCACTCAATTGCAGCACAGAATGCGATTGGATAATATAAATGATGGAGTCCTTAGCTTCTCTATAATTATTGGCTCCCTATATTATGTGCAAACGCATAAATTCTGTACCTATCGAGATTTTTCTATGATGGAATAGGCCGCTTATATCTTATGCAGAAATAAAGCTTTTCTTTTTCATTGTACTGTTTTCCAGCGAGTTTTGATAAGCTGGCAGTACTGTACTTTGAATATGATTGTGGATGATGAATTGAAGTAATTTTCTCCAAGTTAGTCTCTTAAATTTCAACCTGAAACCATATTTCACATTGTGGATTTGACAATTATTATTTGCTGAGTTAGAAATAATTATTCTGTGGGTAATTGTAAGTTGAATATTCAAGCAGACACACACTACGAATGGTTAGAGCCTTATCCATTGTAATTAGTGCACTTCATGAAGTATTCTTCTAAAACAAACAACACGGCAGCTTGAAACAAACACACTGCCACCTGTGCTGCTGTGCTAATGAACAACTACACACCATAATGCCTTTTCAGCTTCAACAAAGACAATGAATACTGATAATCATAAGGCTTCACATTTCAAGTCTATTGAAAATGACAATTGCATACTGTATTATGTTACAACTTCATCTCTGAATGCTATTCAATAATCGATCCGTATCAATCAGTTCATGCTTAATCAAGTGAATTTTGTTCGATCTCGTCAGCTCTAATCACTGAAGAACGGAGAGATGATAATATTATTTGGGATGATATAAATACAGATTGAGTCACAGTCACACTTATTTATAAAAGTTATTTATATATTTCATTTCATGTCACACAGACTTTAATCACTCGATTAATGTTGTTCTTATAAATTGAAGCGAAGGATCACTTGATTAATGGTGTTACGAATTTGAGCAAAAAATCGAAAAAACATTATGGCCGTTAATTAAAAACGTTAGAAGAAAAATTTTGTTGTCATTGAGAAGACACTCCAATTTTTGGGAGTTTGATTTCATTGTACTACAGGTGTTATGTATTATTTTTATAGCCAAGTTGTATTTAGACAGTGGCAAAGGCCTACCTCATTGAAGACCTCCCGTGCGTTATGGAAGCACGGCGGCAACTCTATTCATTCAAGGCCTTTCAAACAACAACATGGCTAATTACTCGTATGTCACAAGACGTAATTTTTCTTTCTTTTGTACTTCTCTTTTGTTGCGAGGCCACCTTTCCGAAAGAGACAAGCCTTCCTTCCAACTCATGTTAATTACTGAACACAGCATCCAGTGTTTTCATTTGTTTGAGAACCTTTTAAAGCATATTATTGTATCAATAGATGTCATTTGGGGGTGGCAAGGGGTGGCAGTTGCCACCCCAAAATTCTCAAACCCCTTTTTTTGCCACCCCAAAAATCGTATTATCAATTAGTAATCAGGCAGTAATAATTTCAGTTATTTGCAAACAAGTGAAAAATTACAGTTTATAAACGTGGCACAATCGGTGAAAGAATGAAAACAAAATTTTGTCTATTGAACAGTATTTATTAATTAAAAACCATACTCGGTTTTCATATCATCTTCAGTGGTTGAGCCTGAACTGAATTCTCAACCACTGAAGATGATGAGCATTGAAACCGTATGTAACAATTAATAAATACTGTGGAATAGACAAATCTTTATTCTTTCACCGAGTATGGAGAAGTTCACAACATCTCTGAACAAAGTGTGTATTTTAACGTGGCACAATCTTGATTTTTTATTCAACATTTTCACTGGCTCACAATAATAGCTTTCATGTTCAAAAACAAAAAGGAAGGTTGAGACATGACGGTCCCGTCGCGGTTTTCACGCTCGTGTAGAATGGGCAAGGCCGTACCCAGGGGGGTTGGTTTGTCAGGGGGGTTGAAACCCCCCCTCTCCGAAATTTTCCAGAAATAAATAGCCAATTTTGAAATTGAAACACAAATTTTCACAAAAGTAAAATTAAACACAAAAGTATTGCTAATGCTAACGTGTCTCTTTCTCTCTCTCTTTCTCTCTCTCTCTCTCTCTCTCTCTGACTCTCACCACTATCCCGCTCCGAGCCCACAAGCATTAGGCTAGGCTAGAAGAATAGAAGAGGAGATTTTGTATTATAGGTTTTGAAGTTTTTAAAAGATTACGTGATGATTTGTATTAAAATTATTTAAGTCTGTATTTTGTATTCTATTTATTTTCAGAGCAAACAATTCACAAAGAAAGTATTTCCATACTTGAAATTAAATGGTAATAGCTTTTAACATTAAAAAGGATCAAAGGGTCAGATAAGATATGTTTATGCAAAAACATTCTAATGGCTTAAAAATACTCAATGTAAAAATGTTCAAGTTAAACCATAGATGTTTTCGTATAAAATCTGGTTAATCAAGAGTTTAAAACGGTCTTGAAATGCGTAGTTTCACACTAAATTATTAGGAGCCCCGGACCTCTTTGTTAGTATTCCATACCCCAGACCCCCTGCCTAAGCGCGGGTTCGCCAGCGATGGCCAAATAAGTATACCACGCTTCGCCACGGTTTCCAAGCCCCCCAGATCCCTGGCAGACCTTGCCACCCCATTTTAAAAGCTGAAATGACGCTCATGAATAGATCCTAGATCCTCGTATTTTGCTTGGACTCACAGTTGAACCAATCAATATCTTCATATTGTATCTTTCTTAGTGGTATGATAGTAAATATTGTATTGTACATGAGAATAGAAAATCATCTCATTTCACATTACTTCACTATCACTGCTAGTACTGTACAAAAATGTTCAAGAGAAACTGGGAATAGAATAGGACTATAGAACTATGGTTCTATTGAAGTTGATAAAGTATTAAAAATATCCTCATTTTTATCATCATCAATACTACCCCTATCATCCTATTTATCTCACATTCATCATTATTACTATTGTAATTTATTACAGAACATTGGGCCTAGAATAAAATACATTCGGTGACAAAAATCAAATTTACATTAAGGGAAAAATTGGTACTTTGATTTCATTGTTCAATTTCATTATTTTCAATAGATAGCCCACATTTAAATATTTCGAACTGAGTTCACAAGTTTATCTGATACAATCAGTGCAACATATTATAATAATAATGCAAATATTGATTGTATTGGTTTGCCACTTCTTACTTCCCAAGTAGAACGATTTTACAACCCAGAAACGCATTAAAAATGTAATTCAGATTTAATAAGTTGAGCTTAATAAAGAATTGTAAAAAACACAATGTAAAAAATTTGTATCACATTTAATAAGTTGAGTGAAGGGTAATAAAGAATAATTTTGAAGAAGACAAGTAACAGACTGAAACGTCTGTCAGATTTCCATTTCGTTTTTCCAGTGAAGACTAATGAATGTGGAATTTCGTTATTTCCTTTAGACACCGCCACCACGCATATGACACGCGTAGCATGAGATGTACAAAGTACAGTGTATAATTTATCAAAAAAGACAAAAGAAGCCTACTACCACAAGAGCTCGTTGCTCTGTTGCGTTGTCATCATTCGAACTCGGATCTCTTGTCTGCATCATTACGCACAAATAAACGTTTCATCAATCACACCAGCGAACGTCCACTCATCATTCTCCCTTCTTTACTCACCCACTTACCCTCCCCCCCCACCAACCGACAACATCGAAATTCCGTTTGCAGGGCCTGTCTTTTGGTGTTCGCCGTCAAAACAACCTCAACAAAACTATTGTAGCTGACTCTTGTCACACTTGACAATTGACGCTCATTAGACTTATCGTAACAATAACGCACTAACAATGAACGAGAAACTGAATTCATAAAACAAGACATTGTACTATCAAAGGGCTTGGAATGCCGAAAAGGCAAAACATGACACGCGCATCCATCACCAGTGTCCTTACACACCGAGATTATCTCCTTGTTTATTCATTGGATTTTCGGGAATTGTCGCTGGTATTTTTATCGATTTCTTCCTCTTGTACATTGACAAAGAACATCTTAGTTCACAATGTTACTGTACAGTAAGAGAGAAATGTACTGTGTACTGTGTACTGTAAAGAGAAATTACATGGGAGTTTATAATAATCACTAATAATCTAAATTATTGCTTCTGTTTCTTCAGACATTAACATTGTTGAATAGGCTTACATAGAATGAATTGACTTTTTTGTTTTTCTCAAGTGGCGAATTTTGGACAGGAATGTCCTCTCTACCACTTGACCACAGAATTATTACGCGAATATCAACATGAAGGACATAATGTAATGATGGAGGACTTAGGTTTACATGAATCGGAAATAGGCTGAAGAGTTGGAAGAAATAAATTATATAATTTTAGTTATGTAAAACTCAACTAAGAATATAGTCTAGTAAACACTTATACGAATTTCGATAAACGAAGAAAGTTGGTTTTCTTAAAGAGTTTTAAAGTTGCAATATTCTTACATTAACACACAAGCAGGTACTTTGATTTCCTTGGATTCATGTCAGTTAAACAAAAAAAACAAAGGATTGGTAAAATACTGTATGACAAATAAAATATTTTTGATGATGGTGACAGCTATGATGAATATTATAAAAATACTGTACTCCAATAAGTTTGCTACCGAAATCTTTTGAATTGCTGATGCTGGAACAATTCCCGTGTGAAATGTTAAATCCCCATACACTTTCATACTTTTAAATTAAAGGTAACACATTGGCTATTGAATAGGAGCTGGTTAATCAAATAGTGTGAGACACTTGAACAAGTGAAGTTTCGATTCCGTTCCGAGTGGTGCTCGAACTTCGAGTCGTTTCTTTCTGCTCAAGTGTTCCTTACGTCCTGATTCCCAAGACACAAAAGACACTGACTTCATTTATCTATTCGCTCGATGTGTTTTTTTCGGGGGATGAACAGCTGGTACCGGTACGGTAGTGCTCTTATGTGAAATTGATCACAAAGATTACACAGCCTGATGGCTTTTGATCGATTAACAACGTAAGGAAGAAGCTCTCGGGGAACGGAATGGAGTGATAAGGGAGGAAGCAAGGGCAGGGCCGTACAAAGATTACATTGTTTATCGAGGGCCGAGATGACTTGGCCGGAATTGAGTTCGATTATAGCTGTCTTTGTGCACTCGCCCCTTCATTGTGTGTCTTGATCGCACAAAGGACTTCATTTCGGCTCTGGCAAGGGAGCAACGCCAGCTGTTGATCTGGTGGCCACTATGACGTAACCTGTGCCGAGAGATTGTTACCTTCGCCCCACGTGCATACCCCGCGATCCATGCCAAAAACATCCCTCCAGTTGCATTGTCTCCTGTTGGCAAAACAATAGGTGCCATGTCTAGCTCAGCCAACTATTCGCAGCTTCACACCTTCAACAGGTTTGCATCCTCATTCTGCCCTCAGCCTCACGTTTGAACTAGACCTCGACACCATCCAACGTCGAGACTCACTACACTTGCTTCACATAATTTTGGAAAAATGGGGATTATTCAATGACTAATCATTGAAACAGTTGATAAGTACTCAAACAATGACCATTAGTAATTAGATTAATCTATTTGGTTAGCCTATGTTATGAAGTAAGATTAATATTTCAATTAACAAAAGAACCCCTCTTTTTCCGGGTAGTAGTGGAGCTAATATTGGAGCTAATATTGTTATCAGAAAAACCTATCAATTGCAACTACCATTCATTTATTAACAAATCGAGATTTTTGTTCATTCGAATATTGTAATAAATCATTATAACTTGTTATAAGAGTGCCAAAACTATGACATGATAATCAATCTAGTATTTCAATTTAGAATTGGATGAATCACGTTATTGTTCTATGATAACATGGATTAAAAGCTCCAGTGAAAAGAGAACTCTTCAACTTATCTAAATTTCGCTAAATAGAAAAACGACTAAAACAAATAAAACTGAAAAATTCTTCAAAAAGTGTTCTACATATTTTCCAGACTTATCTCATCTATATGTATGGCAGTATTTTTTTTCGAACCATAATATTTGAACAGTGTTGTAGAGAGAATTTTCATGATTGAAATAAAAAATTGTCAGTGTTCATTATTTACATTTTTCCATGCAAATCTAACCAGACATTAAGTACAAGTATTTTCTACATATTAGGCTCAAATCAAAATCAACAATTAATTTTGGATTTCAATGTTTTATGACCAACGTTCAAACGATCTGCTTAGACTCATTCTGAATCAAATTGATTTGTCAGCGTCAATCACACGTCATCCAGTTTACAATGTCAATGGATGTTGATACGTAAGTACCTATTGGAATCATTCAATTGAAAAAAATAGAAGAATACATACATTCATACATTTCGTCACAGCTTAGTAGTCAAGTGAAAAGGAAACGTTACGATTCAATCCTAGCAATGAAATAGGATTGAAGAATATAAAGCACGCTTTCCACAGTGGTGAACGCTAAAATGTGTTGAGAAGCTTGAACAATTGGCATGTGATTGGACCATTATGAAGGCGAACAGTGTCTCTCCATCTCTGCAAATCAGCATCCTCTTTAATTTCACGCCTATTTAGAAAACACTTTATTACTTTTGAGAAAACACTTTCGAATGGCTGGCTGCAGAACCAGTAATAGCCATAAATTAAAACAACTTGTGTTTCAAGAAAGCAAATCGAGGCCTCTTGTGGAAGCCACGAGATTGTGTCCAAATGCTAAAACAGGAGGCATACGACCACAAGTGACAGGTTCAAAGAAATTTACGAGAATGAACTGCTTGAAACAAGCTTCTTCGCGCCTCTGTGGAATTTTTATAGCTCATATTATGAGAATATGTAATACAATACAACAGAACAATGAACCAGCTATTCTATTAATCAGTTTTTCTATATTTTGAAAGTTGTTTGAGAAGAGAGCTATGCAATATTATAGGGTAATAGCGTGATTTGCTCAATTTTCAATGTTTGTTTTACGAATAACATTTCCATGCTTCTAATCTTGTGAAATTTTTTCATAAGTATTAAAAAAACCAGTTCTGTTCCACGAAAATGGGTAAGAAAGTGATATTCCTCATTCGACTCTCAATAAAACACCTGAGCATATTAATATGTTATCTAAGCATTATTATCTCATGTTAATAATATTTATCATTTTATTCTTCATGAATAAGCTTTATGCATGAAAAATCATGTATATCTTTGATATTATTATCTTTAATTTATTGTAGTTTTTATAAGATTCTCCATTATTCCATGATTTGATTAGAGCTTTAATTGTGTCACCTCTGACCCACAGGAGAACATCCTTTTTTCCAATGTATGAAGATCTCAGAATAGGGATAGATATTAGATACAGATATAGATAAGATATTTATCTATCTATCTATTTCTATCGAACTCCTACATTGCAAGTTTTTAATACAGGCTACCCTATTAAGGCTAATTAAGGGTAGAGAATTATCTTATGAATTAGATATAATAATATCTAAGAACTAGCTAATTAAGGCTACCCTAAAAAAAATATAATACAATCATAATGGGAGGTTGTCTAGAATTCTAGATGAATAAGTATTCCAATACAGTATTAATCAAATAATTTGACAATGAAATACTGTGATTCAATAGCGTCCTCTGTAATAATACATCTAAATTAAATCTATCTAAGATCTTCTACATTTTTATTCACAAAATAATGTCAATGATGCCGTCCAGCTTTGAATTTGGATTTGATATGCTCAATGTCAATTCATTGATTGCCAAACAATGAAAGTGTAGCTGGAATACAATGAAGTTTCTGGATGATCAAACTATCCAGATTTTAATTCACAGTCACAATTTGGTATTTTCGTTTATAGATCATAAAACTCTTCATTTTTTCAGAAATGACATTGTGCTCATTTGTGTTTAATTCAAGTGTCAAGTCGAATGATGATTCAGATAAGCAAGTGATTGCTACATGCCTGATCGTAAATCGCTAAGCCGCACTCCCATAAGGGATGTCACATTCACATATCTCCAATACAGCACATAAGAGCTGTTTACGAGTCTAGTCTGCTCGTATACTCTAGCTGCTCGTATAGTCTCAGTATGAGCTAGGACTTGATAAAGATTGCTCAATTATATTGCCGTTGTAGAAACCCATCAAGATGCTTACAGAATGAGGAGTGAATACACGGGGTGTGATTGGAAGATGAAACACCTCTAGAATCGCAGGTTTACTAACGCATATATTTCCACATTTCATATTCATTATTATTTTCGAGTTTGATAACAATTCACTTTGTCATGATGAAGCTCTGTAAACAATAATCACCAATCCATTAGCAATTTGTACAGTTAACTGAAATTGTTACTAAAGAAATTGTAACAGACTTTCGAAAGGTGAGATACTTTTCAGTATGTTAGGCTATTTAGTTTTTGAACTTAGCGCTAATAATGGGAAAATAGAATGGAAATCATCATGAAAGGATCGAAAATGGACGTTCTGACAAAATGTGTTTCAAACCTATATTATTTTTAATGGACAAGACAGTTAGGTTCCTAGATCTCACAATAAAACTGTTCTTTTTCCTCAGCAATAGAAAATGAGATTTCTAGAGTAATGATACAGGTTATTATTTGGATGATGCATCACTCTTCTAACAATACCTTGAACTATAATACACAATTGAATATGTTCTACTATTGTTGATACGCCTACCATTGTTGCGAGTATAGTGGTGGCTTAGCTTCCGCGATGGTGATTATCCTGAGAGAAATACCACTGCTAGAACTACTATACTGCTGTTGTTCAGATTACTAGATTAGGAGGCGTGCATGTGAGTTGACTGCACGATTTCTTTTCAGACCGATTCAAAAAAAGCGAATCAAAAACTTCTACAGACATTTACAACTTCATTAAGGGAGTCATTAAAATACTTTCAACGAAATGTAGACCGTTTTATAGGCGCCATCGAAGCAGAAATAAAAATGAAAGACTTTGTACTGTCAGTGGGGACTATTGTTGAACTAGCAAAGAAGTAACAATAATAATCATTATTCTATTTGATACAGCAGTGTGAGCAAGATCATCTCAGACAGGTATCATTCCTGCTGAAGGTTTTCTCAATGATTAGTGTTTTTCTCTCTGTACAATTTTTTTATGTTTGTAGGGTCATCAGACTTATCAAGACAAAAGTGTGAAGAACAAAATAAATGGTAGCCAATAAAAAACACTCTCTTTCTTCTCTCAAGCGGTGTCTACGTAACTTCAATCTTGAGCAATTAACACTACAACCAGTTTTATTGCACACTATTCAAACTTTATAAACTTATAACAGCTATAACCTTATAACAGCCAACTCCTACATTGATCATTACACTGGAAGTTGGATTTCTCACCCATGCGTGAAGCACTTCATGCATATTGCTTGTTTGTCAAAGAAAACATTGCTTCATTATTATATGGCAATAAAAAATTTACACCTCAATGGAGTTTTGCAATGATAGGCTAATCGAAAGGAAAGTAATAATTAAAAATGTCGAATCAAAAGGGTGAAAAGAAGTATGTTATACAGGTTCTAAATTAACTTAATTCTTTTGAATTACTGTATATAATATGAATGAAATGAAAATGATGATGAAGATTAGATAGAATTATAATACTGAAGATTACATTCTTTCAGCATATCGTTATCTTGAATTGAGTATCAATAAAATATAATAGATTCTTCGACAATTAGCTTTTCTGCTGACTAAATTATTAATGAAAATGTCAATTTGGTTTCATTACAGGAAAGTTACCAGTACCACGGATCCTATACTTCATTTGAGCTTTAAACTTTAACTTTGTATAAAAGTATAGTTTATTTCACAATTTATATGATCGATATGTGAATATTAGTCAAAAGTACTGCAATCAATCCTCATACCAGTTCTACAGGAATGAAGGAGTCTACCAAGATCTTCAGCACACAACTACTACAATGAGTATGGAGGTAGGTGACATGAGAACTAAAATGCTTCCTTGTATCGACTTTGCACATTGCATTGTGATTCATACATCGACATTAATCAAATTAAAGTTAGGCTATGTTTTTATTTCCATGAATATGATTACATGTTCATCAACACGGATATTTTTTATGTTTATGAACATGAATAGGTTTTTTTTTTTTTCATAAACGGACAGTAGGACGTAGGGGAGCTGCCATAGTTGATCAATATTGGTCCTTATAGCACTTTTAACTCTAATTCGCAATCAGCGGACCAATTCTCATCCCACCTGTATCATTTCCGTGGAATCATCCTTGGTATCTCCTTGCTGTGTTTATTTGGCTCTTCTTAAATTATAAGCAAAAAACAAAACATTCATGAAGTATTCTTTTTCACGCATCCACGCACTTAGTGAATATGACAGGCGGTGGAACGAATGTGCTTGCTATTTTCTCGGAATGCTAAACTATAGCCATGCTATGTTTGATAATTTTATAGATATAGAAACCTTCTTGAAAGTTCTGGTTTCTCCACCTGAACACCCTTGTTCAAAACTTTTCAAATCTATAGTGTTATTTCAATGCTTTGCTGAGTGTCAAAAACGCCGAAACCATTCAAAGATCTGTTGAAGGACAAAATAGTTTCTGACTGATAATAATAGTTGAATGGTGGAAGGAAATTTGACAAAGGCCCTTCCTGTTATGAAACTGCTTGTCGTTTTGTAGCCTAGGGCAAGTTGAACCTCTGCTTGAAGGAAAAGTCTGCAGGTTGACAATGGAGGCTCTACTCAGAAAGGACAACCATAAATACCTTTCCTCAACTTTCGTCACGTTTTGTTTGGAACCATCCCTAGAATCTGCTTTTTGTTTCAACCAATAGTATATTTCTATCACTTCTCTGGGTTTTTCAAGCCGGGGTCTTTGATGTTTACCCTGAATGTTTGTTCGTTTTGGAAAGCATTTCTATAGACAGAAAAGACTTGTAGGTCATTACTACCTGGCTAGCTAATTTTCAACGCTCTGTGCCCTTCTGCCTTTTGTTTCGACCATTGTCAATTATTTTTGTTGTCCACGTGCCCTTTTCAAGGAGCCAGACGTCTGTCCCTGGAAACGCTTTCTTTGTACCATACACAAATTTCTGATTTTCCACTGTCTTCAAACTTCAGTTTCAATTCTTTTGAACTTTGCCGACAGTGTTGTCAAATAATTTATCAAGTCAATTGAATTAATTTATTTACAATACATTTGGCACATTGCAGTATTGCGATGAGATGAAGCAGAAATTGCGAATATAAAATATTTTGTTATTGTCAATAGATTGATCCATCGAAGCCTATGCGCGTAGAAGCCTACGTATGGCAAATATTTTATTCTATGATATTCCCAAGTGTTTTCCATAGTTTCTGTTGAGTTGAACAAATATCAATTTTTTCCTAGAAATATTGATCTGTGAAAAACTAGAGGAATAATATTATTTTGATTGAAAATATCACCTGACAATGATTACAGCGCCAAAAAAGCGGTTTTTGTTGAATGTTTTTTCTTCAATTAGATTTGAGAGACGCCATCATAGAATTGATTGAAACTCTGTCAATTATCGTGAAAAAATTATCATCATATATGTTAATTCTTCAAGATCCTTTGAAAGACAAGAGCGCCATTCCCCCACTATTGTGTTCATCCGTAATATCCTTCACATACAATTTTCTGTATACTCCCCACTAGCCTCTACTCTCCACTCTCAAAACAGTTTCAGGTTGCTCATTAATCTAGTCGTTTTCATTGTTGAAGAGGGTGGAATGTAATAATTATGGGAATGTTTGGACTGCTTTTACATCACGCTGCAATGGCTGCTTCACCCCAAGCAAAGGACTTGACACTGCTTCTCAATGTATTTTTTCAACTATCCCCTAATAAGTTGACTTGAATGGTTTTGACTACCCTCATTACTGCTTTTTTGGAGGAAGCAAAGCTCACTATCCATAAAAATAAATAGCAATTACAGAAATATTCATAGAACTAGTTCTCAGCTAATTTCTGTAATTAGAGTTTCTTTGAGTTCTCTATGAGAAGGCGTGATGGTTGAAAATTGTGAAAATATCTAATTAGTGATATTCTAGAGTCCATGCGAATGTATTTAGTTGAAATAAGTAGACCGTGAATTTATTCTACATAGAATTTACGGGTTTGACATTTTTAAATTTAAAGCCCTCTTTCCACATTAGAATTTTGTCCTCGTTCAGCTGTATTCAGGAATAAATCTAAACAAAAGTATGTTGCATTACACATCATTCTCACTCTTGTCTCCACAAGTTCTTTACCCCACATGTCTTTGATAAATTCTCATTACTATGGTATTAGAGCAAGCATTGCAAAGCATTGCGTATATGTTTTGGCTTTCTATTCCAATTAACTTCATTCTATTTAAATGGCCAGTTTCTTCAGGTTCTGGAGAATATGATATACCAGTGACAAGAAGTATTTTCGTTTCTAAAAGCTCCATGTTTCAGGGTTCACCATTCACTTTAATATTCAAAAAACGTTCATTTAACAAAATCCAAGTTGAAAACATCGTTTTGATCACTAAGCGCCCTTTCAAGATCAAATTAATTTATTTTTTTTTTGTAAAAAACTCTACCTTTGCCCGAAATTATTATTGCTTCTGAATCATTTTATTATTGTCAAGTCAATTGTTGCTTGATTAAATTGTTATGAATAGGAATAAGTTCATAATTTGATATATAATAATAATAATTCTGTGTAACCTGGCTGGCTCAGATTTGATGTCAGAGTTTTCAGGTCACTCCTGAACAGTTCAGGGTCTCTGACGTGACTTAAAACGACTGTTTTTAGGCAGCCGGGACCGACGGATTAGCGTGGCCTCCGAAACACGCTAAATAATAATTTTATATAATTACATAATATAATAATTTCAGAAATGTAAGATCACATTGCTCTAAAGTTTCATCTATGCCCTTCAGTAACTTGTTTCTTTTATACTGAGAAGCGTTTTTGCATTGAATCTGTGATACCAGTTTGGCCATTTATCTGATTGATAATATTCAATTTTCAATGCATTCAAGTTTTCAAATTCTGCTTTCTTCACTAGAGGTTGGAGCTAGTGCTTAAGAAGAATAATTAAATTTATCTAAAATTACTTGCCTATCTAATTTTTATTCTAATTGAATCATGGGCCTAATATTCCATTGAAATTCAAGAGCATTCTACTCAGAAGTTTGTCATAAATGCCAACAGAAGTACACTTTCATGCTCCATTACTATATAAACATCGCTTAGGCCTATAATAGTACTTACATCCTTACAAGTACACTATCATGTTTCATTACTATAAAAACGTCGTTGATAGTTCCTATTTATCATTCAGTCAGTAAATATCCAGGGAAAGTGTATGAAATCATAACTTTTCTTCATGTTTTTAACGTCCTCAAATGTAGTAGCTAAAATATTCCTGAACTATACAGCGGATAATCTTTTGATAATATTATGAAAACCATTATCAGAATGATTATGCACTGCATAACATGCAGTATAGTAAAGTATGGTAAAGATCTCATTCTCGAATCATGACGTTAATCGATGCTATTATCGTTTGAATTATAGGAACTGACTTTTTCAGATTGTCATAACTCTTTTTTACAACTGTTACAACCGATTTGAACTCACTGTATAGAATTGTTAGATAACTTAAGTCTAGTTGCTGTGGGGAGAATAATCTGTAATGCATTGATGGTTTCATAAACTACAATAACTTATTCCATCTTTATAGCTAGATGCTATTGATGAGATAAGGGCAGGATAGCGTGCACTACAAGAGTAGCGTTTATGATTTCTGTTTAGGTTTATATAATGTTCGTAATAGCTTCCAGTAACATTTAGCATTCTGTATTTACATACTACTGCATCAATAAATCTATTGTCATGTACAGGCTAGATATATGTGTAATATAAAGAGGATACAGAACATTAATATCAATAATATTTGGAATGATATTTTTATAACTAAGTGAAGTGAATCAAATGGTAAGTATCTTCAATAATATACAATAACGGCATTCTCACACGACATGTTCTTATAAAATTCAAAGGAGTATGAGTGAAAGTTTATCTCTTGAAGATTGGGATTTTATATGAAGCTCTTCAATTCAACCAATGGTATGGAATCTTTGATTCCCTTTAGTTCCCTTTCTTATAATATTTTTCGGGGATATTTCAACCCAACAATTGAAAAATCTTTAAAAAATATGATATTTCACTGCACCACAATGCATCACGTCTGAAATGACACGTTCTGTCATGACATGTGATAGAATTAACCTGTAGTTGTAACATGTTCATAAATCCATCTAGGAACGACCACACTTCAATATTATAGTTGTATTGGAAAAGTTGATTTTATTATAGTTGATTTTCGACAAGTAATACGATAAACCACAGTATATAACAAGGAATACACTATAATAAACAAGGAACACATACTAATAAACAAATAACGTAAACTATAATAAACAAGGAATGTACTGTAATATTATAAACGACGTGCTGAAATATGTAGAAATAAAAAGTAGTTAAGAAATGTAAACTATTTTTCTTTCAAGGGAATAGGTTCAGTTATTTCTCTCAATTTATAACTCTAGTATGTTTATTGATAGGCTGGTGCAAATAGTTTAGTCGTATGGAAATTATCATGCGTTCACCGTGATAATAATTATGATATGTGCATATTGTGGTATGTGGAATGTTGTACGTTGTAAATGTGTGAATGTTGTACATTTATGATACACAATAGAACACTATTCATTAAATCATAATTTCCGTTCAATATTTTCTGACTGAACCGGGAGAGAAAAGGTTTTTTCATAGGACGCTGGAGGTGGAGATGGAGGTTTGGAGCAGCATCCGAGAAAGGTGTGCTGGGTGTGCAGATTACTTGTTTGAATACCGTTATTTGTTGACGTCTATTGTGCGACTGAAATTTTGTGAAAAGCATGTATTGTGAGATGCGAGAGCACACAAAGCATCCCATTTCCAAAGCAAAGATGGAAGGAGAAGATGAAGAGGAGAAGAAGGAGGATGAGAAAGAAGTGTAGGAGAGGGAGGAGTTGGTGAAGGAGGAGGAGTAGATGAGGAGGAGGAGTAGATGTGGAGGAGGAGGACGATGAGGAGAGAAGAACGCGCGAAGCTGGCGGTGGAGTGAGATTCTCTTTAGATTGTTCGACAATGTATGAAAAGCTGGAGAGAAGTTACACTGTCAAAAAGCATAGAGATCAGTATGGAACTTGCCTTCTTGTCACAGAACTATGAAAAATTTACGCAGAACCACTTCACTTGTCATGAAACTGTATTATAACTTTGTTTGGAAAATTATCCTGGCAGAAATACGAGAAGAATAAATTCTATGAGTATGAAATAAATTATTCTACCTTGCATTTGAAATCTCATAGAAAACAGAAATTTTCTAAGGGTGTCTGTCAAATCAATACTGTACACTAATTCTCTTGATGCTGTTTTCCATTGTGGAATACTTATTGAAATTCTTCATATTTATAACAAAATTTAAAATCCATTATAAAATTAATATGAATTTACATGAAATTATTCTGATGAGGAGCTCCCTTATAAAAATAATAACGAATATTAAAAGTAAAATACAATCATGTCGTTATCCATTACAGAACTAATCCACTCTAGAAACTTATTGTGTAAATGGAAATAATCAACTACATTAAATTGTATAGGCCTACTCTTCTACTAAATGAAGTTATTAATTGGCTTCCATTAAACTAATCAAATTGACCAATTATATTGCCTCTAATAAAACAATCAAAGGTTTAATTTCTTATCACTCAGCAGAAATCGAAATTAGTTGATTACTGAAACAGTCTGTGAGTATTGTTGAACTAATAACGAAACGATATGCTTGTTTTAAAACAAATAGCTGTCAAAAGATCTCAAGAGATGTATAATGTATCTTAATCGATGAGGCTTATTGTGGCGGGGAGGTAGTTTCAATTTCATTCTCATTGTCATGATTTGCATGAAGACTATTCCCCTTAAAGACCTTTCTCTGAAAGATTTATCGCTCAAATGGGTTGCAACTATGAATTAGAATCGCGGCAGCTGGTAATAGAGTGGATAATGTAGTCGTCGTTAATCGGCTGCGTATAATGGTATCATTGTCGATAGTTCAATAGATGAAGTCAAAAGTAATGATTTATAACTTTTTAATGGCGGTTACATGTTGCTTTAGTGTGTGTATTTTCTAATTTAATTATGTGGTAAATGCTTGTTCGTTCATGAATTATTTAAAACGTGAGGCAAGAGTTTAGGATGTGTTGAGGCCACATGGTAACGTGATATGAAGAAGCCGCTTGCATTATTTACCGAAGGAAGGTGCCTTGCCGAAATGACGGTGGCTTTCAAAAAGTCTTCACATTACGCCTGAATAGCGGTAAATGGGATGTAAGAATATATAAATATTTTACAACATTGTGTAAGAATCAGAGCGTAGAGAACGTTCGGCAAGGGGAGCTGGAAATACTAAATTAATGTGTGTAAAATGAACGGTTGACCCTTCTGTGCGTCTGCGGCAGTGCTCGTCTTGCCATAGAGTTCTCCTCACCTTCTTTTAAGCAATAATGCGTTTAAGGGTAGACGGCATTGTGCATTGTTGAGCGCTTGTGGGGATTAAAAAAATATGACTTTGGTATAATTAATTCATAACCGACTGAAACCTTGCAGAAACGAGAGCGACACATTAGAATAACAATAGTTTATTATAATATTAAAAGTCGAACATGAATATACTGTATGGAATATTATACTCGTGTAGTTATGGATGGAGAGTGCAGATGGTTGTTGAGAGGGGAAGGTTTGCGGCCTAGTCCACCAAACAATGAGGGGCTGTTTTGTTGAGCCCCTGTTTCAGCATTCTGCACTGCTATGCACCATCTTCAACACCGCGTGGGCATTTGTAGCAGTTCAAAACTGGAACTTCGCGCTTCTAGCTCCTCTTCTTCTCCTCCTCTTCCCACAGTTGCTTCTTCCTTTCACGCTGTCCGCAGCCTGACACGACATGATAACGCTCCTCTATCTCACGCGTTTCTTTTACTGCTCCCCTATTCTTTTTCCAATAAAAAAATTCATATCTGCCCATCACATCTGATGCCAGTTTTGATTGTTTGTTCTGATATGCAATAAGGCCTCTCATGAATAGGCTCTGTGGTAAGTGCCCCGGGCTAGTTTCGGTTTTTTATACGATTTCTCAACTGTCTTTGCGTAGGTAAGGATTGGACAATGAAGAGCAGTTTAAGGATACCTAGGGTACAAAGCAGATTCAAAGTAGATTTGTTGATGTAATTCAGTAGTTTGCTCAAACTCAAGATGTTCAATATAACAGTACTTATGATATTATTAAATTTTTTAAATATAAATTCTAAAATCAGCATTTTTTATCAAAATCAGTCCTATAATTGATTTTATTATTCACGCTGAGAGCATAGAAAATCTTAAGAACAAATTTATGTAGATGGATTCCATTAACGACCACATAATAACAAAGTTTACTGTGATCGTTAGATTCCATGCACATCTTTTTATATTCAGTTGTGCCTTCTACCTTCAGTGGTTCCAGAATAACTGTGTAATTTGAAGAGAGGAAACGCACTTTGTCTAGCACGCTAAGACTATAATTATTGTTTATGCAGAACCAAACAAATATTTAATGGAGGAGGAGCGTACATCCATCATTCCTCAATGAAAGCATATTCAGTCTCATTAAATATAAGCTATAATTTAAAAAACATACATTTTTCCTGGCTTTGTTGAAAAAATATAGATAATTCTGAATTTTAGTAGATGAGATGTTATTAATCAATATTACTGAGATAAATTTATTACACAAATATAATTTCTTATCCACATACCGTGAAATCAATGAATCTATCAATGAATAAATCAAATATTTGAATTTAATACTTCTTTGTCAATGAAAATTAACACTATTTATCAAACCAGCTGTAATTTATTGATTGTTATTTAATGATTTTTTTATTACAACAGACAGATAATTAAATTTAATTCGATATCTTGAGAGGAAACACTTCCCAATCAATTCTTGTCACTATTCAGAGCTACAAGTAAACGAAATACATTAACTTTCATACATGATAAAATATTCACATTATTTAACATTCGTTTGTTCTTCCACTTATTTGCTTTCACAATTCAAGATCGATCTTGCTGCTCGTATATTTGACAACGGTTTCGAGGCTTAAGCCTATTGAAACAAAACTCATTTCAACAAGTGAAATAAATACAAATAGTCTTATTGCTAAAGAAAAATGGAAAAAATAAATAACAGTACATATGGAATGCTCTGGCAAGATTTGACCCCTACAGAGAAGAGTCCGTACTCCGTACACGTCAAAATTATAGAACTCATAAATTCACCTGCGCATGTCTGTTCAATATCATGAGTAACGACATTGTGTCCGATAGATGCGTTCAGCAACACCTGGACGATTGCTGCTGACTAAAACACACCACGATATCTAGCCTCAGCCATCCAGCCTGGCTTCCTCACCACAGCTCAAACTCTCGCCTCCGAAAGAATAATAGCAACAGCCGGGACCGAGACCCGTCATTCCATCCCCAGTATTGAATCATGAACAATGGTTTGAATGATAGCCACTTGTCAAAAACCATTTAGAACTTATAGCTCCAATATATCACGCCATTGTATTGTAATAGCTCTATGTGTTTTATAGTCAAGCTATAAATAACAATGCAATGATTAGTGGTGTCGTGGTAAAATATTCAGAAACAAGCATGTCAAATTAATCGACAGCACACCTTTTATAATTTTAATTTGAATGAAAGAATGTTGGAGAATAGGATGCTGTGAGTTGTGGTACAATAAAATATTCTAATCCATGTATATCGAATTGAGCGATGAAGTCTTACTTTTCTCGAGGTTTGATCTCAGGGTGAATAGGTTTCTATCCATTGAATTGAGAAAAATCACGAAAAGGATTTATTTTTGGATGAAAGTAGGACTATTATCAGTAAAAAATTCATGTAAGAGTGGGATGTTCATCTCCTAGCATATTACTTGAGTGATGAGCGAACTTATATTGAGAAATAGCCTTCTTGCTAACCGTATGAGATAACTGAAAACTAAAAGTAATTTAAATCAAAAATAATTCTTTAGAAAGTTTGCAGCTCAGATACAAATAGTCTATCTCCTATTTACTGCCAATAAAAATCTGAACGCTTATTGATCGGAATTCAGTCTGACATTCTGTGAGAGAAGAGATATAGCTCAGCATTTTTTCAAGTTTGACCACAGAAAATGGATCTGGTTTATCGTTGGATTGACTTTCCATGCCTTCGCTGTGTTATGTGGTTGAGAACGTGGGATACAATAAAAATCTTGTAATGAATGCGAACGATGAGCCGAAAACTGCGGGAGACTTGGGAGGGAAGGTGGGTGATCTACGGTTTCCAGCCTCCCTCAAGCTTCTGTCTCACGCTAGGCAGGTGCTGGTCCATTATACAAAGGGCTGTGTTGGCCAGTGGACCGCTTTCTCATTCACACAGAGCAGCTCGATCTTATTGGATAGAAACGTGATGCAAAAGATTCCATTCATCAGAGATGGAAAATTCTATTGTGTTCAAATTAAAATATTATGAAATTCGTCTTCTGAGAGTACAGAAATTTAACTCATTTCCACTGGTTTCAATGGAGCTTTGAAGAGATACCATTCAAATAATAAATTTAATACCAAATTATTCAAGTAGCCTATTACTGACACATTCTGTATTGCATCGTCAATACGTTATACTGTAAATTGAAAAATATTATTGCAAAACGGCTGTTACACTTGGTAGTTTTGATAATATTATTAAACTTATGGACAGTATTAATTATACGATATTTCTAATTTATTGTATTTTTAGAAGAATATTTTGTTGATGAATTGCCAAAATGCCAAAAATCACTGTCAAAGTATACTTTTCAATAGTATGTTGATACAATATAATTATGATCCAAGCTATTTTCGTACATTTAAATATGTTTGGGATCTTTATCTACTACTTAGATAATCATTAACATGGAAATAGATGTTGAGATTGTTGGATTAATGCAAATACAACAAGTAATATTCTAATGAATTATCAATTCATTTGCTTTTCAAATTCTTTTTGTTTAATACTTTGCCATTTTTCCGTTATAAAACTTGAAAGTACAAACGGGTAAAACCAGTGATTTTTTACCACTGTTTTCATTGAATTCCCAAAAATAATTATTATTGTGAGAAGGATGATATCTTTAACATATTCCTCGTGGAATATCAAGTTAAAAGCTCCAAACTGCTCATGCAACTCTCATGAAATTAATATCGATTCTCAAAATCCAGTGCTGTTCCTGCAGAAAGCACTATTTTCAATTTCTTGTTGCGGAAGCGGACCATTTTTATTTTATGTAGGATAAGCAAAATTCAGTTATTTTCGTCCTTTCAGGCCAACCTTATCTCTCAGTGAACTCCTACAATTCGGTCATTCTCCTACAAAGGATGGCATTGTATAATTCGTTTGTTACAGCCACAGCAACGGCTACAAGGAGCAACTGGATGGAATGGCCAGAAACATTTTTGGAATCGAGTCAGCCGAGTGTGTGTGATTGGGAGAGTTCAGAGATCTTCAGAGCGACGGAATGCAGGCGCCAAGCAGGCTAGCAAGCCAAGACATTCTTTTCTTCCCCCTCCACCACTTGGGGAACTACCTGGCGGACTCTGCCTGATCTTTTTCTTCCACTCTACCAACAATAGCCACAGAAGATGCCACCTGTGCTTGACAGTGCATGCTCCAGCGAGCGAAAACTGTCTGCCAGAAATTTGAGCAACCACAGCTTCGCACTCGACTGATTTGTTCAATCGGTCAAGAATGGACCCGACCAGCGAAAGCCACCTGTCTGTCCTTCAATCAACCCGCTCCAACAAATATGACACTTATAACCTCCGCACCGACAATGGAACTTTTGTCAATTTTGTTCCTGTTGAAATAACTAATCCTTATCCACAGGTTCCATTCATTTTCAGACTCAGTAAAGTATTCGAGCTCTGGAAAGAATGTTACCGTTACAAATCCGTACAGTTCTCCAAGTTTGAGGAGGCATAAGAGATTGCCATTCAATTCTCTATTACAGTTCTGGATGGATACAGTATTTTCTAATAATGTATTATTGAAAGTATTTCAAAGAAATGAATAAATTTAGTACAAGACAATAATAATAGATTCATAACACACGATTAAATATGAACTCATATTTCACAAAAAATCCAATATTTCTCCCGTTTCTCAGTGGCCCAAATTCAATCAAGATCAATGCAGTTTATTACTTAATAATATTAATAAAAAAAAACAATTTGAAGTTTTTTATGTGGACTTGGTCGATATTATTCAGAAGTTCTTCGAAAGAATATTCTCTACTTTCCTAGTGTTCAACAATTTTCTCCTTGATTTAAAACAAAGATTGTTGTAAATAACAATCAATAATCAAGATATCTCTCGCGTGAAAATCATTCAAAATGATTCTTCGTGAAATCAAAAGCTCGCATCAAGTCTTCAACCAAAAACTGCTGCAGGTACTTTCCTGGATTTCAAATAACCTCTTTTTCCGTCGAATAGATTTATGTTTCAATAGCTTATTTCACTCAGCGTCTGCGTCTAATATCAGAACAATGAAGCTAATGTGACAAAAAATCAACAAAAGCGTTTCTACTTCTGAACTGCCATCTTTTCAATCATTCTTTTAGTTCTTTGTACAACTGAGAAGGCCAATTATTGTATCACATGAAATATGACGCTAATTTCATGTCAAAATGATAGGGCTACTAAATTGTCTTTAGTTGACATGTACAACAAAATTCATCCACAATATGTTGCATGTAAATGTTGAACAAGAATTTTGATGAGCGCATGAGAAATCAATACATAGAATTATTCTTGGAGATTTTCGTGGCTGTGTACATTTTCATATGTGTATATTTCATTTTCTCGACTTGTTTGAATTTTTGTAGATGGGAGTTATGCTAATACGAATAATAAGTTCAAAAATGTTGTTGAATAATAGGTGTTTGCCAAAAACTAGAATAATATCATTAAAATAATGTAAAATTGTTATTTTACAAATCAAGATCATGTTGTTTTTGAAACTTGAATAATTTCACTGTTGAATATTGAATCAGAAGTAAGCAATAAATTACATCAATAAAGAGTTATTATTTTTTGTTAATGCATTATTGTGTATAGTTAGTGTGCGTTCTGTTCACATTACGCAGGCCTAATTCTGTTTGACATTCAACCACTCCAGGTCAATTAGATTGAAATCAACAATCTTGATCTTCGAATAATGAGGATCAAACCAATCAATGTCAACATGGCAACTGGGACCGTTCTGATTAATGGCTGGTTGACATGCGTAAATCTTTGCAGAATTCACTTAGCTTTTGAAAACAGAATGGGGCTTATTGTAGGCTCTATACATGTTGTAGGGTGCTTTATGTACATGTGTACAATACAACAATGCACATTATTCATATAATACACGCGCATGAAGCAATATAATTTATTGAGGCCCTATTTTATGATGCGTCTCCCCTCCTGTTCAGTCCATCTCGCTCTTTACCATGGTAACGTCTGCTTTGGGCGAAGCTCCCTCTTTGAACATCAGCTGTTGTGAACGAGAGGCATACTTCCCAGTCTTCTACACTTTGAAAAATGTACATTCTTTATTGCATTCTCAAATTATGAACCGTATACTCGGATTATCATAATATAAAGCCTTTAGAAAATTTGTTGCTTCATAGGTGTCTTTGTATTGTGGCGGTGTATGCTCAACCTTCTTCTTCTCCTCTCACTCTTTTTCCTCTTCCTAAATTCTCTTTCTCTCCTTCCTTTATTATCACCATCAATAACCAACACTTATCGCTTACTTCGCCAAACTTCCCCGCAAGATAGGAAATATTGTCCAGCGTGCCAAACGCTCTAAACTATTCGCGTGAGAAAGAAGATGATAAAAGAAAAAGAAAGACAGAAAATCAAGTCGGGATGCCGACTATAGGCTACAGAGCAATAAACCCACCGAAAGGAATGAAGGAAGGCCCTTGACTGGGAAAAGGATGAAGTGAGATAGGTTCGGATTCCAACCGAATGACTACAGTAACAATGATTGAATATTCAAATATCCTCAGAACAAACACCCACACCCAGATGGTTTCGAGCTATGTGCAGTATGAACCATGAATAAAGGACTAAGTGATCATGATCACCCAAGAAGCATGGCGAAGATAAAAAATGAATAACTAAAAATTGATTTCAATTTCATCATCCACCTTGGTTGTTGGTTGAACATCTTCATCCACCTTGGCTGTTGGTTGATGAAGATGTTCCTCACTTATGAAGTTCTGGAATCAAATATTTTTCATTCCATACCTACAAGTTACATCATCTTATCTTCTATCTCTAGTATTACAGAGTTTAACTTGATACAGTCAAACCCCGATATTACCTAGCTTAAGTAATCAAGAATAAAATTTTAAGTTTTATCGGGATATTCTTGAAAACGGGGTAGCATTATTCACTACATTGAGTGTTATGCACGTTTCAAGCGGACTTGAAATCAATACGTTACATCGGGGTATTCCGTATTCGTAAAATCGGGGTCCCACTATATTTAGTTTGGCTTACACTTTAGTTTAATTTTGCAAGTCAGAATCTGAACTCTCTAATCCAGGGGTTAACCAGAATTAAAAGAAAAGAATTGGTTTACCAGAAATCAATTTGATCAGAGCTCAAATATTCTGAGGGCAACGGAACTAAACTCTATTTATACTCTCTTCCACCGGAGTAATATAACAACAATCTGTGTAGATGAACACTAAGTACATACAAATCTCGGGTACAGCTGTGGTCTGATGGTCTTCATTCACATTCCATTTATGTTGAAAATTTAGTTAATGCATTGAGCATTTTCAAACATAATAAATGTGGAATAAAATATTAACAATTCTGGCCTATGAAGGCCAGAACTGTATATCGAATATGAAGCTAGTCAACCTCGAAAGAAATACGTTCGTTGCAGGAATTCGAATAGCAATAACAGAAATTTTGCATAAAATGATTGATGATGCCAGAATTCCAGTCGGCTCTGCATGTAGCTATTGTCGTAGTTGAACGTATGTGTCGCAGTCGATATGTGAGGTGTGTGTTGACCAGGTGGCAATGCACGTGACATGCAGAGAGACCTCACATGGTGGCTATCAGCGGCAACTGGAGGAGCAGAACAGAAAAAAGAAGAAGATTGAGATGGGTGGGTGGATGATGGGGGGGCGGTGGGGGTGGGTGATAGAGAAGGCCATGCCGAAGACAAGGAGATACCTAACGAGACGTCGAGGGGCCATTTACATGACACAGCCGAGCCGACGAAATAGAAAGCCTCTCATGAGACAGACCCCTTCTCCATCACCTCCTCTCAAAGCAATCCTCTTCCAACAATAACACCATCAACAAACCAACAACGGGAATAATCAACCGATTGTCAATTCCATTCTCTCACACCATTGTTGGCCTCCCAGCAGCCACGGAGTCTTCTTCTTCTTAACCAATATCTTTCATTCTAAAGATGGAATCAAAATATTAAGACCTTTGCCACAATCACAGGCGTATTGTTCTCGAGGGTTGGCCAGTAATTAGATGTTATTGAGCTCTTATGGTAATTCACATTCGAACAACTGGTGTCTGTTGAACATTGCATTCCTTATCCCCATATTTGTATTGTTTTGGATTGTATGTTGAGCTTATGATGTACAGTAATATAGTTTTATGGATAATTTGGTAGAATCTATTGTAGAATTACGTATATTTTGCAAATACTATAAAACATGCTATGAATGATTTACTAGTGTCTGTTGACATTCCACGTATTAATATAGACTTGAAATTGGACTACCATCAATTCATTAACATTTTGTTGTTTCGTACTTGTTGATAACTCATTCAGGTTCAATGTCAATTTACGAGATAAGCTCCAAGTGATATAAATATAAGCTCTAAGTGATATTTGGTGTGCTGATTTTAAAACAATTTAAATACTGTAAAAAATCACTAATTGTGATTCAATTTTGGTACTCAATTATGGCAGACGACGTTCATTTTCGACAAACGAATAACTCATCAATACTTTGAATAACAGAGAAACATGTGCTAGCAATAATTAGTAAATTATCAAGAGCCTCACAATACCACCTCATACAAGAAAAAAGCATAGTACAACAGTAGTCTAAAATACTAAATGGGATGTTATAGACACGGGTGTGATAAAGTGTGACAGCACAGGCTTTTGAAATGTAACCTTACTGTGCTGCTATCGTTACTACTCGTAGTGACAAGCAGTCACGCTTGGAGTAAGCTTCAAGTTTGATATGTTTAGGCCTACTGTACTGTCATATCAGTCGTACAGTCACTCAGAAAAAAATGCTATGGACAATTGCCCAATAAAAATGGACTGATATTTTAATTTCAGACTCTACTCTATTTCACGAGTAATCGACTTATAACCTATCTAATGTATGATACTAGATACATCCACCAAATATCTTACATTATACGATATTTCCTGTATCTCCAAAGAAAGGTATCTCTATTATAAGAAAAAAATTCTCCATTCCACAAGTAATCAACTTATTATTTACCTATTTCATTATTAATTCCATAAATATATTAAATTGTTCGCTCCTGATGATATTTTCAGTTTTTTTTTAAATAATAGTTTCCTTTCCTAAAATAATAATATTGATTAATGACAGTATTTTACCAACTTCAGCATTTAAAAAAATCAACCATTGGATCTTGATTCTTGAAGCTTGAAAGTAACCAGAATCCAGTTATTTATGGATTCGATAGCAACTCAACTCTCTTCGATCACTATTGCAGATTATCGGTATCCATTGTGTGCTGTCGGGTATAAAGAGACAATTCCCGATTCTTTCTATTTGCACGTGAGAGTTCGCTTGAATAAGCTTTTTTGTAAATTTCCACATCAGAACCGCGCTATGTGAATAGCAGCGAGTGCACAGTGTGTGCTTTGTAACATGATCATTTTCTTCAGCGAGAAACTGTTGTGGTTGGAAGGATATGGGCTGTGACATGTGAATGGAAGATGGGCACCCTAATCGTCGCCGTGTGAATAGGATATAGACGTTGTGCGAGAGAGACGGACGATCGGTGACAATGGACATCGTTTGAGCTATTGTGTCCACCTGGAGGCTGTTGTTGTTTTACAAACCGTTCCATCACAAAGGTGTTATCCACAATTACCATTTGAAAAGTAGAAACTTTGAATCCTATGGGGTGTAGAAGCTTGTTTTTTTCTGAGCTTCCAGTATAAAACCATTCTCCCTCGACAGTAGGATGCATTCATCCATCTCACAATGGAATCAAATGCTGTGTTGGTGTTTGAGATTTTTGAAAACGTATTTTAAGTCTCATATGCGCATAAATCCCACCTGAAAACTCATTCTTTTGTTTCATCATCCGATTGTGGAAAGTAGATTAAGCTTTCTGATTATATAGAACACTCATTCATACAATCATAACATTGTGTTGCGTAGGTGTGTGAACGGTTCCTTTGATATTAGATACGTTTGATAAGAGAAGTATCAAAATAAATTTGTCTAAACTTGAATTTGGGAGAGGGAGAATTTTCAATTTAGAAAGAATGACGATGGGTATAATAAATTAAATAATATTTACTTCGAGTAGTAATATTTCCTCATTGAAGATGGAGTAGAATTTATTAAGGTATCAAAATTGTGGAATAGGCCAAGAACTTTGTCAGAAAACTGTGGAAGTCTAAATAAGATGTCTCTTCAATCCTGAATGATGAATTTACATGAGCAGCTTCATGAAAACAATTTAATGGAACTGGTTTTGATAATTTGGTATTAGGAATAAATTTATGAGATGAGATATCTTGATGAGATGAGATTGATATCTCTATAAATGAACACAGTGAAAATTCTCAGATCTTTTTTTATTATTGTTATCAGAATCATAAGAGCTTCATCAGCTTGGATTTATTTCAGACCATTGAAGTTCTCATCTTCTTATATTCTCGGATTCGCCTCAATCCTGTTGATCCTCGTATGTACTGAGTAGTTTTAAATATAGTAGTTTGAGAACCCTAAACCTAGTAGATTATATCAATCAGTAGATATAAAAGTTCTCAAAGAGGTACCTTCTGTACTTTCAATCGTCGAGGTCAAGGCAATTTTGTGAAAAACGTTGGTTGTCATAAGAGGATGTAATGAATGAAGTGATGCAGCACAAAAAGTGTTTGTAGTCTAGTATTGATGAAATTCGATCTAGTGGGGCGAACAAACACGGGTGCTAACCCCAAAAGGAAAGAAGCGGACTGAGGTGAATTCAGCACACATCAAAACGAGAGGCCGAAAGTGAAAGAGCTTCATTTGCGTTGTTAGGTGAGTTTGCTACATAGGAGAGGGGGGAGAGGGGTCGGTCGGAGGGTGGAGGGAAAAGCGGCTGACAATAGCTACACCTGCATAAGGGAAATACTAATGCTTTCGCATTGAGGCCAGCATAAAGGTACGCTTTGTATGCTGTGTTGGTGGCGCGGGGGAGGGGGTCTGGCAATGGAAACAGACAAACGAGGACCGATGGACCGGACCACGCATCGCGCGGCAACATTGGTTTGCATGTCCGCCAACAATGCCTCTTCTCTCTCTTCCGCTTTCTGGAGCTTTCCACTGTTATGCTAAGAGAGTCTCTCTTCCCTCTTCTTTGCCACTCGCGCGCGTTTTCGCCAGAAAATACAAAGCCGTGCTCTTCTTCTTAGACCTCCCTCCCCCCCTTTCTTCGTTCTTGACGTTGCATTCTGGCAATGACAGCCGCGCGCTCTCACCCCCCTCCAGCTTTATCCGCCGCCACGCATTGTCGATACCCATCACTTTGCTCAGCTCCTCCTTTCAGCATCCACTCGATGCCACTCTACGAATTAGCCACGATAGCCGATTCACCCACCGCATTCCACACATGCCAGCCTAGGCTACTTGGTTACAATCGTAGTCCGTAATTCTCAAGAAATTGCCAGCTAATTCACTGTTATAACATGAACTTTGGTTTCCTAATTTTCTTAAGAGCTTCAAATGTTGTTAAATGCTTGTTGTTCATTTTTTATTGCTTTTTATTGTTGTTTAATGTTAAGACTTGACAAGATAGAGAAAGAGGTTTTGAAGTATTGTCAATAGAGTTCCAGTGGATTGTCAAATATTGCAAATACATTAAACATGATTTGTAGGGCTTTTATTGTAGAAAAATGGAAAATGTGATCGAGAACATTCGCTTTATGAAAATTGGAGTGGAGAGTTATAAGACTTGGATATATAAATCTTTCTTATTGATTTTTTTATGATTGTGTACACATCAGAATATCAATTCAATCACCAATCAACATTTTTCTCCAAATCATAATCATTCTGAAAGATTTCTGCATTTTCTCAAGTATTATTCAGCTTGGAATTCCAGAATTGCTTCCGAGATAGCTTCCCGATCAATATTTTTTTAAATTTTCTAGCCCACATGTCCGAGCTACATTTCAAATCTAGTGATTGTCGAGATTGAAGTGATTACAAACTCAAATGATTTCAAAACAAAAAAATAAACAAGTCACAGCTCTGATCGAACTTTATACAGCCTGAACCTTGAACATTGTACTGTATCGCAACAATGATGTTTCTCTCACTTCACAACACAATTCCTGAATCAAATCCCGTCATAATACTCGTAATTGACATTGTTTGTTCCATAGGTGAATTAAGACGCTTGTGATTCTTGACATTTGTCTAGCGCGACAAACGAGCCTTTGTCGACAGACGAGCCGACTCATCTGTGGAAGTAGTAAAAGAATGGCGGGAAGGGAAACAAAGCTCACCGCACAATGATGACAATATCGGGAGAAGAATGATTCCAATTACTGAATTGTTGTCTGTGCCGCGACAATCGAGCTCCAAATCTTTGTCTATACAAGTCATTTATAACAATTATTGGGAGCGTTGTTATTCTATGGCGCGCAATTATTCCCTTTCATGGCGGCTTCGTTTGTCTTTGTGATATTTGCGACATGGGGGCCGTGTTTTGTGTAAATATTGGTGGCAGCAATCGAGTGTTTGAGGTGTATGTGGCAAAGCAACAAAGTCTGATTTAGCGCGTGAAGAAAAGACGACAAGCTGCCACTACAATGCACTGCGAAAACAATATATTGACAACAGCCTGCGTATAACACAGCGGACAAAGCGATTGATTATCGACTAACTCTAATTAACGGTATTGTCACCAAAGGCATATGTCCAAACACAATCTCACCAAGTGGAGAATGCCTCTACAATCGCCTTCAATACACAACCACAACAATCCAACTCGTGAGCTCATCTACAACTTCCAACTTAGAACTACTCAGATAGTGGGCTCAGTTTCTGAGTGTGCACATCACTACAGACAATAGTGCACCTTGTTCATTGCTTCTTCCCCGACTGGTGACCCTATCCCTAGGGAATCTCTTCTGCTCTCCTTTTAAATCGCATTCTACTTAAAACAAACACGAATCCGGCCGCTTGTCAGCAGCAGACAGACTCGTCGCTGGATAAACAGCTAAACACAACTCATTGTGCCACCCGGCTCTCGGCACACTACGTCTCATTGTTCACCCCCTTCTATTCGCATTTCCTATTGCTCATGGCGTGATTAACAGGACGGTCTTCAACGGCCTTCTCAATCTGTCAGTTTCCATTTGTGAATTGAATAATAGCGCCGCTGTCTAGCAACTTGCAGTACTTGAACAAGTGTGTAGAGAACGTTCACGTCGAATCGAATTTGCACAAGTGGTTTGAGGCTAGTCGAGTGACCTTGACATTATTAGTGATCTTAAAAACTTGGTAACTCAAAAATGAGTCTCTACAAAAACTATAAATATTATGTTATCAGAATATGATAGAGATTAATTGATGTCATCCTTTAATACATCTATCTCTAATTTCATTTGTACTAATGAGAATGATTCAAAAATTAATTAAATTTATTTTACAAATGAGAATTTCATACTTTACATACTATTTTCAAGTTACAAAATATCTCTAATGCTGGGTTTACATTCATAAATAGTGAAAAATTAACAAATGTGAATGCAGCGTTAGGTTAATTTCAAGAATGAGTATGTCTTTACTTATAACGTGTATTACAATTTCTCTCATCTGATATTCTTTCTAGCTAGACAAACAGAAGTAGAAGTCAAAATTGATGTCATTAAGAATATATTCTAAACAGGATATACACTTTCTATTATGTATAGAAATGTCATGATGCAGAAAAATTTCCAAGTTTACTAAATAAGATCATGAGGGTGTTTGAAAGATCTCGTATAGCACTGTATTTAGCTCTCATATGACTGTATTTTGACTCACATTCTATTTATCATATCAATTTACTTTCATCGAAGACAATATATCCAAGTCCACGTGAAAATATATCGGTACCTAAATCATATTGTCTTTGCTTATAACTCCTCTTTCAAAATTATTAAAGCATGTTTATTCTAGCACCGTTATGAGTAATTGAAAAGGCATGATGATTTTGTTAACAAGACATAAGGCCAAGGACATTTTTAAGAGAAGCTTTTCAGAAAAGAAGATCATATTTATCATCTTTGTCTCTTCCAAAACCATCAACAATTGAAAAACATTAGCAACTTCTGCTATGTTATATTCTTTCTCTCTATGCTACATTATTCTCTTGCTATGGATTTTATTCTTATCATTGTAGGAACAAATAGGTTTATAGTGGTCTCACCCTAGCTGCAACAGTTCCCACCGATTCTTCTGGAAGCCATCTATCAGAGTGTTGGCTGTGTGCTCTATTGTAGTTGTATCTGGTGACAAAAATGCAGCCAGCGATTGAGCTCGGTGTGGCCAGTCACAATCGAACAATGAGAATGAGAATGAGCCTACTGTTGGTGTCCCATTGAACTTCCGTTCATCAGAATGATGCACTTGAAGTGGAAAAGAGCCTTGAATGAGCGAGTGAATGAATCGATGAATGGATTGAATGTGTGCGGGTGCCGATGGAGGGAACACGCAGTTTTCAGGCTCACGATGTGTTATGAAACGTTTAAATTCCGTTGGCAAGGCTCTTTATGCCAGTGTCCCGCGCTGGAAGATCAATAGCTTGACAAGGGTCGGACACAATGCTAGAAATACCTCATTCAGGGTGAGCTAAGCCAGGGCTAGCAGCGGGGGTGGATCATCTTCACCTGTCTGCCAGCGGAGACATCTCGGCTCCTAGCCGGCAAAAAATAATGATGCTGCATTCCTCCACCTCGACCATAGACTTGACTCTCTTCTCGAGGAGCCTAGTTACAGCAGCTCGACTCTTCTAAATCTTTTTCTTTGAAGTAAAAAGCTTGTGAGGAAATTTCCGAGTCAAGTTGAAATTGCAAAAGGCGAAGAACTCTTATAATAAAAAGTGCACATGGATACTTCAATGAACCTCGAATACCTTCAAATAATTTTTCCTAATAGGCCTAAGCCAATAGAGTTGACTCTGTACAGGATTATATGAGACTCATGTTGAATATTGAGTCAAAATTTTCAAATTTCTTGTGTAGATTGATTTTGATTGACTATCTATATCTAATTTTCTTATTGATTCCGATTGATGAGATATGATTCTACTTTTTTGACTCACATTATGAATCCCCCACTAACAATTTTGATCCACAATTTCGTTTTTGAAACACATCTTTTAACGGAAGTAAACTAAAATTGTTCACCAGTAGGAGTAGACATATTGAGAATTTCATAGAAAGATGAATAATCACAGGTCTTGATGTACCAGACAGTGGAGAGAAGGGATAGAGTATGTCCAGCAAAAACCAATCACAGAGGTGGAAAGGTTCGGAACAAGCAGTAATGCCCAAACCGTGAAAGGAAGCAGACGAACAAGGAGATGAATAATTGCAATTAATGTGCAGCTTGAATTGAATATAGGAACTCGAAATTAATAAAACACACTAATAAACATACTACGGGTTACAATTACATTGTGTTCTACTGATTAAAATCCATTTCCTACTTGGGGATTCCTAAGTTCGTTAACAGGAAATAATGCAGTCTGTATTATAAACTTCAAGGTAAATACATTTCTTGTGATGTTTATTCGATTTCCGTAACTGAAAACGCGACATGATTCTCCACGTAAATCCTTTTTTTATAATGTTTGTACAATTCTCGTTACTCAAAACAAACGATGATCCTAAAAATTTGAAGCTTGAATTTCAAGGTATAATCAAATTCAGCAGGGTGCAAGTCGGGCTTTGGATAAGTAGGCAGGACCATAGCTGATGGCACATCTTTTGTGATGCTACTTGCATGAAACTGTGTGAAAGAAATTGTTGGCTCTGGCCATTCCACGCCATTTAATCCTGTAAGAATACAGATACTGGTACATAACCAGCTGTTGAGAAACTGTTTCTGTCTTTGACAATACCTGCCTTTATTCCTGTCCCACTCCTAATACACAAACGCACCCTCGCGATGACTCTCTCTCCCCCTCCCCCTACACACGGCACATCGTTTGTCGTGACCGTGTCGTCCTCGATATCATCTAGATTCGGAATCTCTTATCCAGCAGTGAAAGAAAGAGGGCATTGTGAGAATGTAAATATCCGTCTTTTCAGCTGTGTAGCCCTATTATGTTTACTCGGCTGAGTGTAAGCTATTTAGTTATTGTCCCGGTTTGATCCGTTTTAGTATTTTTATTCTTGGGACTTCTTAACGGTGACACAATGCATGTACGGAAGGATGACGACGACTGCAGCAAAGTTGGGGATGAGGGTGACTCCCCCCTCCTCAACCCACCCTCCTCCCCTCCTTTGTCCGATAGTGTCCATTCAATAACCTGCCGCCAGCGTATTATTGATAGGTTTAGCTTCATCCAGATCCTCTTTCTTCTCATCTCTTTTCTTGTGCTATCCGACTTGCGGGGGCTTCCATCGGCTCTGGAAACTGTTCATTTCTTCCTACACAAAACATCCCCACGTTCTCCTTTTTCGGACCTCTTGCAGCTATTGTCCAGGAATTCATTGTTTTATAAATCTTTTTGAAGCAGCTTGAATCAATTTTATATCCGATTACAGCATGCTCGATAAATCGTAGAAACTGTGTCATTTTATTGTGAAACTTACTGCCATCAATACGTCCTGCATCATAAGCACAAAAATGATTCAAGATCAAATTCATCACAGACATTTAAATCGTAATCTACAAAGTCTGATGGAAGATACTCAAAATATAACCGTTGAAAAATTGAAACAATTAACGTATTCTTATAATCATTTTCATAATATTCATCGTAAGGCTGATTTGATTCATGTATTTCGTTTTAAGCTCTTTAATCTTCATCGCCTCTCTTATTAAGAATTATTATTATTTTTTAATTCGAAATCATTAATGTGAATATTGTAATGCCCTAGTGATCTAATCTTGAAGAAATTGATTGAAAATTCAGTGCCAGATATCGATATCACGATATCACAGCTTTTCCACATTTCAAAATAGGTACTACCAATGAATTCCTGAACGCAATAATATTCATAGAATCAAATCAGGAAGCGAAAAATATAAAAATAATATACAGCAATAGTGGTGATGTACTACTTAGTATGTACAGTAGTATATTATGATAGTAGTATTTTAAGTATGCTATGAACGTTTATTGTACGTTATTTCCGGATTACATTCACTCGATTTCAGTTATTGTAGCTAAAATTAGCGACATTCAAGATTGAATCTTAAGTCCCAAAAGATAAAAAGACTGGAGAACTGTGGGAAGGAAATGGAAACGGCTGGGCTTAGGAATAGGGATAGAGATTAGGTCACAAGACATCAAATCTTGGAACATTGGCATTGTAGCTTGGTAACTACTCTTATGTATTGTAGTAACAATATTCCTTGCTCTATTTCTTAAGAATAGTGTCAAGAACAATGTCTGAATTGAGTAGAGGTGAACTACCCTTGTTGATAAGTACTCGACCAGCGATGCTCCCTTGGCGCAAGAGCTCTCGTCCAACAATAAGCCTGGAGGACATCTCATCGCCGGAGCGTACATTTTAATCCGTCGTAGGAAATGGGAACAGTTGCTAAATCCAAGTGAGAAAAGTGTCAAACAGAGCACGCCAAGCTGGAGATAAACCTGTTCCCATTGTGATGGGAACCCGTTGTACTATTAGCACTTGTCTTATCTTGATTGTCCGTCTCCCTAAGGAGAGGAAGAGAGAAAGTGGGAGATGGAGAGTGTGTTGGAGAGAAGCATGAACGAGTCTGCTCAAACACAGATTGCTGCTTGGCCCCTCTACTTCACATATAATATAAAAGATAAACCGATTCTTTTGTACGTAAAGTGATGCATGGGGGAGCCAGAGCTTTGTGCTTCTCTCACCTGGCTGCGCTGCTCCTGCTAATTTCATAAGAGATTGGCTCTCCTGAAAACACTGCGCTTACCCTAACTTTATGTGATTTTGCACCAACTCACTCTTTGTCTCTCTCTCTTTCTTCTTCCATTCTACCTCCAAATCTTATCATATTTATCCTTATAGAGAATAGTACAGTATCTCTTCCCTTATATTTCTTCTTATTCCCATCTCTGTATTTTATTTCTTATCTCTATCTGTTTTCTATCTCTAACTTTCTATCTTATTTCTCTATGTCTTAGATTTTCTTCTCTCAATGTTTTTTTCTATCCAGCCTGCTTTCAAATTTGTCTATATTTACGTAAAGGAAGATAGTACCTCCTCTCAGCAGTGATTTTAATCGAGATTATTCGTTTGCTCATTTCAAAGCTTTTTTATAAAACTATAAAACAAAACCAAAGCTACTGTATTCAATGTAGTGATGTAGTATTCAATTATCTTGAACAAAAAATTGTACCGAAACATGTAGTGGAAACAGGGAAACTCAATAATCATTGGATAAAAATGAGTGTATGGATAATTTTTTTTTCAAAAAGTAACAGTTTTTCCATTGGATTTGAAACAGCAGTTTACTTGTGATAGATAAATCAAGTCTATTCAATGTAGCCATGAAGGTTCTTTGCAGATAAAAGACAAAGTTGTGATCGAACATGTAATACTAGTACATCTATGGAACAGGAAAACGTAATGATGATTGGAAATTATTATAGTATTGTCGACTGTTTTTCAGAGTCTACCTGTTTTTCCATTGGATTTAAATCAGCAGTTTACTTTGTGCTATCAAATCCCCCAATGCGCTCCACTATTTCTGGTGGAATCACAAGTATAAAACAATTGAACGCAGTTGGGTGGTATGTAAACGTGCAAATCAATATTCCATTGATTCCGGTGCCTATTATGTCTATTGATGCCTGCCATCTTTTAGAAAAATGACAATAGTCGACCATTTTGGAACAAAGCTTCACATTTCGGTTGTCCTGCATTTTCGTTTTGAAAGCATCCATTTCTAATTGAAGCCGGGTGTAATCTGCATGATAATGGATGAATTTGTGTATTCAGGGAGGATTTACTAAAGGCACGGTGATCCCTGTTCTAGGCAGTGAGAGTTTAGTGATGTGTTATGAGCGATCATAAAACATTCAGGGGTTGACACACAAAGCACATGACGAAAGAGATGCACTATAAAAGAGTTTTGTGTTTGCTGAAAGCGGGCCACACATTAATAAATCGCCGTGATCACATTGCATGCATCAAAGCTGGCTTCAAACATGAATGGGGAAGTATCTACCAATAACACAGTCTTGTCAACTGCAATCGTTCATTCAAATAGATTTCAATTTTGATCCACTAGCGGGAGTACACAATGTATCATGGCATATAAAAGAGCTCGAAGAATGAATGAATTACTTTAGATTTCAGAATTTCAAGCCTCATAATTTGATGATTTTGACTTCAATAATCCATCAGATTCATTCTAATTGAGAAATATTATTGAAATCCATTCCTCGTGGTTTTTGTCATTTGGAAATCCCAGATGACAGCCATTTGAAAACCCCATCACAATAAAAGGTGAGTTTGATATGTATGGATGAACAGAAGGTTGAAGGTAGGACTGGCAGAGTTTTAGTGTCGTTGTTAGAAGGCTGTTAACATTAAAATCGTGCTTTCATTAAGATTCAAGTGATTATTAGTTTGAAAGCCCCAGTCACAGTTGCACAAAGTTCTTTCAATTTTAATCTCCAATATAAATAGTAGTTTATGAGTATTCAGAGATTAGTATGATATATTTCTGTGCAACCGGAACGAAATTAGTACTCTCCAATGGACAAAGTTTGATAAACCATTCGCCATATTTTGAAAATTTAAATGTGATAAATACTCATCCAATCAATAAAGCTGGATTTACATCCATTAGGATTTTTGTCAGTCAAATTCTATAATCTATTACAATATTTTATTTTCAGGTTTTAATTGAATGAAAAACATTCGTGCATAAGAGACAGTGAAAGAACAGCGTTTTGTACAGAAATTCATAAGAATTTTTGATAATATCTATCGAAATTTTTATTTGAATTTCTATTATTTTATTCTTTCTTGTAAATACTGTTGCTATCTAGTCTTGAGAATATTATGTGAATTTTTGTAGCACAAATTACTAAAAAAACTACATACATTTACCTTAATATCTCAATTATTCATCCCATTTCCCGCTCTGTGGGTTAAGTGGAAGAGGGGCCTTGTATGCCTTCTCCCACAGCAATTTTGTATTGTAAAAAGTGAAAAAAAGTAATTTATCTATCTACCTATCTTCTCAAATCTTATTGCTTCTAATATCCATTGTCGAAAAGGAACAGAACATTGAAGATACCAAAAGAGCCCCGTCTGGGCATTTACATTAAAATAATCGAGCTTAATCCATAGTAAAGAAAGTTGAAGAAGAATTTTTTGACAGACCTGTAATTGGTTTTTGCAGCATCGATTGACAGGGGATGAGTAAGTGACCTTGATTGGGCCGCTAGACGCGTGAATGTGCTGCCACAATGGTCGTGCAAGGCCCTTTAATACGATGTAAATTCTCTTATAAAAAGTTTTATCCCTTCATAGTCTGTGATGCATTGTTCGTGTGAAAGACTTGCTGCAGAGTATTGCACAATGAAAATATTAAAGACGGTGTCGGGTGCCAATCATGATTAGAGCTGACAAAAGAAGCTGCCAATATACCCGAAACCCGGTTTTGTTATTCACGACCAATATCATTCAAATACCGTGAAGATACGCGACTAGCATGGTATCACACCTCTTTTTCTGTCTTACCTACATGACTATGCCATGGAGGTGAACTCATGTGAAGGTGCTTCTCCGATGAATGACATGAGTTCAATTTTCTCACGACGACCCTCTCACTACCATTCAAAGATTTTTTTCACCAGCTTTATGAAAGTAACAGCTCACAATCAATTGGTATGGAATAGGGTTCATGAATTGAGTAATGGGAATTGAGTTTATTTGGTAGTGATTGAATTTAGGTAGACATTTGACGCCAAACTGAGTAATAGCACAAAAATAAAGAGAATATACTTTATTTTTAGCCTTGATGTGGCCTTCACTTTATTGAAGCAGATTCATATAATATACAACTTCTGCTAAGAATTTTATTGATAGAATCTAACACTCGCTCACATCAAGTTGACTGTAGATCTGAAACATGTTAGGAATATCAAAATATCATGATTATCAACAGAAATAGAAGTTGGTGCAATACATTTTTCAAAAAAATTTACAAATCTCAATTATTCCTCCTACCTAGGGCAATCAATTTATTTCCAAGCACCAACTATAGACTATTAACAGTTTAAAGCTATTAGTGTTAAACTATTGCTTTTGTTATTAGATTACCTACAAATTTGCAAATTTACTTACAAATTATTCAATTTCTATAGAGTCCATTAGCCGTTATATGAAACAGAAGTTAAATTAATGTACTTTCCATAATTTTCACTCACAAATTGTATTGATCCGATACTTTATTGAGTATTCTTTCGAGTATGATACTTGTACACTAGCAATACCATGGGAGCCTACCATCTATTCGGGAAGTCCTTTCTTTATTCAACATTCATCATAATATTACATTCCTCAAAGTTGGAGTACGTGAGATATACAAGCGTTGTAAGAGATTCATCAATCTCTAGCAAGTAATTACCGTCCTCAGTGTTGACCAAAGAAGAGTGTGGAGTAGTGAAAAATCGGACAGTAATCGTCATAGGACAACTTGGTCTAGGAGGGCTCAATTAGTGAATTGCTGCGTCACAGCACCAGCCGTGACTAGTCTGGGAACTAACAGGTGTCGAAGAGAAAGAGAGAGAATGATTGAGAGAAAAAGAGTGTGAGTGAGAGAGAGTGAGGGTGAGATCTCGTAGAAGAGTGCCTCACTTCTTCCATATCGCTTTCATACGGGTGACTTGCATTACTCGCTACGATTTCAACTCTGATGATATTTCATCTTCACCTTCACTCACCGTCCGTCACCGAATAAACATTACTCGGTCCAGTCTACTTGGAAAGATACACTCACAGATTAATTCGTAACATGCTACTCCCTTCCTCAAAAACCCGCTGCAGCAACAATAAACACAAAGTATCTTTTCATCATGAGTTAGTTCTAATGTTGTCACTGTGATCCGAATATAAGTTCCTTCGCTTTCTCTAACACTATATTATTGAAGTTTTTTCTGCCTTTTTTGGGGGGGGGGGGATGAAGTCCTAGATTTTTTAATTATAATTATTACTTTCTTTATCTGTTTGATTGGTACTCCATTGAGAATGAAGATACAAATTCTAAAATGATTTCAAGTTACTTATCTTTATCTGTTACATTTTCTTTCAAGATCGGTTTTGATACTTTCTTAGATTGGATTATTTCATTCAATACCCGTGAAACATTAAAAATCAATTTATTACAGTTCAATATCTAATCAGCAGCAAACGTTAAATTTTCAACCACCTAATTAGTCACAATCTGATTGCAGTGAATGTTTTTTAAATAGATAAAAATGAAAACCGCAGTGCAGTCTGCAGATGGATGGTTGACATGGTTTATGAAGAGTGCCATGATATTTTTCTACAAGGTCTATTATTATGGATGATGTATAAGCTATAGATAAACCATCTACCATCCAGGTAACCACCCAGCAGTTTCAGATACATGCTGGATCCATGGAAAAAATAGAATTCGACCAATACCATTCATTCAATATTGTAACACTTGAAAATTCTCCGTCTTCTTTTAATAACCAGTATGCTAGTCCTGATCAATGAATGTGAATGTGAATATGAATGTACTCCACCATGATCAATAAAATAGCTTTTCAATGCATTGTCCTAGTCCTCTAATGCTTTATCCATTATTATTACCCTAATCTCAACGATTAACGATTTTACAACTGTGTGTTACAATCTTTGTATTTTATTCTGTGTTACAGTATTTTTTGCCCTTGGCATTTTCTTCTATTTCCTTATCTGTATATTCAAAGAAATATTTTCCAGATCTGTATACTCCATTTTATTATCTTTCCTGTCTACCAAAGTCAATATAATCCCTCCTTCCCTTGAGAACTCGATTTCGATGTGAGATCGAACAATAATCAAGAACTCAGAGCCTACCGTGAACTGGTTGCATTGTGACTGGAAGAAATACCAACAAAGATGAGTTGTTTAAGAATAAGTCGGCAAAGAGCCGACCGACAGTCTGTTGACTGAATGATTTGGAATCGGCCGTCGAGTTGTCATGCTAATGCATGCCACTGTTCAGTTATCCCAACACAAGAGATGAGTGGAGGACTCATTGCAGTATTCTAATCAGACGGTCGCCGCAACTGTCGAGTATGTATAGACATATTCTAATCACTATGGTCACTGTCAAGAATGTATAGCTAGCTCTTCCAGCACTCATCCACGGCTCATTGTTACTGCGTCTCTCTTCTCTATTTATTCCCATTGTATCCTGCCATAATATTTTCTTTTCCGACTACTATGTGGCTGCTTTTATCCAGCAGGCCGCATAACTTCTCAAGCAGCTCGCCCATTGGCTGCCGGCTCAGCGGCTCAACATGTGCAGTGCTGCAGCACCTTTCAAGTGCTTTGGCTCGGAGCGCGCGCTCAACACCTTTTTGGCTTCATCATTCCAATCATCTCATGTGTTTAGATTTTCAGTCTGGAAGCTCAATGATTAAAGTGATGTCTGGATTATGAGAAGGCATGAAATACATGTGTGCAAAAAGTACTTCCTAAAAAAGTACTTCCTAAAAAAGTACTTCCTAAAAAAGTACTTTTTCAAATACAGTATATTAACCAAATAACTAAATCACTAACGAGATTTGGATTATGTCTGCTTGTTCATACACAGGTATATTTTAGTATAGGTTGATATTATAGGTACCTTATTGTGCAGTTTAGTTATGTATTGTAGTTAAGTACTGAAGCAGTATTGTAATTGATTAAATAAAATTGAACTTCATATTCAAAGACATAATATATTTTCCAAATCACCAGTACAATGCTCGAATAGGAACTAAACTTGAAATAACAAAATAAATATGAATTAAGTAAAATGATATCATATGATTGATAATTATCAGATTGAAACTTTTAGTCAAGCAGTTGTTGTATTACCAACAACTTTGTAATGGTTAAATATTTGTGACACCACAAATCTCTCCCTCCTTCGTTCTTTTTTTTTCTTTTTTTATAATTATTTTTCTTCATCCTCTTTTTTAAATGCTTGTTCAGCTTTCCAGATTTCTTCAGCTGCTCATAATTGTCAACCAGCAACTCCAATAAACGTTTCTCAGATTTTTTACAGTAGAATGGTTTCTTTCCGTCTTTGACCGCCTGTTTTCGCATTTCCTTTTCTTCTTTATCCTTCAACTCTTTGAGTTGTTTCTTCTTTTCTTCTCTCTCTTTATTATCCATCCTTTGAATAAGAATTTTTATCTGTCTTTTTCTTTCTGCATCAGTTGTATCCATCAATTCTTTTTGAAGCATTTTTCTCTTCTTACGACGAATTTTGTCCAGAAACTTGTAGTTGGTTTTGAATTTCTTTCCATCGTAAACACCACAAGCATCTTCAAATCTAGGATCCCTTGCTACAATTTTATTCTTTCTTCTACTGTCCTTCAAAATCTCATCAATCTCAATTCTTCCCAATTGTATTTTTTCTTCCACATTCATTTTCAAATTGTCAACTTCACTCTTCATTATCTTTTGATCTTCTTCACATTTTTCTACATCTGATTTTATCTCGTTCAAATCCGATCTCACCTCTTTCATCTCTTCTCTTATCATTTTCACCATTTTTATTTCTAAATTCTCAATACCTACTTTCATCTCTGTCATTTCTAATTTCATATTTGTTTCTATTCCTTTCATTTCTTCTTTCATATTTGTTTCTAACTTGTCATTACCTACTTTCATTTCTTCTTTCATATTTGTTTCCATTCCTTTCATTTCTTCTTTCATATTTGTTTCCATTCCTTTCATTCCTTCCAAAATACTTTCAAACATTTTGCTTATATTAACATTCTTTCTCAAATCCATTTCCATACTTTCCTCCTTATCTTTACAATTTTCCTCATTTACCAAAAACATTTCACCTTGTAAATCTATATCAGTCAACACACAATTCTCTGTTTCTTCCACTTTTTTATTTCTCACGTTTTTTGGCGGCATTGTTTACTTTTACTTCAAAAAACTTCAAATCCAAATATCGTTTAATCAATTCCAATCTTACCTTATTCACAGGTTCTCCAATAAGTCCACTGATTATTTTTTGTTTCTCATTCCTTTTGCTTCATTATTTTCGTGGGTTCGTTCGGGATGCCAATTTGAAGCAGTATTATAATTGATTAAATAAAATTGAACTTCATATTCAAAGACATAATATATTTTCCAAATCACCAGTACAATGCTCGAATAGGAACTAAATTTGAAATAACAAAATAAATATGAATTAAGTAAAATGATATCATATGATTGATAATTATCAGATTGAAACTTTTAGTCAAGCAGTTGTTGTATTACCAACAACTTTGTAATGGTTAAATATTTGTGACACCACAGTACTAAATTACTTCTGCAGATTTATTAGTAGTACATCCTAATATTTTGAGTCATATTCACGAAAAAACTCAGTATTATATCATTTATGAATATTTACTTAAAAAATAAACTGGTCTAATAATTCTATTATCTAGTGTTAAGTATTTGAACTATTAATTTCATACTTTTTTTTTTCTGAGGATGATGCCCACATGATCTCTAGGCTTGTGCGTGGGTAATGAATGGGGTGATGATGAGATATGACGACTACTTTTTAGGCAGTCGGGACCGAAAGACTTTTTAACGTCTCCTCCGAAAGACTATATTCTTTTTACGAATAATGTTCTATCTCATTTGTGGTTTCTCTTGTTTTTATATATTTTTTACACGGTTTAGTCATTACTGCCTGATTTATTGTCTAGATTCCAGCGACCACATAGCCTAAATCAAATTTGACTTAGGTGGTCGCTTGTAAGATTCATTGTCTGATGATCATATGTGTGCCAAAGTTTCAGACCGCCCATAAACATTATAATATTGAGCACCGTTTCTTCATACATACATTTCTTTATACTCCAGATCTTCAAGATTTGTAAGGGTGAATTTGAGTATTTAATCTGAATTAATTCTATGGTGAACGTAATCTGTAAGTTTTCAAATTTTATTGTTGTTTGAGATCAATATGCAGTGCTAGCCATAAATTAAAGTAGACCTTTGAATTTGTTGAGTGCAAATTCTAGGGTTGAGAGGGTGCAACCAGTTCGTCAATCAAGTCGACTTTGAAGTGTCTGACCACTTTGAAGCCTGTCTGTCAAAAACCTGTCATCCTACTTATTTAGAGCTAGCTATACCTGATCGACTTAACCTGCTGTAAATAGGAAAATAGGGATGAGTAGAGTCTGGTAACAATGACGTCTGATGTCTGCTGAGAATTCATATCACATTATGTTGGGGTGCAAAACCTATATAATCGAAAAGTATCCTATGTTAAAAAAATATTGTTCCAAGTTTCAAAACTGGAAAACTGACAATATTGTACAACAGGCTACTATTAATATTGTGAATATTATTATTACATTGCCAAAAGCAATAAAATATGAAATTCTATATAATTTTTTAGAACCACCATAGACTAATCAAAACTAATACTGGAATAATCAAGAATAATACTGGTATTACTGGAATGGATTATCTCTGAAACCAATTGTAATGAATCAATATAGAGTTAGCAATTAATGAAGAAACAATATCTCAAAACCACATCACTATTAAATTTCAACGCAACAGATTTTGTGTGTTGATTTTGTACTTGATTTTAACATTTCTTCGATAATTTTCTCCAATAAATAATTTTTCATCAATTATTCCTTTCAATTACTTAAAAAAAGAATTAGAATACATATAAGAACTTCTTATTATAATTCTCAAGTCATTAATATTATCATTTATCCACCTCCCGATTAATACCGGGTGAAAAAAAAAAACCGGGTGATTCAAAAAGAATACCACAACTTTAAAAATTTGTATGTTTATGAAAGAAACATCATAGAACCTTCTGTTATACATCATTTCAAAGAGTATTCAAAGAAGCTTTTTTCACTCACAAACAAGTTCAGAGATGTTCCATATGACCCCTCCAGACACTCGAGCAATATCAATCCAAAACCTCCCTCAAACTTGTTCCACACTATCTGTAGCATGTCAGGCGTAACAGTTTGGATGGCTGCTGTTATTTCTTGTTTCAAATCATCAATGGTGGATGGATATTGATGATTTGGAACAAGAAATAACAGCAGATTATCAAACTGTTACGCCTGATATGCTACAGTGAGAGTGGAAAGGTTTGAGGGAGGTTTTGGGTTGATATTGCTCCAGTGTCTGGAGGGGTCATATTGAACATCTATGAACTTCTTTGTGAGTGAAAAAAAACTTCTTTAATTCCTCTTTGAAATGTTGTATAACAGAAGGTTCTATTATATTCCTTTCGTTGAATACAAAGTTTTAAAGTTGTGGTATTCTTTTTGAATCACTCTGTATATTGTATTATATGACATATAATATTATGTTATTCCCATTTGCCTCCAAATTTTTTTCAATTTCTCAATTAATTAAAGTAGTACCAAATAAGTTTGTTCGTCTGTCCTTTGGTATTCTTATAATCAATGTGTATAATAATTCATGAATAATGATGTTTTATCTTGTCATCATTTCCATTGTTTGTTGCCATTTGCATTGTATGTTCGATTTTTAAAAAAAATATTATTATGTAATTGTTTCGTGGGAAGTGGTTTTGGCAACATGTCCGTCTCAAGATGTTTTCTTTAATAAATTTAAATCGAGATTCAGACAAGCTGACAAAAAATCATTATTCCATTCTTTTGTCATTTCCCAGTAATTCTCATGTGGAAAGAAAATACGCATTGGGTTGAAAGAGGTTTTGGGTTGATATTGCTCCAGTGTCTGGAGGGGTCATATTGAACATCTCTGAACTTCTTTGTGAGTGAAAAAAACTTCTTTAATTCCTCTTTGAAATGATGTATAACAGAAGGTTCTATTATATTTCTTTCATTGAATACAAAGTTTTAAAGTTGTGGTATTCTTTTTGAATCACTCTGTATATTGTACTAGCTCTCCCGGCGAACTTCGTATCACCCTCTCCCCAAATGTCCCCTCTTCTCCCCACAAATGTTCCCCTTCATGCCACCCCCAAATGTCCCCTTCATGTCACCCTCAAATAACCCCTTCATGTCACCCTCAAATAACCCCTTCATGTCACCCACCTCTTCCCCACAAATGTCATCCCTTCATATCAAACCCCCCCCCCCACGAAAAAAATGTCACGAAGTAAAAATATCGATATCCACTCGCTTTATTGATGGAAAATTAAAAGAAATCTGCAATATACCAATTTTTATAAAGCTAGTGGATAATAATCAATATTAATCAATGATGAAAGTTGCCAAAAAAATATCACCCGTCTCGGAATCGAACCCGAGAATTCTGCGTGGAAGGCAGAGTCGCTAACCAATAGACCGCCGCGGCCGTTCAGGGAAGACCTATATTGTAGCATCTTCAACTACACATCGTTTTCATAGGAGCATTATTGTTTGGACTGGATCAAAATGGATGTCATGTTTGATAGGTTAGGTCATTAATTTACTAATTATTTATTAATTACAAAGGGATTTTCTTATATTTTAATACATATTATGTTAACCAGTGCTTTAAAAATTCAAACGAATCCAAAATCATCTAAATCGGTTCAGCCGTTCTCGAGTTATAAGCGAGCGTACAGACATCAACTCTCTTTTATTAATATAGATTATATGACATATAATATTATGTTATTCCCATTTGCCTCCAAATTTTTTTCAATTTGTCAATTAATTAAAGTACCAAATAAGTTTGTTCGTCAGTCCTTTGGTATTCTTATAATCAATGTGTATAATAATTCATGAATAATGATGTTTTATCTTGTCATCATTTCCATTGTTTGTTGCCATTTGCATTGTATGTTCGATTTTTAAAAATAATATCATTATGTAATTGTTTCGTGGGAAGTGGTTTTGGCAACATGTCCGTCTCAAGATGTTTTCTTTAATAAATTTAAATCGAGATTCAGACAAGCTGACAAAAAATCATTATTCCATTCTTTTGTCATTTCCCAGTAATTCTTATGTGGAAAGAAAATACGCTAAATGTGATTATTGAGAGATAAAGGTGCTGGATTATCAAAGGAGTAGCCAAAGCTGCAACAAAAACTGATGAGATAATGTGGAAGAGGAAAGGGGGAATATAATAAGAGGAAGACACTATTGTGTGTGTGTTTCCTCAGTTTTGGTCTTGGAAGGGGTTGGCGATTAGAAGAATGGGAGAAAGAATGGGGAAGAATAGCCGTGCTGGCTGAAGAGCAGTGTAGGAATTTGGTTGGCCAGCGGACCAATGGCATTGGTGGGTGGGTGGGCGTAGGGAGCAGGTGATTGGCGCGCTGGCAGGGGTGGGAGTCGGTCGCTGGGAGGGGGTTGAGGGGAGGGGGTTGCCGTGCTCCGTGCTACAGCACTGCTCTGCCGTTCAGACGCGTCTATTCGCTTGTGTCAGATCGTTGTAGTGACTTGTATTCTTTGTTCTTGCACTTGTTTTGACTGCTGTTGCACTTGCTCCAAACAAGCGTTCGCCCTGGCTCACGACCTGGACCTACCCCACCAGCAGCGGGCTGCCGATTTCCTTATCAGGTAGGCCTACACTATTATCTTATCAGTATTCGAAGGAGACTCAACTGTTCACCCTACTATATAGCAATCAGTTTGTATTGAGTTGAGCAAGAAACTACTTCAAACTTTGATGGTTACTACTTGTTTTAATGAAATTGGATAAGTTCAATATTCTAGATTAATTAGGGTTTGAAAATTATTTCTCTATTATCAAGTACCTTGTAAAGTAGTAGTGTATGAAGTGATATAGTTCACAGCCTATAGTCCTCAGCTGTTTCCGTGAATGTTTTCGCATCCGTTGATCCATCTTCGTTCTACAATTTTGTCTCCAGTGCTTTCTTTAGAACGTTGTCAGATATTTTGTGGGACTTCATCATTGATTGTGATTGTGCAGGCAGGTAAGTTCATTACCGAATAAACATGTTGATAGAGCACTGCAGAAATAGTTCTTGATGCTACATTTTTAGGTTAGATAGATTATCATCATGTAGATTCTGGAGTGCTTTGAATCTATCCTTGTTTAATTTTCTATAACTTCACAAAACTGATCACTTGGCTGATATTTGAAGCGTTATTGATTTTTTGACAATTTAAATATCCAATATCTGGTTCTTGTCAACAAGAACCAGAAGTATTGTACCTCAATTCACAGTCAGAGGCGAGAAAGTTGGGTTACAGCAATTTCTACACTATATGAAATTATTTTTGTTTATTGTTATCAACACTATTGAAAAAAGTTTCTGTATTGAGAAAACATTTCCTGTAACGAACGACTATGATAGTTCGAATCATTATTATAGGCTTCATTGTGATTCCTCGTATCTCATACATGCATCAAAATCAAAAATGTGAGAAATTGTTGTGACTGCAATTATTTTTGAAAAGCTTGATTCGTATCCCTCTTGACTTACCTAATCAAAATAAATGCTGTGGGTGGCCTATCACTCTTCAGGATTAGAAATATTAGAGTCAAGTGTTGGGAAGATTAAGAAAACCTTTTTAAGCAATTTATTCCAATTTTGAGAGCATTAGTTGTTTCAATATTATCATCTTATTAAAAATATTACTCCACAACTTCATAGTTAACATGCTTTTATCTTTAGAAAATGGAGGTCTCGTCATGATTTCAGGGAGCGAAGATTTCTTAGCTAACTTCTTCAACATCTCAATTTCAGCGGATTATCGTATTAATTTCCTTATCTTGATTTTGCGTCTCAGTGCTTGTATTTCATCAAGAATGATTCTATGATCCTTATTATCGTCGATTCAGATTGTAATGTATGGTTGGGAATTGGGATTTGATGTAGACCAAATATTTTAATACTGAATGAACCTGTATTGATCTTCAAATTACCTTCAGATTGGTCACAATTTATGAGACAATACCCACAGATAATGATAGTTTCTAATACATAATATACACTAATTCTGTACAATTACGGTTAATTGTAGTTAATGATACAGTAAGTTATACTAGGAAACTTGTTGTACTGAGAAAATTATTTTAAATAGTCTATATTATATCCCCATAGTATGCACTCATCCAAATGAGGGGTTGTCTTGTCTAGTGGGTCTAGACCACTCATTTCTAATGTCATTCTTCCCCCATTTTAAAAAATGGCAAGTACTTCATAAGGGGACATTTGACCAAATATTGTAAGTTTCCAAGTTTATCAAAATTTTGCTTTATACTACCAATGCTCTGACTCTGAAAATAATAATTGATATCAAAGACCAACAGACAGATAGGGTAATCCAGACAGATCAAACTCAGCTCACCTCTGCAGGGGGACAGTAACTTCCAATCAAACTAAACAAAGGGTTTACAGTTCAGAATCAACAGGTATTTTCTCCGAACTAGGGAATCTGGGGATACAGTCCAAATTTCAAATCTCTTCATGCGTTTTTCTCTACGGGTTTCATCGTGAAGTCTCGGGATGGATAGACTGTCGACTAGTTGAAAAATGAATAAGACTAATTTTGAAAAGACTGTGTACGCTTTCTCAACCCCATCAACCCTCAAACATCCAATTACTTATAATAAGCTCTTGTATTTCAATTTTTCAATAAATTAACAAAAGAGAGTTTGTTGTAATGAATTTATCCAAGATTCATCCGTATGAGATAATGAAAAATTATAGGATTAAATTAAGATTATAGTTATTAATTAAATTTAAAAATAAATAATTTTTTGCTGATCTGTGAGTTAATAATTTCTCATTGATAGTATTTAGGCCTATTAGTACGATTAATGATTCATACAACACCCCTCATTGCCCTGAACTTTCAAATTTTGTAAAACGGTGTTAGCTTTCTTCAAAATCTTCATTTTAACTCTATATCCACATTATTTAATACTCTTTGTGGTTGTATAAAGCATCCGTCCCCCACTTTTCAAATTCCTCTCCAATCTACATAATTAATCGCCTTGCTTTTTTTCGCCATTATCCATCTACCATTATTCAAGTATAATGTTGACAATGGATCATTTATCAGACAGCATAGTTGAAATATAATTAGAACGATACGTCTGTAAAGAGGACAATGCAGCTTGTGGGTGGAGAGGTGGATCTAGGGTCTCGGAAGGAATTTGGTGTTTCTGGAATTGATGGAGGGGGTGTGTGTGAGGAGATATCGAACGTCAAAGTAACAACAACACAAAACGCGGCTAAACAATGAGAAACAAATGCACGTCCATAAAATAATCTACTTACGTATATGGATGGTATTGTGATATTCTTTTCAGGGCTTTGAATGCTCGAGGCCGGACGAAAAGAGTGATTTATGAGCGTTGTATTGGTACATTGTAGTTATTGACTGGAATATCAATACTCGTAGCGACGGCAGTGCCTTGAATCATTCGCTGATGAATGCCAACCTATTTTGAATAACAAAATGCATTAATGACGGTTACTGTTGAGGCCGATTGTGGGTCACAACGCGAGCCACAAAAATAAAATCCATCATTGTCGACGGTGATTGGTTTATTCAATATGTCGGCGGACACTGCTGATACAAGGCTGCGCGCTCCCCTCCCTAATACGGGTCTCATTCATTCTCCTTCACCTCATCTGCTGATCAACACACTTGCAGCTTCAATTAAATGTAATGAATTGTTTTGCCAGAGACAACTTGAGTACAATAATTCAGGGGTCTCAATGCCTCTTTTTTGTAATGTAACTTCACATTTGTGAATGTTGATAATGTAAATAGCTGATTTGCTAGAGACAACTTGAGTACAATAATACAGGGGTTCACAATGCTTCTTCATTGTAATGTAACTTCACATTTGTGAATGTTGATAATGTAATCTGTTTTGCTAGAGACAACTTGAGTACAATAATAGAGGGGTTCACAGTGTTTCTTTGTTGTAATGTAACTTCACATTTTGTTACAGCTGTAGCACTTTAGGTGTAAACATGACATGACTTCAATCAATACGAAATCTGGTACGGAAACCGGACGTCTGTTTTAGAACGACCTAACTTTCTAACAACTTTTGGTTGATCAGCTCTAAACCACAGCACATTCCAGATCCAAATCCAAACTGAAAATATAATTAGATAGTCTACAATGTAGTTAACCTAAAATAAATAGTCTCCATCAAAATGAAAGTCATTTTTAGACTCAACTTTTGAAGCGATGCAAAATGCAAGTTGTCAATCAATCTATTACATACGTATTCGTACAGATAGGGCATAATATACTCAATCAAGCCATCTAACTAAACAGTGAATCAATCTATTATACACGTAAACGTATACGTATTCAGTGCGTACAGAATTCAAAGCTTACTCTACAGTTGAATGCAATTTTAGGAATCTCAATGCTGTCCTAGGAATCTCAAATCAGTCTATTCCCGTAGGACACAACAAAGTTTCAAATTCGTTCTATTCTCTGAAATATCATTAGCGACTGGGTCAATTCCGTTTTGGGAATTTCCACCCCACTTCTCATGTCATTGACCCATTGGTGGAATTACCAGTTGCTAACATTCAATCTTAATTCTCAGTACTCTCCCAATAACATTGGGAAAGCGCTCATTGCGAGCATTCAATGAGATTCATTCACCCGTTATTCGCTGAAAATTGATTAATGTAATCGATAATTATCATTGAGTTCCATATTGACTGAGGAGATAATGTTAAATCTTCAACAATACTGACTGCTCCGGATAGCTCAATCTGAAAACTAAAATTAATAATAATCTTCTCATGATATGATCACTCTTCTCATGTGATTGATATTAGAAAATGAAATTACTGATAATGAAAACGATAATTATCATTGAGGTCCACACTGACTCCGCTGATTTTAAATCTTCAACATTACTGCCCCTGTTAGCACAATCTGAAAGCCAAAATTAATAATTACTCTTATTATGAGATGATCACTCTTCCCATGTGAATGATTTCAGTGAATGAAATTACCGTAAAATAATTCCTATTCATATTACTGTAATACCATTCTTCTCATAGATCCAGAGTTTACTGAAATACCGTTTCAGAGAAAAAATAAGTGAAACGAAAATATTTTCGCAAAATCCTGACTGAATCCAACACTGAATTCTCAACCGAGATTTGTATGGCACAATGCAGCAGCGGTAAACTGCTAAAGCCTTTAGAGGAGGAATGCGAGCGAACCTGTATCAATTTGAAGTGCAGTGGAGCCCAGAGCAGAGCCCAGTAGACAATCCATTGCTACATTGCTTCCTGCCAATCAGTGTGAATACCGTTGAACACATTTTCTCTGATATGAGAATGAATAAAAGAGATTTAGAGGAGCACACACATGATCCCAGCGTCCCACTTTAATCGCATTTTACACAATCGTAAGTGTTTTGTGCTCTTTTGTGCGATGGTTTGTATCATGTTGAAATTCACGCTCGGAGAGCCACCAATAGCATTTGGAGGGTGTACTCAACCATCAGTTCAACAGCTGTTGCTGGCTCACAATAGCGCACCCCCCCCCCCCGCCGTCACTCTACAATATTCGTTTAGTCGTTCATAAACTGTGACAATATTGATCCATTATTAATCGATTTTCTCTCGTTTTAGAATGCTGGCCCTATTCAAACTCTATTGACTATTCATATTTCAACAATACCTTTCCATACTATAGGCTACAGCCTACTGAAATGTAACTAGTTCAAATTGCAGTAATAAATAATAGTCAAATGCTATGCTAGATCGCAGTCAAAAGCATTATATAATGAATGACTAGCTATTCAGTAGACTGTCATGATAATTTTTTTCAAAGTGTTGTATCCAATGTGAGTTGAATTATGAAGCCATAATAGCGAAAAACAAAAGAGTATTCCCAATTGCAACAATAATATTTTGTGTACTAATAATCACATATTCTCATATCATAAAATAATACAGTACTTGAATAATGTGCATCAGCTTTAGGGAATAAAAAGCTATAATAGAAGCTTATTTAAAAAGCAAATCCTTGTGCAAATATGATAGGTCTACCAGAAATTACATTTTTTCTACAAGTATTCAAATTTGCGTTACCAGTGGTTTGAGCAAAGATTCTAGAATCCCTCAAGTCAATGAAAAACAAGCTTTCTTCGCCCATTCAATCACTTTAAAAATAGCTAGCATTATTGTTCAACAAATAGTGGACTTAACATGGTACAAATGCCTCTATTATCAGTACTCAGTGTCTGTCAAAGTTAAGAACTTGAAAAGATAGCATGACCCTTATTGAAAACTAGTGGAACTTATTTGTCAAATTTTTACAGTGTACTGTTTCTAAAGCATCAAGAAAGAATAAACCATGCTGTATTGTATAGCTTTGTTTGTACAGCTGTATTGATGAAAAAATAATTCAAAAATTATTTATTTGACAATATTATATACTGCACAATATGTGGGAAGAAACTACAGGCATAGCCCAAAACTACTTCAATCCCAAATTTGGATTCATTAAATTTATTCAATTTATCAAATCGACCTGACCGTAGGATTGTTGAGCTAGAAGAAATTGTTCCATTATTATTAGGAGACGATAGGAGGAAGACTCAAGAAAGCAGACGTTCCTGAAAATAATTGCATGTAGAAGATAAATATCGGGGAAGCTATCAAATTCTGTTAGTCTCACTCATGTACCATCCCAAGTTTTTAAATTATTGTTTCCTTCGGTACACTGCTACAAACAATCAATTCATTTTCTTTTGGGTAGCCGCAGAAATAGTATAATAATAAAGTTATTTGACATTCTTATACGACAAAATCCTCTATATGTAGATATGAAGTATATTAATTATGCTCTGATTTATGATATAGAAGCAAAAAATACTCCCATATTAGTAAGACTTCTACCTTTTCTTAAGAGTGGTATTTATTTTAATTTTCTGCCATTAGTGAATCAATGTGGATCAGATTTTGAAAAGTGGGAAGCAGATTGATCTACGTCATGAGATTTGTTTTAATAATTATGAGTATTCTATCTGTAGTAATTGGAAAATAATTCCCATTTTCCTCGTAAATGGGAGCTGTTGTAATGAAATACTTTTTGTGTAATATTTGGAATGCTCAGGTCTACAACAGGACTGGATAATCTGTTCTTTGGAAGTAGCTAGAGTGCAGCGAGCAGCAGCAGCACCTTCTTGGATGTGGCTGACTTGGATCGATCGCTGGTCCCATTGTGACATTATGTTTCCTTCGGTGACTGTTGGCCCTTGTGCGTGCGTGAGTTTTTGTACGCGGTTTGGTGTTGGTGCGACAACAGCAAAGTCATATTGTGCGGCAGCAATGCTACTTAGTCTGCTCGTCTCCTTGAAGAAAAAACTCACGAGTAAAAGCTTTCTGGATATTTTGTATGCACATGCACGTTTACGTAGGAGGATGTATGAATCTGAATATTGTTTCAGTAGAGGTGACTTGTATTATTAGCCTACTAAACCTCCATCAATCAATTAAACAATGAATATCACAACAAGGAATATTATTAAGAGATTGGCTAGAAAAAATCTTCCCAAAAATCACATCTGAAACTAGGTAAAGTAAATAATATTATTATGGCTCACTTCTGAAAGAATCAAGACGTTAAGGTAGAATATTTATTAAAAACTGAAATAAACCCATCTATGAAGTACTAGAATAGTGATAGGTTGACTAGTCTAGGGATAAGATAAAAATATTATATAAATTTTTAAAATGTAATTCTATTTACTCTCCAAATAATTAATAGATGAAATCAATAATTTAAATAATGTGATTAAACAAATAATCAAGCTCTTGATTAAAAATTTATAATCTCACTTGAAATGATTTTACTTTTCATTAATACGAAAAAACGTGCGAAAAACTTTCATGATGAGCTCAATTCCACTCAAAAGTTATTTGATTTTCACTATACATTCTACGGTTCCAATAATCTTCAGTCATCAATATAATCCAGTATAATATTATACTGGATTAATAATTAATTGATTTTTAATTCTTTAAGCGTCTTTCTAAGAGAAATTGATGCATGAAAGTGCTTTATAATGAGGAGAAATTGACCATTTATGATAAACAGTATCACCCTTGTTATCAATCGCATATGCTTTTCAACTCCCCAGTACTATGCTATGTTGTGAATGGGGTAAGGGGAGACGATTGAAATTCATGAGGCGAAACGAGTTGGAGTGGTTGTAGGCAGCAAAGTTTTGGTCCGATGATGGATAATTTTTATTTAGTATCGTTTTTAGCGCAATATCCACCGACCGTTGCTTGTTGACGTTGTTTTTGTAAGGGGTGAGTTGGATTGCGCGGGGGTGTGGATCTGTGGAGGGGGGGTTGGATGAGTGTGGGGGGGAGGGTGAGCGCCCTAACAAGCAGTCGACTCAACGTATCCGGTTTGATTGCGTCTGGATTGTAGTCTCTCTCCGATTGAAACTGTTAAGGGTGCCGGGTGACGGAGGGGGATCCCTTTGTGTTTGTTGTTATGTGTGTGGTTGGGGCGTGGTTAAAACAATAAGGGATCAAATTGAGGTGAAACCAGATGCTGTTGCTACTGTTGTACTCTCCTCAACCAGGCCGCTCCCCTCTCCTGATGCTTATCACTCCATCCCGGACCAGACCCAAACTGCTATAATCTTCTGTACTTTCATTTCACTTACGCCAACCCTCCTGTGTGACACATTACGTCGGCGACTTCACACAACTTTCCCAGCGACACTATTCCCACCAATTTGTCTCTCGCTAAACGCACCCAGTCTCGACTTGCCGAAATTTATGGTTTGTTGATAATGTTTCGCCCCCACGCAGTTAGTTTACTGCTGCACAAATCACATGAATCTTTTTTATAAAGAGCTGGTTACTCTCAATCAACAAAGCAAAATAAATGCCGATGTTTCTTTTTGATGAGCCAGGATAATGTATCTCATCTTCTAATGTTTTCCCTTTTTTGAAAAGAATGCTTCGCCCCTACTCTTTTCAAGTAGAATGCTGCACAAATCATAATAAGAATCTTTTTTACTTACTCTGAACGAACAAGGCAAAATAATGAAAAGCCGATATTTGTTTTTTGTAGACCAATATAACGCATTCGTTTTTCTACAAATTTCGTTTTTCTACATATGGCTACTAATAATGTTAAATCATACGCCTTTTCCACCCGAATTTGATATTTGCTGAAAGTTTTGATGAGATGAATCCATCTACTATAAATATTATTCAGCCCTATTCATCTTCAATATGTTCCGAGAGTTATTGGCTTGTACTGTGAAATCAAAGTTATCAATCATTACTTTTTCATCAAGTGTATGAAGTCAACTTCTTCCCTTATCTAATATTTTCCCATCACATTTGCAAAGTGGGTTGCGCCGAACGAGAGAAGATTTATCGATTGTTTGTCTGAGAACAGATGTAGAATAGTAAACAAGGCATCACTTCCAGGGCAGCTCTCTGCATTCCCAATTTGTTTTCTTCTCTGGCCCTCTCCTCCGTTGCTTACCAAAAGATGAGAATAAATATCGAGTTAACAATAGACGTAGATGTTTCCCTTGTGTGCAAAACGGATGCCTGTGGCATGAGAGGAATGCACCCTCGCCGGCCGCTGCATTCCTCATAGTGTGTCAGTTGATGTATGTGTTGTTCTGGGAGCGAACTTGGTCAAGGATGGGTAGGAGGATGATTAAGGGATTTTAGCCTGATGTGTAGTTCGGGTTGACGTCACAATTTCGTCTCCAAGATGTGTATTCAATGATAAAGCTTGTCTACTCCACAGTAAAGTTGAACCACAATTGGCTTGTCAACAAGTTGCTGGAACAAGTTTTGAGACTGAAAGTTGTCAAATAGAAGAATGCTGTTAATTTAATTTCAGTGAATATTGCAGTTGAGAAAATATCCAACTCACTGGAGAAATAAATGATGTATCATATTACTTATTTCAAAAATCACAATCAACTCTTGAATTCGAACTCTTGATAAATTCCTGAATACAATGTACGTATACTTGAATACAATGTTATGAACTTGATTTCAGTTTGGTTTCAATTCTGATTGAAAGGATGAACCAACTAAGACGATAGGTCCATTCATCTTTCATCTTCATCATTATCTCTTTAATTACTTTCAAACAACTCATGCCGAGCATCATCTTCCCAATAAGTCATAAAAACGTTCTATAGAATTGCTTTACGACGTGTCACATTTCAGCGTTTTGTTTGTTGTGAATTGAATTGATATGTGAAACTAGAGGTTAGTCGAAGCCTTTCAACTATGGTCGAAATAGGAACAACTCTATTAAAGACTATCAATTTGATTTTATCATCCAGAATAGATGATGTTGGGTTTGAATTGATGTAGTGTTTCTTGATACTTACTCCTAACATAATGTGCTCAGGGGTTGTGAACTAAGATATTTTTCCTGTAAAATATTTTCATATTCAACTGTATTGTATGCTTATGTTGCAAGAATAAATTAAATTTTCATTTTCACTTCAATTTATAATAATTGAACAATATTTTTCAATAAATAGTGGCCTGAAGCCCTTTTCATTCTTTATCAAACAGTTTCAGAATTATATTTATTGAATTCTAATAGATGAATTTATTTTTGTTTGTTGTGTCAGGTCACCACCTGGAATGTGTGAGAACGGCGGCGGCTTTGTAGGGGCGGGCGACGCTGCGGCCATGTGCAGACTGGCCGGGGGCGGCGGCCCCAGTGGCCCCGGGGGCGGCAAAAAGCTGCCCGAAGAGCACATCAAGCGTCCGATGAACGCCTTCATGGTCTGGTCTCGGCTGCAGCGGCGCAAAATCGCTCAGGACAATCCCAAAATGCACAACTCCGAAATCTCAAAGAGATTAGGTGAGCAATCAAACCATATTGAACCAACTATTAAATCAAACCAACTCGATCACTTTTACACTTGATTCAGAGATCTTGTGGAATCTCTTCACAGTAATTTGCCATTTTCTCATTCTTACACCTTAATCAGGTTTTTGTGTGTTTTCGACAACAATAATTTATTCAATTGATAGTTTTCTTACTTTGATAACAAAATTTTACCGGGACTAATGTGCAGGACATACTTTTGTGATTAATTTCAAGTGTATCGATGTGATGCAGTTTGAACATAGGCTACCCTCAATTTCACACTCCACCTATATCAGCTTTTGTAGTTGAATGATGAGATCATCATCGTAATCAATTGATTAGATCCTACAATATTGATGAATTAATGCTCTAAATCTATATTTGTCCTGTCTAAGATTGTTTTTATTTCAAAATCTAGTGCCGAGGTAACTACAGTACAATGCTACAAGTTGATAGTACTTATTTTAGAATTTTAATAGAAGTTGTAATGTAATTCTACTGTATGGATCTATAATTCTATGAAGTAATAATGTGGTTCAATAGTTATTAGAAAAAATTACAAATAATAAGTCATTATGCGGTCGGTTATTTTACCTTTTTCTGATTATACGAGTACAGTAACTTACGCATTTTTTTTTAAATATTTTAAAATATGATCATTAAAAGTCTTAAATTAACTTTGCTCTCATTTTAAAGTAAAGCGCGTTTTTCCACTTTGATTGTAAAAATAAGCTCTACAACACCAATTTCATAGTAAGAAACAAACAATGTAACAAACAATTTGGGAGCTCAATTCAGCTGATAGAGCGAGCCGACAGTATCGATCGACAAGTGAAAAGACGCTCTAAAGCCCTTTCTCAATAGCAGGCTATTATTATTGAACGAGAAGACAATGCGTGAAAAATAAGTCGAACGCGTAACAAATGAAGGGACGGATTCTGGAGAGGGCACACAATGGTAAAATGACATTATTCCGATGAATACCTTTTCTTCCGATTGTCTGCTCCGAACAGAATACTATTTCTCCGTTCGCTGCTACTGAAGCGTGATAAGTTGGAATTAATTAAGATACAAGCCTCTCAGCCGTGATGACTACAATTGTGTCCTCTTCTCTACTTTGCAATTTCATTTAATTTTGTCAGAGACAAAATCGCATCTCAAGTCGAGGAGGAATGAGACAAGTCCTTTTTGTTCTACAAGAAACAGCATGATTAATCACTCGTCCTCCAACTAGCTCCTTTCTCATAAACATTTATATCTTATAAAAAGACAGTTACTAAGATATTATACGTATTTTCCCCCCATCAAATATTTCGTATTCCTGATAAACTCATTTCAAAACACAGGTGATATTATTACTCCTTATTTTTCCCGATCAAAGTTTCCCTGGTTGCTCTTTTCTATAAAAACTAGAAATCGCTTTGCTTCTCAGTAAACTACTTATATTGAATTTTTGTAATAAATCTATTTGCTCTCTAGAATGAATGAATCAGTACGTACAATCAAATCAGTAATGACCTGAGTGAAAATTAGAACGCTTTTTCATAAAAGATCTTTCAACTCTTCAATGAATGACAGGAATGAATATTGATTTTTTATCATAAATGTCCTATATACCATAAATAAATAAGTTGAATTACGAGTACCCTTCACGATAAATACGTGAGTTCGTGAATACCTTCTGAGTTCGTAATTTTATTGCTGTTCTTGTACTAGATTCATCTTTGTTCATCTTCTCTGTTCAGACAAAAACAATCAATAGAATTGATTAACTTGTCTATGCAATTTTCTTGTGATACCAGACTCAATCGACGACTGAAGTTGATTAATCTCTTTGTTATCGGTGCTGCAATCAGACAGTAATGTTAATAGACTGTAGTATGATTGCTGTCTCAATTCTGAGTTTGTAGTTGTTGTTTATTGAATAGTCTGATAAATCGAAAAATTGTGTCTTCATCTGTTTGGAGAAAATGAAAAATCGTGTTAGATGTTGTTTTATCAATGGGGATAAAAACACCAACAAATAGGCACTCTATTTTAACCAATGACTTTTTTCGGGAGTGAATTTATTCATGCAATAAATTAGCTTCTCAATATATTATATTACTCTATCTATATCAATGCAAAATAACTCAAAAATTTCATTCACTTCCCACTTTGTCAATTGGCATGTAAAGATCACATCTCTCTCATACTTTCTACCGTCATTGGCATACATAAAAAGTCTCTATGCAGGCCGGAAATTACCAAACGTCTTCCACCTCCTTCTCATAATGACTGTAATTTGTATCTTAATTGATTGGATAATGATGTATGGATTGATAAATTATTAATTTTTATCTGTTTGAACTAATCTCTCATAGAATGTCTCATCAGGTTTCTTGTTCAGAGCTTGAATTTGTTCTTTATTACTTATGAAATGGAATTGGAATGTCCTTTATCACGCGGAGTCAGGGGGTAGAGAGTCCTCTAACCACCTACCCTTGCATGTAATCTATTATTTGTTCCAACACCTCTCAACTTTTTAAAATTTCTGTCGATGTTGTGGAACTCTATGATAAAAGAAAACAGTAATTTGATGTTGACAATACCACAACTTTATACTCCAGCACTAGACTTTGGCTTTAAACCTCATTCACATTTTCAACAGTACTGCTGTAGTAATAAAGTAATGGAATTGACCAGAGATTATAGAATAAGAATTTATATAGAATAGGATTTTACTTCTATTCTCTCTGGAATTGATAACATCACACACACAACACACAACATTAAAACAACATTACATCAACATTACATACAATAATAACATGAAAAGTTAAATAAAAATTAAAAACACATCAAATAGTGTTTTCTTCTAACATCTCTGTTATCTAGCAACACTCACGAGTGAAATAAAATTTTCTCATAAAAATAATATTTACTTTTTGTAAAATAATGTGTTTTTGTTCAACAATTCCTAGTACACATTAATATAATTGTTTGTCATTTTGTTCTCTCAGGTGCTGAATGGAAACTGCTTTCGGAGAATGAGAAGCGGCCGTTCATAGATGAGGCGAAGCGACTGCGTGCGATGCACATGAAGGAGCATCCCGACTACAAGTACCGCCCGCGCAGGAAGCCCAAGACACTGCGCAAGGAGGGATATCCCTACACTATGCCCTATCAGTCTGTGCCCATCGACGCTCTACGTGCTGGTGAGTACCTCCTTCAAATTATCTTATTACTTTCCATGTTATTACTTTTATGTTTGTGGTTAATGGTTTGTATACTGTATAAGGTTATAAATGTTATTTGAATAAATGTGTGAAGCACCTAAGCTTTCAATTATTTACTTGGCAGGCGTTCAATAGAAAATCGTATTACTATGATTTATTTCTGAAGTATGGAGTTCCGAATTAATGGGGACCGGGACCCATTCGGATAATCAAATATTCGGATAATCGAGGTCTTTTTAAATTGCCATTGAGAGAAAAAGGTCTTTGATATTGCACTATTTTTTTATTGGATTAAATGGAAGAAACATGATATTTTCACATGTTTTAAATATAAATAAAATGTACTTATGTACAAGTTTAGATATAAAAATCATTGTTTTTTAAACATCTCCGTCAGAAGAAGAAGAATAATAGCGCACTTGGACTTTTTTTGGACAAATTTTTTTTTGAAAGTGATTCGGATAGTCGGAGTTCGGATAATTGGAGTTCTACTGTATAAATTATTACTATATAATAATTCTAGGGAATTGATGAATTGAAAAAAACACTTGAATATTGCGTGGTTGCTTTTATCGAGGGTGAAGAATGAGGTAGGAGCTAGCTCAATTTGTAGGTCTACAGTATTGAGAATGCATAAGAGGATTTCAAAAAAGAATTGTAATATATTCTGTGGAAATTAAAAATTTGTCAAATACTGTAGAAATGAGATTACATTCAGTAGAGTAAAAAGAAATAAGTATTATTTACTTCAACCGTTGCATTTTACACTCATTCAAGGATTAAGGGGGTTAAAAATACGAAGAGTTCACATGGTTCATAATCAATCATTCCACAAAACATGCAATCGAGATAATCACACGATTCTATCAAATTCTGTAACGAAACAACGTACGATGACATGATACTGTGTCTCGCGTATAATTTGAGAAGCGGTTTGAACGACGGGTATCAGAATCAACAGTCCAACCGGTTCAATTCGGAACTGAAGACAACGATTCTGTATCATGCTTCGAAATAGATTTCTTTGAAGTGATTATGGCCGGTACTTGCTTATACCACGGAAAATAAGGAGGCATTCATATCTGTATATACTGCATCTTATTATATTATCTGTGCTCGTACTCTCTAGGTATCCGGAGTAAACTTGTCTAAAAGTAAGTTACACGGCAAAAAAGTTTATGACTTTAGAGCACAATGCGACACTAATCACAGCTTTATTTTCTGACTGGACTTATGACCAGCACGACTTTGTTCGTCGGTACAATTAAGGCGCGTGTAGAATCAAGTGACACGGTTCTCAGCATTATTAGGGCTTAATGTTTTCTGAATCAAAATGAGAGTTATTACTCCAGGTCGTAATGAGAATAAATGAGTTCTATCCCTTATTTTGATTGAATAATTTATACTAACTTTTCACTTTGTCCGTTCCAATACGGTCTCTTGTCTCGCTTGTACAATAGAAAAGGTTGAACGGAGATTCGCTTCGGACATAATCCCTAGGCAAGGCCACATTCTTGTTCTGGCCTTGCTGGCCGATATACTACATCAAAAACAATATTCTTGAATGTATGGTACCATGGACAGTATTATTATATTTATCATGTTTCCTGTTCAAAGTCCCAGCATTAATTCCCTCACTATGTTTTGTTTTTAAAATCTAGTCACCTCTTCATCTTCATGTAAGATGTAAAACAGTATGTTAATGATTGTGTTTTACAAAGAGTGAATGTTCCAGTATCAGCTTACTTGAAATAATTACAACAAAAACCTTATTTCATTCTTGAACAGTATTTGAAATGATCAATAATATTATTGTACACTATTTGATTGCTCATTATTCATGACAACATTATTTTCAAAGGCGTGTTAATGTTATTCTAGCCATCAAATTGTAGTTTAGGAATTGATTTTTATAATAATCCACAATAATTCAACGAGTGAATAATTACCAAAAATGCTAGTACTTTAGTTGCATGAGTTCAAATGGAGAAGAAATTACGATTTGGTTGTAATACATGAATGATAATGCATAACAAAAACATATATCATCTCTATTATTCAAGAAAATCTCCAAAATAATAGAACCAATAAAGAGCAATGAACAAGGTATGAATCTGTGTGTAATTGAAATTATTGAATTTATTAGTAGAAGAGAAAGAGAAACTCAGGAATACTCACTTGACCTCAAAACAAGACACTGAAATCGATTTTTTCAATAGTAATTTATGTTTTTGTACAATAATTTTATAAATGCTTTAATCATATACTGTACTTGAGTATAAAGAAAAATAATCTCCACAATTTAGTAACATTTTATTATTGTACATGAGTGCGGAGATAACACAAAGAAGCAATCAGTGGCAAAACTGCGGGAAGGTGGCAGAGTTGTGCTGTATCACTCTATAGTACGTGTAATGTACGATGCTTAAAAGTTAATAGCCGGTAAACCATGTGTCCAATTTTCGGGTGGGAAATAGTGGTGTCCTTCCTGCCCGCCATCGGGTGTTTAATTTATGTCGCAGGTCATGAACGGGTGACTGGGATTTTGGAAATGGAAAGGCATCAAAGCAATTAGGCAGTTGTCGCCAACAATTAGTGTTGGTTGTGCAGTAGGCGAGGTGCGGTGCGGAGGGTGTTAGTTTCGGCTGTTACATTGTTTTATTGGGTTCAGGGTCGGCACTCGGCATTTCCATAATTTGACGTTCATAATTCAGAAATAAAGCCGAGGCGATGGTTCGCACCTGGAACGAGCAGTCAGGAATGCCTGGCCTCCCGCTGGGAAACCCTCCTCCCCTCCCTCACCATCCTGGTACTTTCCAGCTCCTCCACTAAAAACCCAACTTATCTCCTTTTGTAGTATACCTATGGTCCTTGTTGCGGCAGCGGTCCCTATCAATCTTCACTAGTTACGTATTTCCGAATTAAACCTGTGAGATCGAGACTTACTGTGCTTTGATAAATGCCGCTTAGATGTTATGTGGAAGCGATTTATACCACCTACAGTACTACCGAGAGCAATATCATCTTCTCATTCATTTTTATTCGAATGTAACTAGAATTATATGAATAAATTTCGAGAGAAGGGTTTTTCTAGTCTAGTCTTTTGTGAATGGGGAGGTTATTGCTTGTATCTTAGCTCACCCTTACAAAGTTACCTTTTCCATTCATGAACCGATTCATGTGCCGCGGTTACACTGGAGGAAGATTAGAATTACATTCAAGCGTGCATACGTACTAGTGAAAGTAAAACAGTAATTTAAGTTTAAAATTACAAGTTTAACGGTAAATCAATTTAAACAGTGGGTAGTTAAGATATGGCATGAATTGCAGGAATTCGCTGACAATGCTTTAAGATTATTGTTGATTATTATCTTTATGATACTATTTCTTTGTTAAGTGTTAATCTTTCGTTCTTATCTACTCCGAATATTCTTATCACTACTGAGTAGCTTTTGCTATCGATCTAGAAGCAGTCAACTTTTAAATTAACTAATCTTTATAACTAAACTTTTAAATTATTATTTTTCTAATAGAAATCTTCTTCTTTACGAGGAAAAATCGAATGAGTGAGAATTATTGGGACTGTACACCCTACTTTAAACTAAACACTTGTCATCCAGTGATGGTTTTATCAAATCAAGTATTATAATTTCTAATCCAAACTATAAACATTGTCTAGAATAAATGATGAACTTCTTAAAAATTTAATATTCATAACAAAAAATAATCATAGCTCACGCTGATTATTCACGATTTCCGATTGCTCACGGTCGATTTGACTCAATCTCTAGATTTGAGTTACTGAAATTTGAGCATTAAAAATAATTCGGTTTTTTATACTGTTCCATTCCCCTAAAAATCAATTACCAAAGTCGATTGTATGCTGGCTGGAAGTCTTGTCAACATGATATCGTATTTCAATTTATTTATTCTCACTCTCCCCCGTCAAGGGTGCGTACAAAGCAAGGGTTTGATTGAGACAGAGCTCATGTAGGCGAGAAACAATAACCCCACCCATTTAACCCACGACGGCTAAACATTTTCGAACAGATTGGTTGTAAGGCTGGCTGGCCCCTTGGCACCAAATTTTCATGAAAAGCTCTGTCCCTTCTGCACTGATTGAAAGCTTGGGGTGATGGAAGTAGGAACAGCTTCTACTCTGAATAATTTAAAAGTTGATTTCATGGAGTAGATGGATGAAATCGTAGGGGAAAGGAAGGAAGAAGCTATGCAGAGGCTGCCGCCGCGTCAACCATAATCGATACGAATTAATTCGAGTGGCTGTCTAATCTGGCAGAAGGGTGGCCGAATAATGAAGTGACATGGCGATAGAGTGCAGCACTTCAGGTGATGTCGCCACCAGTTACCATGCTGCGTGCCTGCCTGTCCTGTCCTCATAGCCAACTGATTTGCAACTTGCTTCTGCATATTGTCTCAAACGGCATCAATACCTCGTTGCATTGCAATGTGCTCTTGTTCTTCTCTCCTTCTTGCTCAATGTGCCGTGACAAAACTCTTCTAAACTAAGGATGAGCGTGATCAAATAGGCTAAAAAACTTGTAGAACAGTTGGCGTGACTTTCGGCTACGTGATCATAAACAATATCGTGACGCTTCTCAGACAAATGTTACACAAAAGTCTCAAAGAACTTCAAATACAAACTGTCCTGTCTGCAAATTGGATAAATTTGATTCCGTGATTGTTCGTGATCAGAGTCACACAGTCAACAATATAGATTGACAGATTTGCCCGGTTTGAATATTTCCTTAGGATTTTATCTTCAATAAGGTGCAAGGTGCAGGTGGAAGTATTTTTTGTTTCATAGCAATTGCATGATTTGCAACTGGGTCGAATTAAAATATTGGATTGCTCTTTCGTATTTTTTAAAATTGCTGTTTGATAACGCCACGTTATGGCAGTTGACAGGATATTCCAAGAGGACGGGGATACTGTTGTTCAGGTGTAAGAGTTTGAAAATGGCAGATATATTATTAGAACAATTTTATAATAATCTACAATATTGAAATAAAATGAAAAGTATTTATACCTATAACCACAGACTTATTTATGTTGTCTGTGCTATAACTATCTATAACTTCTTACTTCTGTAACTAACTATAGAATAACTTCAGTAATAATTATTGGTGATCTAAAGAACATACCTTTCATAAAAAAACAACAGATTAGAAAATTCTAAAAAAAGGAAGTCCTGGGTCGCTATTATGGGCTCGAATTCAGAAACTGAAAGAGTGATGGAATTTCCAATTTACAACCGTCCCACAGTTTTGCAGAATCAGTATTTTCATCAATCATAAGAACTGTTTAAGAAATACCGGTTCAAAACTACCAATTCAATCTGACTGAGCGGACAAGACGTCCCACATGGAAAGAAGACAGATTATTGGTGAAGTGAAAAGCAACCGATGTGAAGCAAGCAAGAAGCGGTAGCTGAGACCGAGAGAACTTCTCTTGTAATCTGTCGAGCAAGTTGAAACGAATACCACGTGAGAAAATTGGTTTACCGTGAAAAGAACAGACAGACGTTGCCTACTGCTGAGTTGAGTTGCTTCCTTGAAGCTGGGCGCTCCCCAGTGCCTGTGGTCAGCTGACATCTCAGACATCTTTCCACTGCCTTGACATTGTCTTAGCCGCTCTGAAAGCTAGGCGAAGGAACCCCATTGTGAGTCCATTATCTCTCTCATCAGTTGGAGAGATTAATTAACTCGATTCAGGCTTTGAATAATGTCATCGCGGATCGTTCTAGTTATAATTTCAACCTGTTGTGCAAGTTTCCGTCCGACCGAGCGATGCGGGCCACCACTTTCTCAGACAGCCGATTCGATATGCAAATGCCCCGAGCATGAAACTCAACGTACGCGAATACATTTAACGAGATGCCCGGATTCTATAAAACCGAGTGTCTTCTATCAGTAGCAACATCGACAAATTTATATTACTTGTATGACTTCATCAGACCTGATATGTTGCTCGACTATTGCACATGTCTCGATTGTATGCAGATGTATTTATATCAACTTTTCGAAAATGAGGGTAGACTCTTAGTTATTACTCACTACCAATAATTGTGAACTAGTGCAAACACTACACTCATTTCTCAAACATCCCGTCTCTTGAAATGAAATGCATTATTCGCTATTTTATGCCGGTTTTTAATTTAGAAAACCGAGAGCATACTGGGTAAATAAGTTATTAACACCTGACACATACTAGAGTAAGCTGAGCTGTACGATCAAGTTCTTAATTAACTTCAGTAATAAAACCGTATAAAATATAACGTAAAGTTCAACTGCTCTTGAAGATATTTTAAACGGAATAACTTCTCAGAACGTAATAGATACTCTAACAATAGACAGATTAATTCCCCGCACTGAATACAATTAAGAATTGTTGTTTTTTGAAATATTAATTATAAAACAATACCCACTGATGATCTTTTTAAATTGAATAATTTCTACCTGAATTTTCATATGAAAAGCAGAAAAAATGAAAAATTACTGTACAGTATAATATTTGTATAATTATGTATACTCTCAGTATACAGTAATTTGTATCAATGTATAAATTGTATACATTGTCTATATGTATTTTTCTGAGTCAAAGTCTACTAAATTTTCAGTTTTAGACGGGAGGAAGTCTACCAATAAGAACTCGGCTGATTATTGATTAATTAGCCTGACATTAGTGCTTTTCAGACGACCCCAACCTTCTCGACCAGTTCTCACTTGTTTATTTAGGCAACAATTGTTGAATGACTATGGAACTCCTAATGAGTATTGATGAAATGACACTAGCACCATTTATTATCCTGCTGACAATCAATTGCCGTGCTGAGGACAATGTAGTCGCCCTCCGCTCTCTGCAACCCCCAACACAATCTCGTAATGTTCTTTTATACCATCTCTTTCTATCATTTCTTTGTTGTCTTTTCTTTGGCTTTCTCATACACTGTGTGCATCTTATATGCTTTTATACATCATGGGGGCATCATTATACAACGCAGGATTTCGTTTGCCCGCACGCGCGCTGACGATACAAAAGAATGTCAAAAAAGAATAAGAGATATGTGCACATAATACGGTAGTTATTCATCACTCACGTCTTCTCTCGTGTTCTCGATAATTAGGCTACAATTCAACAGCCTAACACCTTGGTATACACTTATTTACGCTTGAATACTTTCGTCTTTTTCTGGTGCTCTCCTCTCTCACTCACCATCTCATTAAAAATGATTCCAAGCATTTTCTTATAAGGCAGCCGGGATTGAATTGTTGTAATCAGTTTAGCAATCCATTCAAATCTCATCTAGCAACCAATTTCAACGTCCTGTCCATTTATTTCACTTACAATAGGTTTTGTTTGATAATAATCAATCTGTTCCATTTTGATAATAATTGTCACTGTTGAATAATCTATTATTTGAAACATTCTTTCTCTTATATACTTCAGTTTGTCAGGGATTAAGCAGTTGATTTCTGGTTTTACTGGATTGATTTCTCAGACATAAAAAGTAACTGTCTGGAATGTAAAAGTCCACAACTCTCATATTAGTAGTCTAATTAAATGTGTTTAAATATCCAAATACCAAGTTTGAATGTGTGGAGACGTACCTTTGAGAATTATGAGTGAATGATGAGATCTATTGAAAAATAATCACAGACATTTTCAACTACTATTTCTGTATTTGAAGTCGGTTTTAAGTTATAATTTTGCAGAATTGGGTGTAGGACAGTTGTTAATTGTTCCAGTAGGAGAGCCAAAAGAAGTCGACAAAGACAAATCAAAATGTTTCAATATAAAAACTAATCACTGTTTTGAAACCGCAATTCAATACCCTCTAAAAATGTTCTCATAATTTTCTACTTCTTTCATGAAAGTTTTGTATTTTACAATAAAAGAAAACTCATGACGCAATTGTGTGAAACTTTTCCAACCATATCACACAACTCTTATTCGAAAAAGGGGCGAATTCAACAATCAACAAAGGCCGTATTATGATGGTATCCAATTACAAGTTGCGGCTTTTAAAAGTTGCTCAACCAGGTAATCAGTGACGTGAATTAAGGTTTGGGCTGCTATTCGGGAAGGTGGCAAGTTACTGTTCAATTCGTGACCGGTCGTCACCTATTCTGTAGTCTAATAGTCTCCAATTACAAATTTATTCATTGCGCGGCAATAGGATAGGGAAACAAACACTGTGTTGGCTGTATATGTACATAAAATAGTTGTATGGTTGGCTGGGGTGCGTTGGTGTGAAAGAGAGAGAGAGAGTCGGGTGTGAGTGAGAGAGCGACTTGCGAGTGTTGGTGTATTGCTTGCTACCTGATGAAGCCGTAACCTCACCTGCGGGTGTGTGCGCGTGTGTGTGAGCCAGGTGTCCATCTGCACTGTACCTCGGCAGGGGTTCCCGCTAGCAGCCAAATGGAATCCAACAGTTTTACTAGCCGCATGCATGTCCAGAATGTGTAAATTAGAGATGGGTTTATAAACAAGTCAGGAACGTGTTTGTAAAGGGACATTTTAAGAGAAAAGCAATTTGGAGGTGGCCATTGTAGGGTGCATAGAGAGTCAGCAGCTGGACACTGACTTTTAAAAACAGAAATTCCGATTCCACCGCCGCCGCTACCTTTGCATCATTCATCCGCCGCCATTGCAGCTTTCCGATTTTCTACTCTCTCAACTTCACTGACTTCCACTTCAGGTGGTTGTTCCTTGTTGTATAGAAGAGAATAAACTCGACTCGAAGTAGGTTCGTCTCCGAATTTAGATAAAGGAATGAGAATTTAAATATCGTGGGAATAATAAGTTAAGATGAAAATTAATAGCTGCTTGATGTCCTCCATGAAATAGAGACTACAGAGTAAAAAGCTTCTTGAATTAGTTCAGTGTAAAAGCGAGAGTGCAGAAACAAAGTTTTCATAACTAGTGTAAATAATGTAAGATCTTTACTTTCATGGGCTTCTCACATCTCTATAAGGCATTCCTTCTCCATCAAACATAAGCTCCAACCTTATTAGTTGTGGACTAGCGGCTATAGTAATGAACAATATTAAACTGATTGCGCATCATCATTGGAAAAATATTGGGGTTTCTTGGAAATTGGATTAAAAAATGCGTTCTTTTACCGACACATAAAGAGCGAGTATTACTTGAAGTTGATGCTAATCGAAATGAGATAAATAATATGATGTCTCAAACACGAATAAACAGAATCGATACTTCTTTTCTGAGTAACAATTTTCTCTTTATCAAATACAAGCCCAAACGTTTCGGAGGTCCTTTACGTTTTAGAAGACTGAATCCAAAACCGGCCTATGAAGTACTAGCAAGGAGCTAGATAACACACAACACTTCAATATTCTTGTTTCAACTCATCATCAAGCTAGGATTATTCCCTTTCAAAGCTTGATATGTCTGTATTATGATGTTGATTGAATGAAGATAAATACATTTTTTTATTTAAAAAAATATTTGAAATTCCATTCGAAATCATATTGATGGAATTAAGGCATTATCGTCAAGCATGGATGAATACAGCAGAAAATATTTCTTTTACAAATGTAGTATGATACTGGTCACTGAATTGAAAGCTTTTATTTACTCCAACATACAGGTTTTAGGTTTCAACTCGTACTAGAAAACAATTTTTATCAAGCCGACAGGTTTTGCGCTCTAGTAAGTTGGCTAACGGCAGCTGCTATTAGTTTGACAGTTTGCAATCGTAATTTAGAAACGATAACTTTTTTTAATATGAAACAAGTTGAAAACTTGAAAGAAAACGTGTAACTCATAAGCTCACGCCCTTCTATGTAATAAATTAGAATCCCTCATAGTGTAGGCTGGATTGATACGTGTAGGTTTCCTCAGGCTGTTTAGTTGGGTTTATCATGCTCACGTGAACTGGGTTAAGTAATTATAAATCATCGTAATCTCATTCCTGTTGGATGGGTATTGAGCGCCAGCCAAGTGAAGTGGGTTGGAAGGTTATTTATGGTGACAAATGGGTATGTTGGTGTGTAAGTTGTGTATATATTGACTCATTTCGAATTTATATTGATCGAATTTGTGTTTGTTGCAGGAATGGTGGCTGGACAGGTGGGATCCTACTACAGCCCGGCAGCCGCTTACGGTTCCCTGAGTATGGCCGCAGCCGCCGCTGCTCAGACCAGCATCCAGGCTCAAGCACAGGTGAGACTAATCACTCCTACTTTTTTATAATTTTTTCTCACTTTTATGTAAAATGAGAATACATAAAATATTTCAATTCAAAACTAGGCTGCATTCATTATAACCAATCAACTCACTTGATCAATCAATTACTGCTTCAAGAATGACATGCCCCGTTCACCTGTTCTTGTCATCTTTTGCATGTTGAAATAGTGAAGCATGAAGTATCTGATTGTAATTCTTTATTCGCCAATCTTTGAATGGCTTTGTTTTTCTGTCAGTGGGGAGATGTCCGACTGTGATAAAATGTACCTTGCCGATGTTGTAAATTTTATTCTCAGTATTAGGGAAAGAAGATAGGGTTAAATGTGACTTCTTAAATCTGTGATGAGTTTTGGTTTAGTTGAACTGTGATAAATTGTAATTCAATGCCCTAGAATTTTGTAATATCATTCTCTTACCATGTTCGATTTATTGATTTTGTTTAAAATTATTGTCACAGTCTTGTGGATATTGTGTATCTTAAATACTAAGATCCTCCACCCATGAAATATTCCATTCATTTTCTCAGCATACAATAATTTACTAATTCAAGATAGAATACAACGGTGTAAGAGAGGATACGTTTTTATAAACAGATGGATAGTTGGATACATGGATAGTTGGTCTATGGTTCCTACCCTAGGTTGCACCAAGATGAATCAATTCTAATCCCGGATTAAGACAATGATAAGAATATGATTAGCTGCTTCAAAATAATTTATCCTTTTTCGTGCAACCCATCATTAGAAATTGGTTTTTAGTTCAAATAATAGTTGGGAATGAACAGTTGGTTCATTTTTTCTACATTTGTTCAACAGTTGATTGAAGTTTTTTTAATGAAACTTCAAATTCATATCATACATTTTTTGGTACACAGGTTCTCAGTATACAATTTTTTTGGTAATAAACTTTGTTGACGGTTTGTTGTTGCTGTTACAGGTCGTGTCATCAATGGACGCAATGAAGTACTCAATGGAGGCGGCCGACAAGTACCGACCCTACATGCCGCCCACCTCGCTCACCATGCCCATGTACTCTCCCGACGCCAAGTACCTCGACACACAGCCGAAGAACTACGGCTACCTGGACCCGGCCTTCACCAAGGCCTACTTCGAGTCTTCGAAACTGTACATGGAGTCGAGCAAAGCTTACGCTGCGGGCGACAGGTACTCACCGCTTGATCTGGGCAAGTTCTACGCTGGGGATCAGGGTTCAACCAGGGCAGCGTCCCAGTCCCCCGAGGAAGGTATCAAGGTAGAGTGTTCAGAACCCTCCTCGCCAACCCCTCCCACTCCCGCTGGACCATCTCCCGGAGGCGCGGGCGCTCTTCCCTGCTACTACCAAACTCCCTCCAGTCTTCTTCCCGCCGTTCACCATCAGGCCTACCAACAGTACCACCACCAATCGTCGCCGAGCCCCGTTTCGGCTCCCGTCGCTCCCGAATTCCGCCGGCCGCTCACCGTCATCTTCTGACCGGACAAGCAGGCCTAGCAGCATCGCACCTCCTGCACTAATGACTCCGGCGGAGCTCTACAGGATGAGTGAACAAGGCACCGTTATCGCGGAGTGATCTGAATGTGCAATAGCCGTTCCAGGCATCGATATAAACTACTTTACAAGTGAAAACGTGCAAAACATTCTTGGTATGATGACTTCTCACAACATGTACAGTCAATATTCATAGATTCATGACTAATACTACTTCAGGTACCAGGCAGTAGTAGTACTCCGGATACGATAATACCTACACCTCCATTAGTTTTTTTATTGTGATGTACATTGGTAACTTGACACCTCACAATAATGTACACTGTACAGTCAATATCAAATTCATTTATGACTTTTTTTCTCTTTTTTTACAGTTGACAAAATAAATTTTATCACAACAGTATGTTCAATCAAACAGAGGATTGATATCAAACAATAATGAATTATATGGATACAATGAGACCTTATAATAATATTGTAATGTACAATGTCTGAGAACAAATTAATTATTGTTACCTACTTCTGTACCTTCATCGAAGTGTGTTAATGTTATTTGATATCCAAATGTAAGAATGAAAATTATTTAGATATTTATTAATCGTTGGAACAGAGAAAATTGCTTATCATTATTATTATTACAAATTTAATCGAATATAAAATCAAAGTGGTCAAATTAATCAAATTAGTCTCATTTTCCAAACCATTTTTGTCAGAAACATTGACGCTCTTTCTCCTGTCCGCCCTTTTTTTGACTCTGAGTAGTATCGCAGAACATCCAACTGTTCCTCTCCAGAGGATCCACTTCTCTCGATCAACAGACGACATCCCAAGCTCAGCCGATACAAATTCAGATGCGGAATACTGTCCAATTTCTGCAGTTTGACAACCGGCTCTCTGTCACTGGAGTGAGGTGACGCATGTCTCCTGAAATTCGGTGTCGATGTTGCAATGCCCTGTGGTGCATTCCTTCGGCAAATATTAATGACTTTACTCATCACAGGTGAAAGATTCTCAGTAGGATTGTGTGCTTCGTCCTGATTGCTACTATGTTTCACTCAGTTCTACTGTTTCCAAAGAAAAGCGTTTCACCAGAGTTAGAAGATCGGTATCCAAGTCTCCCCAGTCTACTTTTCTTTTTACGAGCATTTTCATCCCTGTTGCTTTCTTCAAAAACAATAGGCAATCGATTAACTATTTTGATATGAATTTCTTTAACGAATGATTGATTGATTGAATAAAAATTTGATACATCAAATGAATAAATGAACATTTAATGAAGTTGATAAACTTGACACAGAACTTTTAAAGAATGTTTCATCTCAATCCTCAAAACTTTTCAACTTCCAATCAAACTATCCAATGAATACAGTTGTATAATACATGTTCTCCATGTATGAATTTGCCAAGTTATGAATTTGCCGTATCTGTATGTGGTATGTACAGCACTTATAATTTTTAAATTTCACATTGCTAAATCGAAGGTAATCGGATCGGTACTGACTAAATCATCATAATCAGTATGTTGTGTGAGATAATTTAATCATATAATATCGACGATAAAGTATCGTATTTCAAGTATAATTCAAGTATTTGTAAATCTCATTAAATACTTGCCATAGCGTAATATTAGCAAGTCTTTCGATTCAAAGTGTAATAATATTGTAGACTAGAATATCGATATAAGCTGAATTAGGTATATTTAACTCGATTTTGTCTAAGATTCCATGTGTAAATGAAAGATGTACATAAAATAGAAATATTTGTGATTATATTGGGTTTAACGAATAAAATGTGATAATTTGTTGCTATATTTCTTGTTGATATTCTGTCATTATGTTCATGGCAGTTTTGTATTGTTCAATTGATCTGTGAAATGTGATTATCCAAGCCAACTTAAGTTTATAGTGTTCATTGAATCATTCATTGCAATATTCATTCTATTAAATTTATTAGAATCTTTCTTGAGCACATGATCATGTTCATATAGAATAGATGCATAATTTTTCAAATAATTATTGAGACAGTATTATTGTAGAGTCGATTTTTATCTTTTATTTTCTAATTTATCAATAATCTATTCATTATTTACTACAATTATAATGGTTTCACTTCGATGTACTCATTCATATTGGTCTGGTAAAATGTAGTGTCGCAAACTGTATTGTAATGTTCTCAAATGACGCTGCATTTGTTTTGTTCTAACTGAATTGAATAAAATAAATACTATTAATATCAAATTGAATGGTTGATTATTTCATATTGTCTCAACAATCATCATATCTCGCATTATTAAGATTGGCACTATATAGATAATAGAAATATAGGGTAGATGAAAAAGTGCACAAAAACCGTATAATAAATTTAAAATTAAACTGGAACAATAATAAATTAACAATAATAATAAACAGTATATAAAATGTACACAACTATTACTCATTGAAAATTATAAAATTAGTACATGATTATTATTGGTTCTCTTTTTTGAGATTCTAAATTGTCTTTCCCGCATTAATGATCCAATTATAAAGTATTGTTCTATAGAAGAATCTCAATCTCATGTGGATGTGATCTTATACTTGAGTAATAGTTGGAAAATGAATTGGTATTCAGTCAGGAATGAGAAGCCAACAGACTTCTGTTCTAATTTTTTAAGACTCTGATATGAGATAATCATGAATGGAAAATGGATATTTCAGAAGACACACTGTCGGCTCTTCTATTGTAATTATGTAATGATAGAATAAGCCAGAACAGAGTAAGTGTCAATAAGGATAATACAGTATAATAAGGATTCTATTGAGAACCTTTGACAGGTTAGAAAATTAGGGAACTTATATGAAGTAATGATATTTAACAACTTACAAAATTTGTTAATTTAGAATTAAAATTTAATTGTATTTCAACCCAAAAACATCAGAATGGCATTAAAAGAGTAGTAATGTAGATGAATAATTTCATCTACGACTACGACTTTGGTTACTACGCAATCATTACAGTTTTATAATTGAAATCGAAACAGTAGCTTCTTCGAAACGGAATTTGAAACTGAAATGGTAATGGGCTCATTACGATGCAATGTTCAAAATTATAAAACGTTTCTAGTTTAATCTGTTCACTGGAACGGAACTGCTCCTAACCTAAACGGTAAACATTGATATAGAACATGGTCGTTTGAATCAATGTTAGTTTAGATTGATAATGTAGATAGTATTGTTTTTTGTTGGTCGTAGATAAAATGGTGTATGCAAAGGTTGTATTTTAGCCTTTGAACGACTTGTGAGATTCCTTAAAATAACTCGCGGCCTGCCGCTCGTATTTTAACCTCGGTATCTCACTCGTCGTTTAAAGGCTCTCATAATACAACCATTGCATAAGCTACTATTTCGATATTCACTCTGAGAATCATAAATATTTGTTGAGAAAGAATTAGTTACAAGGTATTTATGTAATAATTAGTACTTCAAAAGACTAAAATATGTACTCTAAAACGTCAAATTATTATTCTCCTTGAGTTGTCCGTTCTAAAGCTGAAGAGTTCTGGGTTGTGTTGATGTTGATGTCTGATGACAAGGACAAACGTCAGCTACTTCTTATCTCTTGTTTCTGAATTCAGTGAATTGGTATAGATCTGACTACTTATTTCTTCTGACTGCTAATCAAGTTTTTATGGATTGTAGTTTCTTCAAACTATCAATATCCAGCCTTAGAAATAGTCAAGTATGTCAAATTGCTAAAAATTGGAATTCATTAAACAACCTATTTCACAATGTACTATGCTGAACCAATTGATTCATTGCAAAAACATTCAATTTTTCCATTTTTAAAATATCACAAATATAGTGCAGGAATGATGCATGTTATTTTTATCTGCTTTTTCAGCGGATATAATTACGTGAGGATTATTCTTTTCTTATAATCTCATCAGTTAACATAGATGTCATTAAGCAAATATTTCAAAATTCTCTTATTTATTAACTAATTAATCTAAACTATACCAATATTGATTTAAACTATTGAAGAGTGAGAGACTACAGAATAAAGCAACTCAGAATAAAGCACCTGTTTGATAACAGCTTTATTTGTTGTATGGTAGCATACATTGATCAGTGCTGAGGACGCAGACAATACATGGAAACTGGGAACAGAGTGAGGATGTTGAATTAGGGGAAGTGGATTGCCGTGCAGTGTGCATACATTTAGAATGAGTGAGTGTATAGTATTATCAGTTGAGTACGTCCCTCAAAACTCTACTCTTTGACTGTATCAACTAAGTTTGGATGCCGAGAGAAATCCAACAATCTCTTGCAGATTCGCGTCTTTGTTTGAGCGAGTATTAAGGCAGCGACCGTAGTGAAACAATGGCATCTTGAAGGAGTTCAAACAAGCCGGTGTTCAGTTCGGTAGATGAATTGAGTTGTGTTATAGTTGTTGGAAGGGTATATAAGTTGTCAGAATCGGAAACTTGAAATAGCCTTTGCAATTGTATTGGCAAAGGGTGCAAGAATCACAAAAGCAGCAGTTTGTTGACAAGTGAAACACGTTGTCTAAACAACATGCCGAAACCAATCATATTCCTTATCTTCACAAAGCAGAATAAGGAAGGAGCTTGTTAGCGCTGCTTTTGCTATTCAGTAACTTCCTGCAGAAACCATTCAGACGTCAAACTTCTATTCTGGCTTGCGCATTTTATTCTTCTGTATCCAACGATATTCTCCAGTTTCTGTATTGTAATGACCTCTACCCACGTCTTCGCGCACAATGCTAATCTATATGGAAATCTGCTCGCATTCAGCCGCGCTGCGCGGTACACCTTGCTAGCTCTAATCCCCCCCCCCCACCACCAACTCCCTATCACTCTTTTTCTTTCTCAAAAGAAAGCAGTCAGTCAGTGACTAGAGTTTTTCCACATGATACAGAAATATAATGGCTGTAGAAGGTCTTTTCAGGATCAGAAAAAGAGTTTGATTCACAAGCTCTTATTTCTGATTGTACAGATAAAGATTGCAGCTTAGAGAACGGAAAGATTAGAGAAATTGAAACGAAATTTATCACCACAGTGAGGGATACAAGAGCTGATGTAGAAACAAGTCCTTAATTTATCAAAAAACTCTTGTACAGTATTTTCACGTTCTCAATGGGTCATTGAGACCCATACATTTTTGGGTTTAGTAACCTGTAGTTCTCTCTGCCTCTCCCATCTGGTATAATCGCGAAGTAAATATAATTTATTTTTATTAAAGGAGGTTCCATTAATTTCACAAGAGTTCCAGGATCGGTTCACTAAGCTCAAAATGAATCTGGATTGGAATTAGCCTATCCATCTCAATAGGGAAAATCTCAGTTAGCTAAAAGTGGGAAACTCATTTTTTCTACTGACTATTCCAGAGAAGGTAAAAAGGATGAATGGAGGTCAGTTATTATACTTACTTCTCTTTTCCAGGAATCTTATTTGATTCTCTTGTACATATTTTGTTCACACCGCAGTTGCTGGCTATGAACCACCTAGTTTACTTATATAAAGAGGAAGCAATTACGATTTCATACCCATGACAATTACCCTGCTCTTGGGGTTTTGCTCCAAGATGTTAGTATAGGGAACGTTATCAGGAAACCTGAGCGCTAGCTTCTACTCTTTTCCTGTTCAAAGAACAATGCCGAAAAAAACCTTTTGAAATAAAGTGAAGGTTTATTCGGTCGGTTGGCAACAGTAGCTCAGTGTGGTGTTATTATCGGCGCGGAGTCCGATGACAAGTAGATTGTGGCTGCAAAAAATGGCATTGTATTGGACAGACCCCCGCCCCACGGGGTGCGATAATTGTATATCGGGCGGCGCCGCCCCTTTGTTGGCTGTGGCGCGGCCCATTGTCTTGTTATGTTGGCAGCATTGTGCTTGTGCGCAGGTACGGCGGCAATTTACTGTCCGGGCCCCGTAATTTGGACGTCAAACCACTGTCGAGCCACTTGCAAAGGGTGTCATTTACTTAACAATCTCTCAGAAAGGCTCCTTTATGCGCGTAACAATTTGTTCCTTATTTCAATTTCGATAATAGAATTGAAAGAAAGCGCAGCGCAGCGCCAAGAAACGAGGCCCGTAAGTTTAACAGAAATAAATTATACCTTTTGTCAGCGCTCGTTCCTTTATTGAGCCATCATCACCTCAGAACAGACGAGATAATATCGTGTTGAACTGTCGTATATGGCCGCCTTGTGCCTTGAGTGTGTGTGTATCTAATCATCACTAACGAATTCGGTAGAGTGGATTGCTTAACGGATCACAATCATCACTGGTAGCTGATTGAGGAGTATTGATTGATCCTGCTTGCTCGAATATTTGGGCAAGAAAGAGAAAGTGCCCACTTGTTAGAGAAGATTGGAGTAATTGGTACACCGAATGGTTCAACCATTGAACTAAATCCTGAGAGAATGATTAGGATTGGTTTAATTATATGCTATCCATTTGTATGGATTATTTTATTATTTTTCACCTCATTATACTTAGTTAGAGTTTGATGTAAAAGACGATTCAAGACCTAGTCCAAAATAATAAGATACAGTATATGTAGGTTATGATATTACAAACTACAAAGAGATTGTGCAAATAAGAAGGAAGTCTTGAATAGTAGAGGAACTTGAGGAATAACAAATTGATTCTTATGAAGAAAAAGAGATTCTGAGAAGATGAAGAGAATTCTAAAACTAAAGTTTTTTCTTTCGCGAATTTGTGATAAGGAAAGTTGGAAGTGTCCACTTCCCAACAGATCTCTAACACTGACTTTAACATACTGTTGTCATGCTCATTCATTCCATTCCAATGCTGAACTTTTTTATCTGCAAGTAAGAATTAGCATGAAAGTTGTTACTGTTAGTTGTGTGTTATGGAAACTCAAGCTCTCTATGAAGAAGAAACAAAGATTACTTTTCTAATAACTCAAACCTAGTTTGAGAGATGAAATGTTTTAGAGATCTCATTATGTTGTAAGATTTTACGGAAGCTGAGTATCCCGGAAATTCAGATACACAGGAGTTAGAATTCACTAAGAGGTTGAAACTCAGAAACTATTTAGAAAGAAGTATGCATTGATTTATTCAGACATCTTTCAAGATATCTGTGACAAAGAAACTGTATTGTTTGCATCCTGAAAACAGTTAGTTATTGATAAACGTGATTGTTTCATGGATGCATATGTGCTGCTGGTGGCCAGTGAGACCTATTACGAGCAGTAAACATCAATTCTTCACAGTGGAACTGTGAACAAAGCGCGGCTGGGCGACAAAGGCCGGTCCACGATGAAAGCCACCTGAAAAGCTACAGGAAAATGCATGCTTGTCGGACAAATAAAAGCGATGAAAAATGCCAGCAGGCCGACGGATGACAGCTTCGATTTATAGGAAATTGCCAGAGGGGTGCTACAGTAGTGCAGTAGCGCTGCACATCATTTTTCCCTGGTCGCGATTACATACACCCCCCCACCACCACTTTAAACACAAACACAAACAACCGCGGATGTAAGCCAATCATCGGCCGGATAAATAGACGGTGAATTGATTCCATCTCACCCCGCTCCTTGTCATCTACTATTCTGTTATCTCGATAATAGAACAATCCAGTATTGTTTGTCTCGCCTATTTTCAATGTGTTTCATAGAAATTTCAGCTTCTGCTGGTGTTGACATCGGTAGCTCCATTGTGATCTGCTGTTTGTTGTAAGCATAATGCATGATGCTGGCAAAAGTTTTGTTATGCTCGATATAATATTGTGCATTGAGATGGGTTCTTGGAACAGATCGTCCCTCATGCTTTTATTCCGCTCGAAAATCAATGATTCCAACGCATTTTCTCCATTAGTGGGTGTAATATTGTGTTTTGAACTTCCAGCACAAAGAGATGAGTTCAGGGATTGATTGGCGCATAGAAGGATTCCTGGCTCAATGCTATCAATGGATGAATCAATCCGAAGATTTTAATGAATCTTGAATAAATGAAATGAATGGAAGATTTAAATTCATATTCTAATTATTCATCCACTTATGCCCAGACTATACTTTAAATAATATTTATATTTAAAACAAAGACTTATCTTGATCACGGATCAATTTTGTAACTTAATCATGATTTATTTCGAGTAATACGAGCAAGATACAAGTCGAACGAATGACTAGGATTTTGTATGAATACGGAGTTTTTAGACTGGTGTATGTTTGTGTATCGTGTAAGGCTAGGCGTATACCGGTTAGTCAAGACAAGACAAGACGTGATTAGTCTTGTTTAGTCACAGTACTTCACGTAGTTGCTTATGAAGCAACACACACCGATTAGTCATTGCATCGAAGAGTTTAGATTACTCCTCAGTCCAGCGTGTCTTCTCAGTTCTCAGAAGCAGGGCAGCCACCAGCGGACTCCATGCGTGGGAGAGAGACAAGATTATGCCAGCTGTTTTTCTGTCTCTCTACCACACATGGAACCGCTGGTAGCCGCGCCGCACCGAATCGCTCGTGTGAACCGAGACTAAAACAGATCTTGAAAACTTTCTACTATTTTTAGATATTGAAGATATAAAGTTAATACTCTGATTAAAGTCTGTTCATAGAATAGATGAGCTAAAGTCTGTATTGAATCTTTTGAAATCCTTTTTATTTTCTCCAAGAAGCCTGTATTCAGGCCTGTGTTCCAAGAAATTTTGTTTCAGTTTTATCAATAAAGTGTTTTTCTGTCTCTTTCAATCCTTCATCTTCAGCTCACTTTGTACACTCTAAATTCGAAGTGATCAGACAGCAAAGAATCTGATCACTTTGAAGTTATTGCTTATTGCAACATGAATGAGTTTGAACTGAAGCTGAGCATGTCTGTGGGAGCGGGAGGTGAAGTGACGCGTTTTCAAATTGAAGTAGGGCACGAAAATTTGTCATTAATCTTCTCATTATCCGTTTTGAATTAATAGAGACAAAACGGCGTGCACGAGAAACTTTAAGCTTACCTTTTTATTGAGTTGAGAGGTGATGGGAGGGAGGTAGGGTGAGGAGTCTCTTTGAAACTTTCAACAGTAATTAGGACTGGAAGTAATTTCTTCTACGCGCCAGCTGAAAGAGCTCAATTTTTTCAAGTCGGGCATTTTGTCAAGACGCAAAAGCTAACAAACTTGAGATCGGTGACTCGAAGACTGCTAGAAGTATGAAAATAATTGGGTAGACCAATTAGAGCCGCGTGTAGGACTGTTTGCAGCTCACAAACCCAATGAATGGAATAATCTTCGCCTTTTTTGGCGTCGAGCAAGAAGTCGAGTGTCCTTTTTCCACGAAGAATAGCAGTGAGGGGAAGACAAGAAGAGGTTGAAAAGTTTGGAGAGTGTGTGTGTGGTGAGGGGGGGGAAGAGGTTTGAGATGAGTGGGGTGGCTGATGTCAAATGAAAGCAAGCTGCCATTACCGAATATTTGGCCGCGTCGCTTAGCATCATGTAGCATAGGTTTTTCGTGACATCAGCCCTCAAGTCCCTCTGACTGCCTGCCGCTAACGAGCTGAGGGGACTTTGTAAGCAGCAGCGCAGAGACTGAGTAGAAAGCCGCTTACAATGCCATTATTATTACAAGATGTCAAGTAGAGCCCTTGCTTACTTGCTTGCTGCTCATGATGCGTTGCCCCAGTGGGCTGTGGTCCTACTCAACCGCTATTATCACTCAACGTCACCCTCCGCTCTGCATGCTGCTGTCTTGGCGCTAACCCTCCTAAACTTTGATTACATTTTTCAAGGTTTCAAGGAGTATAGTTCTCTGGTTTTCAACAGTATTTCACTATTCATTCAGTATTAATTGTTGATTTAAAAAAAAACATTTAATCATATTCCTTCCATGGTAATGTCATCGGTGAAAAATAATGACCCAAAACTGTTTTTTGTCGATCTTGTGTTAGGTGGCACCAAGCAAGATGAATTTTGATCCAGGATCAATGCAATGCTTACAGATGAAGTAAGCTGGTTCAAAATAATTTATCTCGGTTTGCGCAAATTTCATCTTCAAAGAGCATCTTGAAGCCATTTCATCGATCATCATTTCATGAAGAAATATTCGCAGACATACGTAAATTTGATGTCAATATAGAAAAATACTTTCACTCCGTGAAAGACATGTCTTGATTGCGAAAAAGTTCAATCCTTTCGATAGTTGCTATTGCTACTTCCATGTGAGATATTTATGTTGTTTTGGTAAAAAAATTAAAACTGACATGAAACAACGGCGTTCATCATATGAATGGCACTCTACTCTCAACTGCTGCTGAAGATTACAATTATTTCAGTTTAAATTCTCATGACTTAAAAACATTGTTCAATTCTGAACTTCACACTATAATCTGTTGTCAAATTTTCCATTCACCTCGATAATAATCATCCTTGGAGATTCAACAGAGCTCTTTCATAGTTATTCAGTGTTGTTGAAATATCACTTACCTACAGTTATAAATCGCTTGAGGTGGCTCAATCAATACCCTCTGTTGTTGGGAAAGAGTGGCTAGCTATTGTGAGCGTATTTTTTCTGGCAGTATTTTCCCTACCACATAGTTATTAACCTGCTTCTGGCTCTATAGAAAAGCTCCGGGAGATTATAATTGAAGAGAAGGAGAGTATTGTTTAGTGTTACGAAATATTCGATAGAAGGGGTGCTGGGTGCGTCGAAGCCAGGTGAGTTGGTTGTTTCCCAGAGGACAGGAGAAAGAAGAAAGCTGTGGGGGAGAGGGTGGGAGGCTCGAATTTGACACGCGTTTATGAAGCATCCTGTGGATTCCCCTCCTCGAAAGGGCGCGGGAGTAGCAAAGCAAGGGCTGGCTTGCAGGGGGGACGAATGAAATATTTAAGCCTGAAATAAGGAAACCCATTCAAAGCGACACCTAGCACAATAGAATACGTATAAATAGTATATGTGGCTATACAAAAGACCGTCCTATTCATGTTCTTCAGAGGATTAGCTTTGAAGGAGTCGAGAGGGTGGTGGGAGGGAGGGGGGTGTGAGAGGGTCGAGCTAACCGGACAAAAGACTGCGCGAAATGAAATAGAGGTGAGGTGAGAATAATACCTCACGACGAGGGTGTTGGAAAAGTAGGTGGGAGGGGGAGGGTGAGGATGAGGCAGGGTCGTCGACGTACAGGAGTCGAGCTGAGAAGAGCAGAGAAAAGAAACAGCCAGTGCACTGCACGCACATTTGAATACCCCGCCATCCCCAACTCGCTGTTTTCTGCAGCAAGAGCTCACACTTATTTCTTCCAGCACCGGCTATTCTGGAGGCTGAATCACACCCACTTTGGGTTAACATTCCATGAATGTGTACCATCTGGAACAATGCACTAAATGCGAGCAAGAATGTAATTCTAGAAAATGGAATGCTTGAAAACATGTTCATAGAATTACGAGTATAAACAGTTAGCTCAAAATATAATATCCAAACAGTAAAATATAAAGTAGAAAATCGATAAAATTGAAAGGCGTTATATGTGATAACGCCTTATTTGGACACTTATTGCCTACCACAATAAGTCTGTGAGTACATCCTCAAAAAGGATGAAGGAGTCGGTTAATTGTATTGACAAACAAACTTAACCTGTATAGAGAATATGTGTTTGAAATTTGAAGTTGATTGATAAAGGCGTTCGAAAGTTATCGTCGAACATACAAACAAACGCCTCGAGCCTCAAGACAAAAGGAAGGGCTCGCTACGCTCGTTCAATGAGAGATAGGTAGTGAATATGAGAGAGAATAAAATAATATTCTCACATAGAAGAGTAGAAATTTAAAATTATTCAACTATCGACTTGCCTCTTCACACTGATTCTACAAAATATGATGAAAAATGAATGGATATATTATGAGCTCTTATGAGTATAGGAAACTTACAAGGGGAAAATTTCCACCTTTCCACTAGATAATATTAGAATGTCATGTACTGCGATATTCAAAATTGAAGATCGAATCATAGAGCTCGGAATATTCTTCTAGGATGTTTTTAGATACTTTACATTGTTCATGAATTAGTCATTGCTTTGATTAATTGCGAAGAAGCCTTTTTAATTTCATTTAAAAAATGAAATGAAGCTTGAGAAAAGCCTCCCTCGAGCTAGACCAACTCCAAATTTCCTCACAAAAATAAGAATCAGCATAATTTGTTGCCACTTACCTCCCTCATTTTTACAGAATTCTTTTTGGCGCGTAAACTCATCCCCCAGAGCTGCTGGCTCTTTTCAAGTAGCAACTCACTGTTTGGCAACGCATGAGGCATAAGTAAACAAGTGATTATGAAAGTTTTGCAATTCAAAGCACGCCTGCTGACGGAAATCGGAGATCAGTTATTGGATCTTTGATAGCTTCCGTCCCCATTCAGCTGATGAATAGCGGCTGATGCTGCTGATGCTGCTGCAATACAATGAGCTGCACTCAGCTTTTTCCGATTCCGGAAGACTGGGGATTTGCTTCATCCTATTATGTCGCCCTTTCTTCCCAGCGCAATCATTCACCCTCTTAAATGACGAATCCAAGCCTCGCACAAACTACAGTAATACAGTTGCAGCGATCCTCAAACGTCAAATTGCCGAGTTATTCAGTGATACAGTCTTGAATGTGAGTTCATTTCAAGAGGTACGAGTATGTTAAGATCAAACTCTTCAATTTAATCAACTATGATCATTTTCTAGTAAATTAATTTTATTTTGCATTCTGAGATAGTAGTGTTGTTATTATTTTTGGGCAATAATATATTTGACATTCTATACTTACAATGATATTTAACATTCTTCTCACAAATGATATTAGTCTACTGTTCAATTTAGTTGAAATATTTTCACACATAATATTGTTCAACTGTTCAATAATATGAGAATTTCTTCACTGTCAAGTGAAATGAATATCGTTAAAAGGGATAATAGTTGACTTTGATATGGATTCATCCAAAATAGCATTCATCATTCGTCAGTGTGACGAGTGCGGTTTGTTATCAAATAGATTCATAAATTCCAAGTTGTCTATTGATATCTTCCGCTTTTCTAACAGTTTTCTACGATATTCAACGAATAAAATTAATAGAACTGCATGAAACCCAGCATGAGTTTCTAATCATTTAATAATTGTGATACAGTATAAACCTTACAAAAGAATTTCTCAGAAACATTGCGTAATTGTGTTACTTTATACTTATCCAAAAATCGTGAATATATCACTTTAAAAGTGTAAAAATTCTAAAATAGAAATCGATAATTCAGTGTAAAAACCTTTGATGAAAAAGGTAAATTTGACACATCCTCAATATTCAGACATCTCATGTGACTCAATCCAGGAATTGATGGAGTTTTGAGCAATTGCTTTTTTCTGTCTCCTTAATCTTGTATATGTTCAACTAAACAGTGAATACATAAATAATAAACATATAATAAGTATGAGTAAACAGTATAAAAGACATGACACTACTAAAATCACTAACAGAATCATTTTTGATAATGCTTGTTGGAAGAGGGAGTCATCTGGTCCAAAATAATGAACTAGGATTTTAACAAGTGACGCGAGGGATGGAACAGCTCACTAACCCTTGCTCATCGCAGGTGGGATTAGTCTCAATCAAGAGCGGATCGAGGGTGTGGTGCTTATCCGCGCACTTCCTGCTCGAGAATCAATCAGGACGATAAAGGTGATGACGATGTTATTAGTGACCAGAAAGAGTCCTCCCCCTACACAGATTGCCAGAAGCTCTGCTTTCATTGGTGGAAAACAATGAGGTAAGCTCCCGGAAGAAAGAGGCTCTGCATAATGTCTTATTCCGAGCGCGCTGCAGCTACAAAGAGGAAAAAGCAGCATAACCCCCCTCCCTACCCTTGTTAGTTCGGCTTTTCCTTATCCAAGACATCCTTTCCTTTTTCTATGCGACCCGCCCACCACCCACTCCTCTCTCGCGAACTCGTCTTTTCATCCATAGGCCGGCATTGTTCTTCTATGGCGGAGCGCTTTTTCCAGCAAAAGAGCTGGAAAATGAGCTCAGTTTTGCGGTGGATTAAAGTTGGAGTGCCATAACACACAATGAGAAAGTAGTGCACCGTCTCAAAGCAAGTCCGCCAGCAAAGAAATAACCCAGCTGAAGTCTACCTACAATCGTACTCGCTGTGCGTATGTAATCCGCCTCCCATTGTAATGCTTCATTCATCAAAATATCACAAAGACATACTTGTTAAATTCGCTCCAACTTTCATAATAATTAGTGGAGAAGGTGGTACTCGAGTGGAAGAATTTGTGCTAGCTCAATAACATTCAGTCTTTTGAAGAGAGCTAATTGAAAGCTATTTTGAAAAGTACCATAACAGCTTTTCTCTATCAATGTTTATTATTATGCAATAATTGTAAAGAAACCAGATCTGCTTGTTCTAAAAGCTCCTCAAAATACCAAGGGTGAAAATACAATCCTGCTTGACATATATAAACTTTAAGAACGGTTTTTTACTATGTTTCAGTGAGTCAAGTATGGACGGAACAGCTCACTAACCCTAGCTGATCACAGGTGGAACAGATTATTACAATGTATAACGAAATGTTGGATTTACTAATTTATTCCACTGATTTTGAACAGCTCATTCAAAACATGCATAAGTTACAACAAGTTACAATAGACTCTATCATTGCTCCGAGATAAATTTTTGTAATCTTCACAGTGAAATAATAATTGAATTTCTAATATTCAATTACGATTGATAGACTCTATCAGTCCAAGCATTGGTGACATTTGTTGAAGTTATCATTGTCAAGGCATGTTCAATAATTTATTATGATAGAAGATACAATTTAAAAATGAGGAAAATTATCAAATATACATAATAACATTATGAAATGTTACAACTGTAGAAACTTGATGCTTTTCCTTTATCTTTAAAATTGCGACTATTTTGTAATGGAATATAGTCTATATAGTTCAGAGCTGAGACCTGATAGATATACGTACACCAGCCACAACATTACTGGATCAATTGACCAGTCTTCCGTTAATTGTTTTCATCTACGACCATGTTATGACCAAAATATTACAGTTTGACAATTATTCAAAACAGCCAAACAGCTTAGTTGAATTTTAAAATCGTATCGTCATGGGACTATTATGGTACAGGTTGAACACAACATGCTTTAAAGACTCTCATATTGCAATCGTCGCATAAAATGCTATTCTACTTTGTATTTCCAGTGTTTTTATTTGAACGGAAACAGGATTCATTCCATAGTTGATGAAGATGATGCAGTTAAGCTGACATTGGAATTGAAGTGAAGTATGGCTATTCCTGGTTGAGTTTTCGGTAGCAGTGTGTCAGTTGGACAGGCGTGAGGGTGGCAGCGAGTATTGTGCTGGAACTACTCTTTTTAATGCGGGAGCAGGAGCGGGGGTTGGCGACAAAGGTCGCGAGCGGCACGATTTTCCTATGCAAATGCGACGGGCGGCGGCAGAAGGAAAACCCCCGGGAAAAGGAAGCCGATCGAGCCGGTGCCGGCAATTGTAAACTGTCGATAAAATATAACATCTGTGTTATAGTCCCGGACCCCGGCAGTTTTCTTCATCGGCTAGGATTTGTTTGTATGCATAACAAAGGTCAGCAGCAGCAGCAGCAGCAAGAAGCAGCAGCCGCAGCAGCAGCATCCAGCCCCGCGTGTGTTTTTGGGGCGAATTTATTTATTCGCGACTCGAAATGCGGCTGCAAATCTTCACTACACAACGCAAAAACCCCTTTTTAACGACTGCCTTTCCGTTCGGCACAATGCCGCACAAAGCCGACGAAAATAATGTATACAAAAAGCATTTCTTTCTCGGCGAAAAAGACGTACACAAAAACCCTGTCTCCAATACACTCCTCCAAGTACAAGCTTGAATTCAAGCAAGCTTCCACCGTTGTTCAAGGCCAGTTTTTCACTTGCAAGCTACAGACACAAACGTATCAAGTATTTTCGGAAAACTCCTACACGTTGAGGTTTCAAAATTCCAACACTGAGAAAAGCTTGAACATTGTAAAAAACTGATGGCTAAATTAAAAGTGCGAACGGTTGAAAAAAGAGATTTGCAATGGAAAATAATAACCTGGAAAAACGAATACTGTGAACAAAAGCTATAAATTGATTAATATGATAAACTTCAATCATAGATGTCGCGTATTCATTTTATTTTTGGTACAGAAGAGAAAGAAATTCAATGGATGGAACAAACACATATTTCATTCTCGTATTCCATCTTCTTCCATCTCGCTCCATGAATAGACATTTGGTTGATCGACTCTAAACCGATCATGCTACTATTTTGATATTTTGAAGATGAAAAAAATTGAAAATATCTTCAATTATTGCGATGCGATGAAAATGAAACGTTTTATTTCATCACAGTTTCTAACATTGTTTTATTTCGTGATGCCTTGTCTTCAAAAGATCATCCAAGTAGAAGATAATACTTCACGATTTTTTTAAACATTGAACGCATTATTTATCTGAGAACTAATATTGTTCTGCTATTGAACGCATGGTACCGAACCACGACTGTCGTTTCATTGGCTGGCGAGCCGCGACCGAGAAGGCGTGAGGGGAGGGGCGAGGAGAGATTCCGCAATCACCTGAAAGTCACAGTATTCGTGCGCTTGGAGAAAATTACAGTCCGCTATAAATAATAGCCGAGCGTTTTCCTCTCGTACGAAGGCACCTGCACAAGCCGAGGCGAGGGCATAAATAACGGAGTTAGTGCACGCTCCTCCCTGATCCTGATTTACTCCATAGACGCACCACGCCGCACGGGTCGGCCCCCTCCCACCTACTCTTCCATAAGAATAAATACCATTATTTATTGTCTTACCTCGTTGGGGCCTTACACAGCGGCACGCAATTTAGCTTGTCTATAAAATATTCTAATCCACTCATTCTTACCAGAATATGTTGTAATGCGCTTTCTCCTCGTCTCTCTATACACGACAAAAACCTCTTCAGCCTGTCTTCCTCCCATTCACAGTAACCCCCCCAAACCAAACACAGAATAGAGATCAGCCTTCTTTCCCGGTGAACAATGTAAATACATGCTGGCCCATTCATATTGCTAGTCGTATTCATAAACTGCTTCAAATTCAAATGCTGCCTGTTATCTGCGTGTTCCTTTTTAAATGCGTTTTAATTTACAGGTCGTCATGCCGGATTATGCAAGAGAAATCGTCCACGCTTTGCATTACATTAATTTTCTCACATCGTGCTTTGCTCTTCTTTGCATCATATCTGCTTAAATGGAGTTTACAACTGCAACCAACTGCGCACAATAAGTGTACTGGTACTGAAGTGATTAGCAGAGTTGCAACCGATTTCATTTCAGACCTGACATTGTAGGCCATCTTTATAACAGGAAACTTACTGTAATTCTCTGTGCAATCCTATTTCAGCCTAGGATTGTAGCCTGTGGTATTATTTGTAAATTGAATAGGTACCTTTCCTTGGGTATAATTGATGATTTCATTTCAGTTAACTACTACCACCTCAAAGTAAAACGTGACCAAGTGTCCACTGTTTACCATATTGATTGAGATTATTTCCTGGCGTTCTCCAGTGAAAAACTGAATATAGTTCAAACTTCTTAGTTTTCCAATGTCTTATAAATAATATTGTTTAATAAAGTGAATTTTACATATCCACATCTACTGAAACAAAGCCATGTTAACTGCTTTTCAAAAAAAAAAAATACATAAAACCGTGAGAAGAAATCATTATTCAATGTTCTTATTTAATGTGGATTATTATTAGCATATCGGCTTTCAACGGTGGGGAGACTCGAAGGCAGATCCACCTCGCCGTGCATAACCTATTTTTCACTCACTTTTCAGAATATTAACTAATTTTTAAAAAGTTCTTTTTGATAGCAGAAAGTCTAAAAATGTATACAACCGGAACACAACACAAAAACACGAAAAATATCGAATAATTTTGAATTTTGACTGTGACATATAACATGACAAAATTCATATTATGTTATAATTTTTCTCATTTTTAATAATTTATTGTCGATTATGAAAACTGCGGGCAGATTACTGGTCTCATCAGATTTGAAAACCAAGCAATGTGGTTAACACAAATCATATTTTGTTCTAGATGACTACATTAAAAACGTACACCTGAAGCAGTTTTGTTTTATGTCCGTTGAAACTGTCAAATCTGCTGAATCGATCTACAACGTGAAGCAGTTTTGTTTTATGTCCGTTGAAACTCTCAAATCAGATGTACGTTTTGAATGTAGTCAACCTGAGGGATTTTTTCTTGCTACAATGATGCCCATGAGAGAATATTTCAACGATAAGGGTGCACTGTTGTACTTGAGTGTACTTTAGATCTTTTGCTTGATAAAAGTTGATACAGTTACTGACCAAGTACAAGCGAGCTTGATTGCAAACCGAATTTGTGAAAGGGTGTTTTGGGAGCAAAAAATCTGAACAGACCGGGGCTCAGATTGGTCAGGTAGCCAATTTTTAATTACTATTCAAAGCAGTGCCAAGCAGGAATTCAATCACGTAACGGACCTTAATTCAGACAAGACAAGCGGGACACGAACAAACGCTTGAGCTTATTGTGTTATAATTGTGAAGACAATGTTAGGGGTAGTGCTCGCAAACAAGGAACAGAGGTAGAAGCAGAGGCATCTAGGGCTTCTCACGGGACGACGATCGTCTAATGCAAGGGAGCTCAAATGACTGAGTGAATTTAATCAAGCCATTGTTTCACTATCCGACACAGTTACCTTCTCCTCCAATTGTAATGATAATAATTATGTGCGTCTACTGTAGCTCTGTAGCTGGCTCTATTCAGAACAACGCATTGTTCTAGTGTTCCTAGGCTTTGTCTCTGCACAAACTGGTTCAAGTTAGGAAAAAACAAACTAGACCACTATTCGATCTCAATTTGAGAGAAGTGCTGGTGCGTATCACAAATGACCAGTCAGTCGTAATGGACAGTTAACGAATAAACCATTCTGAATAGTAATTCAATTCCAGTGTGGTGACCCTTTTTTGAAAGTGTGAGTAAAGTCTTATTATACTCGTATATAAAGTGATGAGAAAACGTCTAGAACAGTGGTTACTAGTATAGGTATAACGGCATTAATTGTTAGCTTATTTCAATTGTCAATATTAACATGTAATTACAATGTACTATTTGTATGCACAGCTTGCACTAATGCACGGTTTAATGAAAATCATTCGAAAATAATCAATAATAAAAAATATTAACAATCACAAACTTTTGAATTAGCTCGATTTCTCTTCGATTCAATCTTTAGTTTTATCTCTTCGAACAGAAAATCCTCTTCACTCTATTCAACATTGAAATTATTTGATGACAAGAATTTGTATACATCCTCAATGAAGAGAAAAGGGAATAATAATAATTACGTTAGTCTATTACGTATCAATGACTTGATATAAGTGATATTCTGAGAAATTCTGCGATTGAATATATTAAGGATTAAGCTCTCAATTTTCATATGAATGTGAAATTGTATCAGGAAGTTCTCAAGATAATAATAATACCATTTTATTTTTCAGATCTTTGCTATTTACAGTATCAATATATTCTTCGCTAAAAATTAATAAAACATAATTCGAAGTATAGTATGATAATAGAAAATTTATTATTCGAGACTCATATTCACTTCCTTCCATCATGATGTGATGAACAAAGTAACCAGCACGAACATTAAACTCCAAGTAAAACTTTAATTTCTATGCTAATGTAACTGCACTCACAGTCTGAATGCCTGCCAGTTCTCTGCCCTATGAACTTGATACTCTCTATTTTCCGAAAGAATGATAAATAATAATATTATTGTACACGAATTAATATCATGTATGACGAATAGATAGCCGATAAGGATTTAACGAACCAAGATAATTCCGGATTTTTCCGGAAGAGATAATAGAATTTTCTTCCCTAAGTTATCGTATGAAGTGCTCCATGAGAGAGAGGGCGTATTTTTCTAAACAAGGTCGATGTTTTAGTTCCAGGACATGAAAAGGGAGAATAAAGGGGAATTCAGCACATGATAGGCGGTGGAGTCTCACGGACCGCCTCCAAAAGAGATATACGAAAGAAAGATGAGAGAGACACTGAAGAAAGAAAGAAAATGGAGGAGAGATTATATTTATATGATTGTGATTTCGAAAGATACAAACATGCTTAGTATAGTGATTGTTGTAGGGCTTCATACTAGAAGAACCATATGCCGTGGCTCATTAGATATCTTTATATGCGAACTAGCTTCATAAGTACGTATCGCTTATAACTAGTTTCAGCTTTTATTATAACAATGATAAGCACATACTGTAACTGGTTTAAGTACGTCATCACGGTTGTACCTTATTTTCAAGTTTATGAACGGACTATTATTGGATGTTCAGATGAAGCTACTATTAAACAGGTAGTAGGAAGGAAATGTCCGCTTTGGAATATAATATATAGTCACGTTTGCAGAAGAGATAAGCTATAAGATATCAGGAAGTACACTCCATAGAAAATGATAATTTTCTGGTATGGCAACAGAGAACAGAACAAATTTCATGTTTTGAATAACTTCAAATCTACAATAGAACTTGGTCAATTATTATAAGAGCTCTTATTTCTGGTGACTAATTAAATTGAGTAAAATTAAAAATGATAATTGAATGCTCTTGTTGTTGTTGAGATTAAGTTAATGATTGCAGAGTGTTTCTTTTGTGTCTATGAATAGTCAATTGAAATTCATCTAGGACTCCTTCTAGTGATTCTTTAGTGAGGATATTTGTTTCTTTTTTATCTCACATCAATTTTACATTCTACCATGCCAAATATTAAATTTTTTATATTGTTTTTTATTTTCACAAAAGAACTTATAGTCAATCATTATAAGAACTCTTATTTTTGGTGAGATCAAAATATTATTCTCTTACTATGTTTTTCTTTTTAGCATAAATATTATAAAGAGATCATACATCGATAATATAGATTGATCTATGACTGGAATGTCACCAATACTTGATTGATTCTTCTATCTGTTTCAAAATTCAATACATACACTTGGAAAAGCTGGGGCTGTTATGGTTAGTCTATTAGAAAAGAGTTATAATATGGTTCTCGAGAAATGCATATTGAATTGAATGAATTTTGAAGTTTCACTGCAATATTGTTGCCGAGAGCGGATAGTATTGTGACGAATCAAAAGAGCGAAGTAAATGCACTAAAAGGAAAGGGTTCAACGGTTTGTGAGGGAGGGCGTGGGGGGGGGGGGGGGCAGCACAGTCAATTCGGTTAATAGAAAACCCGTGTTGGCGCAGCTAGTGAATGGGCTGTAATAACGCGGATTCCCTTTCAGGGAGTTGTACTCGAAAACAGTTCAATAATAACGGAGCAGCCGAAAACAATACGGTATAATGGTGGAGACATGGACAATACGTTTTATCAGAACGGCAAGAATGGCAGTTGTAATATAGAACGAGCCCTTTTCCACCCTTTCATCGACAGCGGGGCAGCGGCAGCCCTGGGGACTCCGCGAGCGTGGTGATTGATTCTCCCTCTTCTGTCAATCACCCAGCGTGTGCTGCACTAACACCCCCTCTCCCCCTCCCCACCATCCGGGGACATCGCGGACTCATCCAACTCTTTTCCACCGATCATCATCAGCACTGTTGTTCTGCTCTGCATCTTGAGTTGAGTTGAGCACCACCACACTCATTCATCCTCTGGAGAGCGCCTCAAAAAACCAATTCCAGAAAAATCGGCCGCTCCACTCGTCAACAATGCCGAATAAAACACGACTCAATCATCCGACTAGGACTGTCTCTGATGTCCAAGTGCAAATGAGAATACTTCAAACTAATTGGTCGCCGGCGAACGCTTCAAAACAAATCGAATCTTGACTGAGTGCTTGCTTACTGCTGCCAAGTGAGACGCGTCCATTCCATTACTGATTCGACCGGACACTCAGCTGCACGCTGTCTACAATAGCAAACATTCTCTAAGATTGAGGTGAAGCTTTGTCTGCCTTTAGATGTTCCTGAAACATTTGGGTTTCTGCTCATTGTCCAGCTATTGGGGAGTTGATTGGGATTTCATTGGGAGAAACATTCAATGCGATTAAACCCATTATGTCCTCGAATTTAGAAGTCCTTTCATAACTCATAACTATGAAGAGTTGAATAAAGAGTTTAAAATTTCATTAACTATTATATCTTTTTATCATCAAGTAGGCTATAAGACAACAAGACCTATTCATTTTTTTCAAAGTGAGGATCCCTTGAACATATTTTGAAATCAAATTTACTACTGTTTATGAATTATACCCACCAAAATATGACTGATGAATTAATCGTCAGTCATGATCGCATTTAAATAAAATTCAAATTACTATTCAAACTATAAACCATCTTTTTAATCCACCTTTAACTAATATGGAAAAGCGACAGAATGACAGAAATGTAGCAAAAATTTACCTTCAAACAATACTACAATACAATACATTTTATTAGGGAGAGATCGCATTGGGTAACCTATCATTTTACAATATTTCTATAACATGAAATTAAACGTGGCACAACATAATATTAACTTTAGTTTTTCATGTTTGTTGCACGATTCCAAATCAAATTACAAATGAACAACAAGAATGATAAATGCCATCTTACAATGAGTAGATTGCGAAGATTTTCACATACTGTACCATGAAAATAGGCTTCATAATAAGTCTTGATCCATTAGTATAGTGGGTTGGGCTATTCTACTACATTTTTCGATTTATGAGAATATTGAAAAGTTTTATCATAGCTTCTTTATAAATCCGAATGAGAATATAATTTCATATCATTTTACCAAAACTAGTTTCATTGATAACAGTGGCAACAACAATATTTGATGGAAACAGAAATGTAGACATAACCATTGATTTGGACTTATTATATGAATAAATTATAGGAATTGAATAAGGGTTGGGCTATTCCAAAATATTGATGTTCAACTGATTTAATAAAGTAGTGAAATATCAATTCCATCAAACAAACAGCAAATCAACACAGAATGCAAATTTACTTAGAAAAGTCAATTTTATCGTTCATAGTGAGTAATATTTTATGAATAATAATAATCAACAAATACCATCAAGTACTATCATAGACTAACCAAAGATTTGTATTATCGCTGGTACTATCAACAAATTTGTCAGTCAGAAAAGTTGCGTTTAGTTGAGGCTTACTGGCGGTGTTTGACATTCGACTCGTTTTTTCCGTTGTTATTGATCGAATAAAAGCGGCGATGTGTTCTGTTCCATCTTTGTCGCATTATTGATTCCGGCAAACAGGGAAGGCTGCACAAAGAGACCTGCCGCCTGCCTTCTGCTTCTCCTTCCGCGAATGCTGAGGCGCGCTGTTGTCAGCATAGTTTTCAGTCCCCGTCGCGCCTTCAAGCTAAATACGGCAACACGCATAACATCAGGCTTGCTAACATTTTTGATGTGGTATAACTTGGATTATGGTTGATTATATTAATTACACAAGTTATCACTCATTAACTCATTTATTACAAGTTATTATAGTATTTATTCCGTTATTTATCATATGTTATTATCATTTTTCTAGTTGTTGGAATTGCAGTACCTATCCAATACGTCTATAAACTTGAATCTGAGCATTTTATTTTTATGTTATGTAACCGACGAATATCAAATTTTAACTGAATAGATTATTCTGAGTAAGTTATCTAGTTTCTAAACATAAAAAAACAGTTTTCTCCCAACCCGTTAAAAGTACACTTTACAATACGTTTGTACAATATGAGTAAGAATTCAAAGTGGATTAAAATAATAGTTTATAATTCGATTTCTCGTTTAGAGTTAACCTTCAAATATAGACCTTTTTCTATCAAATTTGAAAATCAAATTGGTTCTCAAATATGACGCATTGTGCAAACCAAACATGCATATTTCACATTGTGAAAACTATTGATCTTCAAGGAAGTAACCTTATTTTTTTATAATAATCTATTTCAAGTAAATTGAGTAATGAGAAAATTGGAAAAGCATTGCTACTTAATAATGCATCGGTTATAAGTCATAAATTGAGTTATTCTGTTTCTCATTTATTGATTATCGGTTATTGTCAGCACTGGACACGAAATTTGTTTGAACCCACTTTCAAAAAAGTATAGGATACCAAAGATTATCTACATTGATATACTCTTTGTGGTTAGTACAAGATACTAATTCTATTTTATTTATAGTAATAATTTCTCACAGGAAATATTAAAATGATAAATAATGGATTTACAGTGAAGTACCTTCAAATTTATTCTCCATTCAATAAGGTGGTCCAGCTTCATGAGGGAGGTTTTGTCTTCATGTATTTGATTGAGACAATGAATGTATCTCAGAAAGTAAACAAGCAACGTTAAGAGTAACATTGTTTTGTGTTTGTAGATGTATGGGATTTGACCATTGACTTGGATGTGTGCTTGACTGCTTGTGTTATTAGCCCACTTGCCACATAACACTGGATAGGAGTCGTAGCAGTGCCAATGAAATGGCTTGTTTGCCAGACAGGCTGTAATGCTCCTACTAATTACATAATTCATGGTGCTCCACTGAAGAGATCCTCGGGGTCCCTCTGCATCTCTGGCATCTCATATTGCCTGCTCCTTTCCTTTCACTCTCTCTCTCTGTCTTCATCCCTTGAGTTTACCGCACCGTCATCTGCCTTTTGTTTGCGTTGCACACTCACTCATTTAATATACATTCCACCCTCTCCTATTGCAGGGCCGCTCAAGATTAATGGCATATGCAAATGGAGCGATGCGCGATGAATATGATTCACAAGCAAATAAAATTATGCGCTTTTATATCACCCTATTTAATGGCCGCTAAATAGCGTACATGATAGCATCGATTTGTCTTTCTCCAAGTGGGGAAAGGAAACATATTGATGACAGCCGTTTGACGATATCATGTACAAGGCCTGGGGAGACATCAGATATCTATATATCATCTCTTGAGGGCGGTGGCCGCAAACAGTGGGGAAAACAAGGAAATTGGATGATACGATAAGTGAAAACTCCAATGGGATTATCTCTCTCTCCTGGAGCATTATGTCTCTCAGAAATAATTTACTATTACTTTGTTCAATTTTCTATAACTCTCCTTCTCACAGTGAAGTGCTTTGTACAGTCTTCTCTATCAAATAAAACTTTCTTCGAATCTTTTCATTTATTTCCTTGCCACAGTCTCCTCTATCGATTAAAGCTTTATTTGAATCTCATAATTTAATTCCGTGCCTCATTCTCCTAACATTTGTTAATCATCCGATAGTATTTTTATATGTATCTATATTTTTTCAATTCTCTCTCGAACATTCATATTATGGTCTACTGTTTACTAGGTTATTAGTATACCTTACTGAAAATTCGATACATTGGATGTAGGTTTATGATGTTAGTTTGCGATACCAACAACCAAATATTTTCCAATTCCAGATACTTTCTTCTCTTAATCAACTCAACTCGACCTTTCAACTTGTGTTAATTCCTATAGCTTTCGGCCTTCAAGATGATGTAGGTCCACTTTCAGTATTCAGGATATTGGTTGCTTCTTCTTTGAAAATATTAGAGGTTAAATGATTGTCCACACAATATTTTTATACGGAAAAAATATTCATAACAGAAAATTCACAAAAGATGGTTTAAGGAGTTTATCAAGAAAAATGTTTGATGAGCAATATTCCTTGTTTTATGAGACACCAAATCAATTTTTTCATTATGTCCTGAAAGGTCATAGATCATCAGCGCGTGTACAAGCAAAGCTGAATTGAGCTTGAGAATCCACAGGGAGTTGATAAAACTAAAGGAGAAAAGTCAGCTTTGCTTGTCATCACAATTCCCTGTTTGGAAAAAAACAATCGCGAAATAGGACCCTCGTATTGGAGTTTTAATCACGGCTCTGCTGTATGTTCACGTTCATTCTGTCTGTCGATCCTTGGGGCTCGTGCTGGGGGGGGGGGGGTGGGTTAAGGGTGGTAGTGAGGATTTTCATCTCAGCGAAGGAATAGTACCAGTGGCTGTGTTTGTTGTCGTTTTTTATATTTTTTAAACTGGCTAGGGAATTTCGTTGCTGAAGTTTTGTTGAGGAGAACAATGTCGAAGGACAATGCCAAATGAGGCCGTGAGGGCCATTCCGGTGATTAACCCCGGGCCGCTGCCTTTGCCTCCCTTCTTCCCTCCTCACTCATCTCTGGTCCGCGCACTCTAATCACCAACTACCACCCCTTTCCACCAGCAACCTGCTCCTCAGCTTCAATCTTATCAGCCATTGTCGATGAACCTTGCACTCCTCATTCACTGTGCACTCCCCCAAGCATACACGCAGACATTTAACCTCGATTAGAAGTGACAGCTATAATAGATTATTCCATCCTCGAAATTATTTTCTTGTCTCAAGAGGTGAAGAAACATTGTTCGTTGTTCGATTGTCTTGTTACCATGGAGAAAACAAGATGTGTGTAGCTTTGTACCTCTATGTGACAATGGGATTCAAGAAACAGTGTGATTTACAAGATTGTTGATTCTTGACACTTGCAATATCATATTGAACACATTGTTGTATCGCTCCTTGAAATGATTGATCACTAATCAATCATTCAACACCATCATTTAGAGCATTCATCTCGTTCCCGTTATTTTTTTATTCATCTATACTCTAGTCTAGCTAGTTTAATTTTTATTCGAACTTACCAAGAGAAATATATATTTTTAATTGATTTTAAATAATCACTTCGTTCAGCTTAGTTGAAAAAGAGATGATGCATAAAGGGCCTTAGATTGACAAAATAGTGAAGTGGATAAATCAGAACTTGTTCAACATGAAAAATAATCCTGATTGATTTATTAAACTTGTGAAAAATCATATTCATTTATTTATTTATTCAGCAATGTACGAAAAAATGATTACTTATTGGATGGTCCAACAGGCTTAAGCCCAAAAACTGTCCCTTTTCCAATTTATGAAAAAAGTCCAAACATAGGTTATGTGACATTTATCACAAATAAACAATTTTCACTCCGAAATCAAACTTGGAAAATATTCCGATATTCTTGGAAAATCCAGCTCACAATCAATTTTACAGTAGTGGAGGAATACGAGGGATTGAATCAGTCGCATTGGAATTGACGTGATGTTGTAGCTGCACATCAGAAGAGCCTTCCATTTCCCGTATAAATGATGCGATGCGATCTTTTGAAGCATTTTTTGATGAGCAAGTGACCCGAAACGTTGATACGGACTGTAACAAGCCAGATTTACTCAGTGTTCGCATTTCGAGCAAGTCGGTTTAATCAGCATTGCGTTCAGTGATTATTCCGGCATGCGATTGTAGGGCAGCAGCGGAAGCTGTTTGGTCCAGTGCAGATTCTGTTGTGATGTAGGCGCATTTTCTTCAGCAGCGCTGTTCACTATCGATTGTCGATAGCAGGAGACGACGGTAAGTAAATAGACGCTCGCCGTATCCAATTATTCGGCCAGGAGAGAAGAAAAAGCAGGGAAGCCGATAAGAGTAGCAGTAGTCGATAAGTGGGGGGAGGGGTAGAATCCGCGGAGACAAGGCGAGTGAATGCTCTTAATTATTCTGATGAAGATCTATCTACCTCGAGACGAGGCACAAAGGACCTCTTCGCCTCACAATACCCGGCACTCACAATAACTCGCCTCCGAAATACTGTACGTAGTATTGTTGTTGATTCAGCTGTATTATTAGAATAGCGTGTGTTTGTTTCTTTCCATCCCCCATACCCCCACCCATCCATCCGCAATTGTTGTTGTTTCATTGTTGTAACAATATAATGGAGCCTTTCATTTCATTCCGATGTCATCTTTTTTCTTCCATCTGCCCCCTCCCCCTCCTCAGCATCACGACAATCCGCGGTGCTCTTCCGCTCCATTTTCCCTATTAAATCCTTTCAAAGCTTTAATGAATGCTCCATTAAGACATCCATACTCTTTTTTCCCCTTTCCCTTCTTCAGTTTTCCTTTTTTCCATCTCATCGTACCGCAGCAGCCTTTCAAGCCTAGGGCCTCAGATCTGAGCTACCCAGAATTCAGTAATAGCCAGAAGAGTGAAACGCTAAAGATAACATTGGACCTATTTCTATCCAGACGTTTCTATTACTCCACTTTATCAACAATTTTCTTCTCTGTCTCGTTCCAATACTGGTAATAATGACTCCTTTTGAGAAAATCTAAAGTTGATATCCTCCCACATTATTTAGCTTTTTATTCAGTATTTCCAAACTAAATATCTCCTAAACTTCTCTTTTTCTCGACTCAATTACCACGCAAAATAGAGAGTTGTACAGAGGATGTTCCAAATTGTATGGAAAGAGATGAGACACTTTTTTATGGGATGCAGACCACCCTTATTTGAGAAAGCAGAGCCATTCATAAACACCGTTCTGGTTCACAATGCTTCTTAGCACCTGTTTTGAAGGTCGGAGGGTTTCAAAAGAATATAAAATAAGTGATGGGCAAAAGGGTCCACAATGTAGAAGCTCTTTCAAAATCCTATACGGCTTCGATGATTTTGTACTTTTTAAAATATTACAGCTCATGTCATTTCAGAATAAATAAGAAATTTAAAATAAAACATATTTACCATAATTGTTAAGTATTCTTATAATAATAATTATGTGAATGATAAGATCCCAAAATTATTCCCAAGCTATTTTTTTTCTTGTAGAATAAAGCATAACTCTATTTCAAATTCTCTAGGAAGAACCTTATTTCCGGGACTTGTTTTACCATTTCTCAGATGTGAACATTCGAACTGATCAATGTCATCAGTAGATTCCCTATGGAAGTGCAGTACCTATTGAAAGAGTCCTCTCAATTATTGTTTTTCAATCTTCTACTCAAAAATGTTACTCACATTCAATCTAACTTCAAACCAACTTACCTTATGGAAACTCTAGTCCCAGTTGCACAAAGGTCTTGGGTTGGTCAAAGCTCGATCTCCAATATTAACAACTTTAATATTCACGTTTGTGCAATCGGATCTCCAATTAACAACTTCAATATTTACTTTTGTGCAATCAGCCCTTAGTTAGTTTCAAGTTACTCTTAGACATTGAATCTGGGCATTGAAGACTGATTTCACATGAACTAGGTAGATGTTCAAAAATCTTATCTCTATAATTTGAGATTCAACTGACACTCCAAGGAATTTGCTAGTACTAAAAGTGAAATTAAATGTAAGTGATCGTGAGAAAATTTGGAGGCACTCATACATACAGCGAGTGTTGGAAACATATTTCATCTGGTCGGTCGGTCCCCTTCCCACTCAGAAAACAATAATATGTGAAACTACAACCTCCCAATATAGTTGAAAGCAAGGAAACCAGAGCGGTGGCACAATGCAGTGTTTGGACAAAGCTGCTGATTCACGATCTTTTCTAAAGAATTAAAAACACCGCCGTGAATGGCATGACGGAAAGGGGAGCAAAGTGATGAAACTTTATTCGAAGGGACGAACAAAAGCTCTTTTGTAAGTCGCAGCAAGGCCAAATATGAAAGTGTTCAATCGAATGAACACTAACTTCCAATGTTCAACATTACATTATTATTATGATACCATGTCGTTGCCAAAACTATGTTTATCCTTGCCAAATCATCCATGCCATGATTGATCTCCCACTTTCAACCTCTGTTATTGCAAAACATATTTTATTCTGGTTGAACTCATTCGTGTCACAAGTGAAAAAGTAAGTAGATCCTTTTATTTACTTTGTAATATGTGGATGAAGAAGAAGTCTACTCTTTTGAAAAGAGAATATCAATAAATTAATAGTATTCACACGAATTTCAAATAATATTCTGATAATTTAATATGAGTTTAATTTTATAATATCAAATATGAACAAAAGGTTCATATTCGATATTATAAAATTATTCACAGAAAGTAAACTGTTTTTAACAGGACTAGAGCTATCATAACTCCAATTATTCATCAAAAATTTGAATTTTCTGGCTTATGTATCCTTACGTAGGCCCAGCTATCATATTTATCAATTTTTGTCCGGGATTAGGGATGGACGTGGTTCTATTCTGATTGCTTATTCTACTTGGTGTCATATCACGCTTCAAATTACAGAGTAGACAACCTTCGAATTTTATAAGAAAATTCACTGACATGTTTCGAAATTAGAAAAAAAACGATTAAAGGAGTAGAGCTCTCGCACAGATTATTTTCTAGCCAATAGTTCTCAACTGTGACAAATTCTAACTTTGGCGGGGTAGAAACATATCATATCTCAGTTACCTTACAATTTAAAATTAATTTTCAAAAAATGACAAAATTGTTAGTATTGCAGGTACGTTAAGTGAATGAGAGAGTATATCGTCAGTATGGTCCAGGTTTAAAAATTTAAGCTGAGAAACATGAACGTTCAGTATTTTCCATTCTGCATCAACCTATGTCCACTTTGAAAGAGTGAGCACATTTAATTCCTTTCTCACATTTGTTGTTATCGTATCAGAGAATACACAGCGGAACTGTTTGGAGAGTGTCGAGGAGATATACTGTATTTTTTATGATAGGTTGACTAAAGTATAGTTATTTATAACAGTTGAATGTCTCTTCTAACGAACTCTTTTGTGATACATTACTAAATTTGTTGAGCTGTTGGTCAGTTTAATTGAGCGGCGTGGTCCTTTTAGCCGAGTCTGATCCTTTAATCTGGCTGAAAGCTATATTTCATGAGTAAAACATGCTGGAGCTGGAGTACTTTGTCATTGTCTCTTATTATGTCACTAGTATTCACTCTAATGAACCACTTCTAACACAAGATTTCCTTATACAAACAAATTATAGTTCTAAACTGGATTTAAAAGCAGTGATCCAACTACAACACTATTGTATTAAATCAAATTGATCTTGACTTTACTAACTTTTACTCGTAGACGGGTTGTTATTATTCTTTGAAATGTTTTTTGGAACTGATGTATGGTGGGAAATCAATTTTGATAATTTCAAAATTCTGTGGGACCAGAGTTATAACTCCCAATTCAAATAAATCAATCTACTGTATTAAAAACACAGTACCAAGTATCAGTACCAGTACACAGTACCAAAGTATGAACCCTTACAGGGTTAACTCCACCTTCTATTTCCATTAATATAATCTTCCCTACTAAAACTTTCTAAAATAATTGTTATTATTTTAGTTTTTTGATAAAGTTCTCATTCATTTTGTGGTATTTTCAGTTACATTGAGTGTTTTTAAGAGGAGACTTTACACATTTTTCTTGCATGCACAGATTGAGGTGCTTTATCTTTTGATCATTTTTTTGTGTGTGTGTGAATGTTTTGTATATTATGTGAAGTATTATTGTAATCTAAGTATCAATTCTATTTCTTTACATTTCTAGCTAATACTAGCTACTTCTATAGTTCTGCTCTTTGCATGTTTAAAAGTTCTGTTTCTATTTATTTATTCTCTGTACTGATTAAGTTTATTTATTTATGTATTATTACTACTTTCATATACAGTATTTGTACAGTTGAATGAATGTATGATCTGTATGCAATGGGTCTTATAAGACCTAGCAATACATTTTGTAAAGAATCTTGAAACCGCGAAAACGCAATGAAGTATTTGGGGAGTACTCATTCTGTATAGCTGATGACTGATTTTCTGCAGCAAGTAATGATGACAATAGAAATCCCGCAAACTGATAATAAAAAATGGATAAACTTAATATATTCGTTATTATGAAATTTCTTGACTGTTTTTAAAAATGTGAACTAAACAAACAATTGAATAAAGGTCTCCAAAACAATAAAGCCCAACGTAGTATGGAAATCAAAATTGAACTTATGTACATGGAAAACAAACTCAAGAATACTGTAAGATTGAAAGGTATAATACGAAATTCCAAAAAATGATAGTTTCTATCTGATGTATCATGCCTGCTAAGTCCAATGATATTTTGGGCTACGAGAGGACCACTATTTTTGATTATCAATATATCTAATAAAAAATTATAATTTATTGTTCTGGAACAACAATAATTATTGAAAAAATTCAACATTCAACTGCATCTACATGTGAATCTGTATTGTTTGAGCTTCAAACCAAGTAAACCAGAATGACTGTTGAAGACGGCGGATTGTTGTAAACCAGGCGGATGCTGCGCTCTATTGGCTTACACAGACACCGCTACTGCCCTAGTGAGTACAGAAACCGTCACAAGGTAGCGTTAGCATGCCCTTAGAAAGCTCTGAGGATTATCTATCCTAGTCCTAGTACTTCCTGCTTGGTGCTTGCTCTGAATTTTGAATAACACTGATCAATTGAATTCAAAACTCCGTCATTCGGTGATTATTGATAACAGTGAAGTGACCGATTTATTGTATTATTGTCATGTAACAAGTGGAGCACAAAAACTCTTAAAAACTACACAAGATAGGGACTTTTACTTTTTACAGGACTGAGGCTACATCTCACAGGAATCATCGTCAGAGATCAGGCCTATTTTCGGCTCTATATTAGTTTTAATTCCAATATCCTCAAATCAGATAATCCAGAGACCTTGACAAATTTCTTTTCAAAATTCAAATTGTTTCGTCAAATCGTTTTTGTTTAGAACTGTGGTTATTTGCCAGTTGAATAAATTAAGTTCAGATAAGCTGAAAATGCCGAGATTGGACTTACAAAACCATGTAAGTCTACATTTGATCGCATATTCTCAAATTAGCCTATTGAAATTTTAATAAAAGCAAAATAATCTCTTTTCATTCATTGAATAATAATAAGAGTGCACTATCCTACTTACTTACGAAAAAGAAAGAAAGAAGTATCTCTGCAGCCATGTGCTGGAAAAAATCTTGAATGTATTCCACAATTTCAGAGAGCCACCATTCCACCAATCAGAAGAAAGGAGGCGGAGCTAGGAGGTGTGTTCATTGGCATTGGTTACAACACGACCCAGTACCTCCTGCAATCTGTCGACAGAACTCAGAAATGCTTGGAGTTGTATCGAACTCCACCCAGCACCTACTGCCATCTGACGGCAAAATTTAGAAATGCGTTATGAATATTGTTGACCAATCAGGAGAGAGTAGGCGGAGCTTGGAGGCGTAATCATAAGCTTAATCTTGTTCCTTATTGTTTTCTTATTCATCATCGATTCTTCCAAAAATAATTTCATCTTCTATTTCTCCTCCATCCATGATGTGTCTCTTCCTTATCCTTTCATCTTCCTTGACATTTCATTATTCTGTAGGCCTACTTACTGACTAACAAACATTTGTTAAAGAAAAATGATCAGTCGGTTCTTGAAGACTCGTTTTATGTCTATGCTTTTTTCTACAGACCTAGTTTCCTTTAGGTATTTTTCACTTACGACTCAGTACCTAATGTAGTTTCTCATCTTCCATCTTATCTCATGCTTAAAATTTCAATCGACTCAGTTCTTATGTGAATTGAGCTTGGAAATTCAGTTATTATTGCATTTTGCTGATCCGATCCCGATCATACCTTTAGGTATAATTCTACCGTAGACAATAGAAAGTAATGTATTGCTTATTTATGGAATGTTCGTTCATTCTGATAGAATAAATTAGTCTAAACTAAACTATTCATCTTATTATCATCTCCTTCATTTTTCCTCCTCGCCCTACAATTTTTCATGTAGGTTATATTTATAATACGTAATAATGACTACATTGGCAAAATCAGGAGTTATCAACCTTTGTAAGCTGTGATCCCTTATCAGGATGGTAATTTTAATGAGAAGGGGTCACAAAGAAAAGTTAATAACTTCTGATTTCGCTAATGTAGTCATTATTGAAATAATTGTTCTGACTTATAGTGCGGCAAGAACTAATTTTATTCAACTAGCTTAATGTTCCAGATATTTTTTTAACAAAACTTATAAAAGGTATCAGCCTAAAATATCAATAAACCTGAATGTGATAGATGTAATGGTTGATGAATATAAAACAATAACAGCTTCGTTGTTTACTGCATAATTCATCCGATGATGAATTATAACAATGCGAAATAGCTAATAACACAAAAAGGTGATTACTATTTTCAGTTTTTATGTTATGTGGGATTTCTCAATAAAAGAATAGATTCAATTAAAACTTTTTTCTCAACCGAACAAACCTTTTTAACAGATTAACGATTCACTTTTTAATAGAGAGAGATGGAAGAGAAACGTAATGTTTATCATTTTGTGCGTTGCCACAATGAAACAATCGGAAACTGCTCAAGAAGTGAGAGTTCTCCAATAAAATAGAGAACATCGACAGTGTTGTTGGTGGGTGAGCGTGTTATGTGACTGATGCTTATATACTTGGCACCCTAGTATTACCAGTGCATTGCAGCCCGGAGCCCATGGAAGAAGGAATTAAAATAACAAAGTCTATATACAGAGAGTATCGGACGTCGATTTCATTTCGGCCCAGGAAACAGTGATAACAGATTCATTTGTTCGGGCGACAATGAAATGCCTGCCGGGAGTGACGCGGCTCTGAACGATTGTTTGTCTTGCACATATTGAACCGAGTGTCGTTTGTGGTCGCTACGTTTTTATTATCCCCAAGACTCTTCACTGTGTGTCTCTATCTCTCTTGTACTCCACGTATTTATAAGATTGAGGGATTTAGTACGGGTAGGTTATTTATACACTGAGGCAAGCACCCACGTATTTCGTATTGGGTTTGCTACTCAATTGCACAGACCACCCTCTATTTTCTCTCACTCGACGTTCTTTCTCCAACTCACTCACAGAGGGCTCTGTCACTCTCTCTCCCACACACACTCTCTCTTCTCTTCATTCACTTCCACTCGCTCAATCAGATAGTTAGATGAGACGTGCGTTGGTCCATACGTCGCTCAGCCATCCCAACTGTCAATAGCGACATCTCGACTTGCGTTATTGTTCGATCCCTGACAAACAAAGCACTCGCAATTTATGGCGTGATCTCCCTTCTCATCGCGCTTATTATCTCGCCATTCACAAAAAGGGCCGGACCCCCAACACACTGTCTTGGACATATAAATAGATTACTTTCGCCGCGTTCACGCCCGCGCGCCTTATCTTTAGTGCTCGTAAACTGTCGTTTTATGCACTCAGATCAGTGCTACAAACCATGTCTTGATAAACCTGGAGTGGTTTGTATTGAATGCTTGGTCGTAGGCAGTCGCAAAGATTAGTATCCAATGAACCATTGTGGGTGACGATGGCTTTCAATTAACAAAGCTATCACTTGAAGAGATATTTGTTCCAATATCAGCCCTCTCGATGACGATTATCTGATAATTAAAATATTGCTTTATTATTTGCAATATTGTTGTAGGATTGTGATTGAAGCTTCAATTTTGACAGTTCACTTTTATTGATACAGCGAGAAGTCATATTAAATCCAAAAATAATATTATAAATAGTGTAAAAATTTGATGAAATAAGACTTTTTCAATTGAAGTGTTGAACAAATATACGCTTGCAATTCACATATAGTGAATGAATTGTTGATTCTTTTAGTGAAGAGATAAGAAATAAAATCAGCATGTGTTTGTACATCCGGCTTATGAATTTGACTATGAAAGTGATTCCCATACATACTAACAGTCCTTTCATTTATACACCCTCTATTTATTTTTCCTTAGTTATATGAAAAAGAGTATTCCATTTCATATAGAATTTAGATATTCTAATGTAATATGAGAATCATTATAATAAAGAGGCATAACTTACAATCAAGACTCATTCAGTGCCGCTTCATTTAATAGATAAAAACATAATCATAGAATGATCTCAAGATTTTCCAGCAGTCCTTGAAAATAGAACAAATCCCTCTCCCTATCAATCCGTTATTTTTGCCTTTACCCTTCATTTGTGGTCGATTTTCTTGTACTTGTTGGTACATTACCATACAAACATACACTATTACAATATATTATATTGTAGCCTCCAAAATCAATTGCAATGCACAATCAAGCAGAAACAGTAGATCGAGAATAATTTCGCAGTCGACTGGTTATCCTGGCAATCAATTGGCAAAATCAGATAATATTGCAAATATGGACGGGTGGTTATGAGCTGGACGACGAGAATTCGGAGTGGTCGCCAGGGATGTGAATTCACGCAGATTTGGCAGGCAAAACAGTGAGGGCAGTTCTGATGTCCTTCCGGTTGGAAAAGCATCGCTTAATTATTGCAATCAGACTGCTCAGATTGCTATGCCCTTTTGGTATCCACGAATATTGCACTGAATGCATTGCTGTTTGACCGAAGGGCTCCAAAGGTACTGACTTTGCTGATGACTAATAGAAGGGTTTCTGTTAGAACGGGATAGACAATTGTACGCTTCAACAAGTTCCATCTATCAATTCGCACCCCTATTATTCAGTGAAGTCACCCGTTTGATGGACTCCGATGATCAATTCAGTCATCAACAAGCGTTCAGATACCATTAATATCGACGTGTAGTCGTTCAAGGCATTCTATTACCTATCCCAATAACAACTACTCATTACACAATGGTTTTTGTTTAAGATACATAAGGAATGTATCCATAATATTTGTTTGTCAATGGCTCAACAGCCTTATGTGGGCTTAGGCCTACCAGCTGGTTGCCAGTTCCATAATATAGCAATTTATTAATATTATACAGGTATTTCATATTATTTGTCAGTCACTTACTGAGACTTATCAGAGAACGAGACTTGAAATACTAACGCTCAAGTGAGATAAGAGTAAACAATCGTCGGGGGATCGGAGCTAGGATACAAAATGCCTGATTTCAAACCAATCATATAATTTGAAAAAAATTTATCCAAAATATTCCAGTAACTTTTAAAACAAGTATATGATGTTTTAGATCACTTCAGTAGTAACTTCTAGAGAAAGAAAATAATGATCTGTTATATTTGATCCGTGTATCAAAGGGCTTCCAGAGCACGAGAGAGTGAGAGAGATAACGGCATATTAAATATATAGCAGGATCCAATTAACTTGTCATAAATCAGCTGATCCAGTAATAATTAAACAGTGATTTCGACACAATAATCAAAAGGCTTGAAAGTCTAAAGAACCTTTAAAGTCTTTAAAAGACCTTTTTAAAGAAGACCTTTCAAAAAATAACTTTTTTAAATACCTTTTCAATAATCTGCGAGATTCAGCATTTGTAGGTTAAGTATTGTGATATTGCTCTTTGAAACAGCTGATTTCTGACAAGTTGAATTGGATTCTGCTATAACTATCAAACGTGGACAGTTGAAAAGTAGAAAATATTTAATATGGATATGATTACTCAAATACTATTTGTGTTTTGAATAATGGATTCATATAGAATAATTCTCAATATTGGTAATACCATAGACAAAACAAATTGTTTTACACAGTATGTGGTAATGTTAAAAAAACTTCACAAGCAAAGTACTGGTACCAAACACCGAACACCCAAGTACCAATACTTTGAATCACTGTTTTTCTCCCTTCCAAAATAGCTGAGCGTGCGCCAAGATATCTAAGTTGAGTAATAAACGTTATGGCTGTAATTTTCAAGCGGGGAAACTAAGCTTTTATTCAGCAGGGGATGGCGATGTTAACAAGGACGAGAGTATTATTTTGCATTTGTATTCTATTGCTGCATTCATTCCTCATTTCCTTGCTGCTCGAGAACAAGATGAAGTCGTTTGTTTTGGTATATAATTCGGTGAGACGAGGCGAGGCGAGGCGAGGCAATACTTTGTGGTGGCCAATGCGCTGTCATCTTTTGTCGGATCTAAGGAGGCTAATGTTCATTATCTGGCCGGCGCACATAGGCGCTAACTTATAGCTCTCATTACTGTTCGCCTCTGTTCTGTTCGCAGTGCCGCCATTATCTCCATTGTGTCTTTTTGTTCGTCGAGTCTTATCGCACGCCAGCCACGGCTCGCGTTTCTTCATTTCCTTTTCATCCTTTCTCCTTCTTATTCCGATGATGAGGTCTCGGGTGTTATCTCTCTGAAGGGTTCCGCACCAACTAGATTCCCTTTTCCCCTCCACCGTCTCGCAATCTCCTCCCTCAACATGCCCTTTGTGCGTCCTTGACTGTCTTCAGTTTCTTACGGAAATAAGCCGTAAGAAACAATGGAATGTCATTCTTAAGTTGTGTTTTCTCTCAACAATAATTGAATTTAGAATTTGAAAACTAAAGAGATTTAGTTTTGGACGGATGATTTCCATATTAAGCATTCTATTTTTCATTTCTTTTTTTTATTTTGGTGAATGCTGAATGATTGTTATTCAATAAACAGCATATGTTATGCTCAGCTCTGTCAGGATAGTCTGCGAGCAATCTGCGAAACCGTATTGGTCCAGCTGATGAAAAAAGGTAGATGAAAGCCAATGTTGTCATTATCAAGTCCCAGGGGGGTTGCGGGACGGGTCTGAGGGGTAGCGAGGGACGGTGAAAAAGGCGAAAAATATAATGCATCAAGCAACAAACCTTGACCTTACGAGCGTCAGATAAAAATGAAGCTACAATGTATTCATTTAGAATCAGAGTTAATTTCGCTTGTTCAATATCATATCAGTTTAAACCAATGCAATAAATACCAACTTGGCTCACCACGCCCACTTCACGAAGTTACAATTTTATAGAAGAGGACTATAAGTTATAAGTCATAACACTAAAAGAAGTGATATTTTGTTGAATTTCAACATTCTGAAATTGTTGTAAATGTTGTATCATTCGGTTGATTTTGCCATCAACTCCTATCCATTTGAATGCGATTTGAAACTATTGACCGATAGAGGAGATATTAGGTACTTTGCAGAATACTCTTCACTCACACTATAAAAGCCATCCACGTGGCTAGCGTCCCTCCACTGCTTTGTGAAATGGTTTTCAGGTCTTGGCGGTGGTAGGGAAATTGACATGCTCCCAATTGCAGATGTATTTTTAAAACATATTGGTATACGAACAAAATAAGCTATTTTGTGCTGTATAGTACCTGTTTTGGCCGGCCGGTCACCCCAGGTGGCCCTGGTACGCCGGGGTAATAGAATACACCCTCAGTGGTTCCCTGCTTGTCGTAAGAGGCGACTGAAGGGGAAGCCGGTAACCCTGGCTAGGTGAGCGACCGCCCCGCCACGTCCCAGGAAGTAGCTGTTAACCAAGTCAGTGAAAGATCCGGCGGGGTTTTGGGGCAACCCCCGGCGGGGGGTCTTGCTTTCCGAAGCGCTCCGGTCACCTTGTACGTGCCCATGGGCCCGAGGGCCTGTGGACATTATGAGGAGATACGAGCTTTTTCCATTGCTCCTGGAAGTTGAGGGGATACGTCCGAGCCTCGGCTCACGTACCGCCGGAACTGATGCCCCTGGTGAGTGGATCAGGGCCTGGGGTGGCAGCTTCGTGAGGCTCTCACTCACCGGGCACAGGCCAAACTCCCTGTGCAGCTGCAACCAGGTACCTTGACAGTGGTGCTAGATCAGTGCCCTCCCCACTAATCGTGATAATAGCTTAGATGCCAGGTGCACGAGCGGGGGACACTTCGGGGTGATAGACCCAACACATCTGTATAGTACCTATTGAACTAGGATGGATGAAGTAACACATTGAGGTCATTACCAGAAATTAAATATCGTACAAGTGTTGAATGGAGGGGACATCAAAAATAATGTCAGAAATGGAAGTGTTTAGTTGGTAGCAGTTGGACAACAAACGGGAGTGAGATTGATGGAGCATTGCTGCACTTGCAACCGAAGACGATAAGAATACTTGAGGTTGAGTTGTCTCGCATTCATTTGCGGTTTACGATCGCAGATCGCCTCACCGCGACGGATGGCATTGTGCGTGACGTCACACGACCAAATTTGCAACGCGCGTAAAAAAGCCCTAAACACCTTTGATGGAGATGTATTGGCGCGGCGGGAAAGAGGTCGTTAAACGCGCGAACCGCCGCCGCGCCTGCTGTATACACGAGATAATGCGCCGGCACTTTGTTTAGGTGGCGCGTTTATATGTGATCGCGTAGAATAATGCAGCAAAATGAAAAGATAGAGAGTGAGGAGTTACGAGCCAGATAGGAGCTGGTTTACGACTCGACAGCGGCGCGCGAGACGTTGCCTGCTGATGAGGTGAGTACACCCCCAGCCCACAAACAAGCATCCATCCCATCCAGCACTGATGGATGGCTGCCCTCCTCCTACCTTTTACACCTTCCACTTGACAACTACGGGACCACTTCCCTCAAAGTGGGACTCATCATTCTTCACTTTTTGTCTATGACACCAATCCTTGATAGCTACGAAATGTTGATGTATTTGTCATATTCATACTTGGTAGGTTTCTTTTATAATAATGAGGTTTTCTGATAGTTGAACAAGGAGAACCATATAAAACCTCTTGATGGAGGTTTATATCAAGGAGTATATTTGATGTGTTTCACTCTTGATAATGAGGTTTCATGCTAGCATGCATAATGAAACACCTATATATAACACCACAATAAACCAACAAATCCATATAAACTACAATAGAAAACAATGGATGATTTCAGTTTCATTATAAGATTCTCTATAATCCGGTTTTATGATCATAACTGTTAAGTTTGAACAACAATCCAATCGATAAATAAGAATACATATACTTATATACATATATTTATATACACTTGTACAGAATTCACTGGTACTCTGAGAAATACTGCTTGAAATACCTCCCAGGCCTATTATGTTGTTATCGTTTTATAAGGACAACTAAGGTGTTTCAATAAGAGAAAAATTATAATTAAAAAGATTGAAATCAAACAAGAATTGCTTCTTCTACATTCCTCTTATCAATGAACTGATTCTGATATAAGGCATTCTCAGATAATCAAGAATCTCAAAACCTCTATTTAGTCCACATATGATGTAATGATATGCCTTGTTCTCAATCAACTATTCATATTTTCATACTTGCAATACTTACTTATCTTTAATCTGGTAGTTCTATATGACTATCATCTAGTCGCTCTACTGTCTTCTGTCTACTTATAGATAAATTATATGGATCCCTTGAAATTATAAAATAAGGTGAAAATGCTCCACTCTTGCCTGAATAAATACACAAGCATCCTTTATGAAAGACCAATCTTGAGCTCCATAACTCTCTCTTCATAAATTTCTCTAGGCTTTCCTCAACGTCAGATTTGAATACCTCCTATTATTTTCAATGAAATTCAAATGAATCCATTATTCATGTTTGTGTAGGCAATAATGCTGATAGGCCAGCGAGCCACGAGCTGGATTGTAAGAATGATAATTAGACGAGAAACGGCGATAGTGGCTGATAGGATGCCAAGAAGCAAAGGGGCTGGGGCCATTGTGCATTCGAATGCTGCTATAAGTCAATACGGCCTGATGATGGCTATTCAGCGCTGGTGAATGCTTCACTGATGATAGAAACAATGGCCGCGATTTTAGTGTCAATTTGCGTTGCATTTTCACCCCTCGCTCCGCGCTAATAGACCTTGAATAAACTCTCCCGCTCCCTTTCATGCTGGATCTAGTGGCGTCCTTGAGTGCCCCTGTACAGGCTGAGCTGCAACCCGCACAGCACCTTCCTATCTGTTCTTCCGGTGGTTGGCCCGACCCAATCCATTGTCAACTCCATTCAAACCTTGTGTTACTCCATACAATCTCGGCTACATACAACCGCCAGTAACACCGTCTAAACTGCCTGATAATAATCCTCTTGAATAACCTCATTGATGATTCTCAGTTTGAATGTCAATTTGTATACAATACCGAAAGTAACACCTCAGATAAAGGAGAAGATAATAATATAATACGGTCCTTTATTTGTGGCAACACCATCTAGCAATTTCACCTGCCTGATATTAATCCTCTTGTACATTGATGATTTTGAGATTTGATCTAAATTCTAACTCTAGAAATAAGAAATTTCTTCTCACTGTAATTATTCGAATTTGAATTGATAATCTTGAATGAAATTTATACTATTGGATGAAAATTAGAATCCTCTTATCATTAATGCACAAATCATGACGATTATTGGGAGAGAAAGTACAGGCTCAACCCAAACCTGTTTCTGTAAAGCCATGGACTGTAAAAACGTTGAATTTATGTTATGGATGTCTAGTGTGTGGTTACTTATAATCAGATTCATTTAATTTGAGGCTTGGCATTAGATAGATAAGAGGTTTTATTTCTCTGCCATCATCATTTATCTATCTAATGTCAAGCGTCAAATTAAATGAATCTCATTATACCTAAGGCAGCTAGCAACATTTGGATCATATGATCGTCTACTATATAGAAACAATAGTCCAATGCACCTAAAGCAGCTGTTTCGGTGTGCATTGAACTATTGGTTTGTATAAATAGACAGACAATCATATGATCCATATGTTACTATAATCAGCTCATAAATTCGAGGTTATTTTATTAGGCTCAATTCACACAGAAGAGACTCCAAAACAGCTGCGTTAGGCTAGGCGTACACCGGTTAGTCAAGACTATACAAGACGAGATTAGTCACGTTTAGTCACAGTACTTCACATAGTTGCTTATGAAGCGACACACACCGATTAGTCATTGCATCGGTGTGTGCTGCTTCATAAGCAACTATGTGAACTAAACGTGACTAATCTCGTCTTGTCTTGTCTTGACTAACCGGTGTACGCCTAGCCTTAGGTGTGCATTGTACTATTTGATTGTATTGTAGACGATCATTAAGTTATGTTCCATGTCCGCCTCACGTCTCTTTCGTGTGAATTGGACCTGAGATAGAATTTTATGAGAGGTTTCATCGTATACATGAGGCTTAACGAGTTTAGACAAACATCCGGGAGAGAAGTTTGACATTTTTTATGCTTTCGTGTTTCGCGTTTGTGAAGTCGCACTTAACTCATTGTTTGTTTATAAATGGAATGGAATATTCCACAACATCGGCTTTCGTTCTTGCATTGATTAAAACTGAGATTATAATATCATCAATGAAATATAACTTCTGATTAGGAGCTCTATTCCTTGAGTTGAAAAATCGAGTTTTTCTTAATTCATCTACATCTATCCATAAGTAAAAAATGTTCAGTTCTCTCCTCAATACATTGACTGACACCTCTTATAACCTCTCAAATGGTATAATCAAATGGTACAACGGGCAAAGTTCCATAGCTGACCACACCATTATCGATATTGAAATCAGCTGTTGTATTATATAAATGTTGCATTTAGTTTAGAATTTTTGTTACTTCTGACCTCACTACTGGCGCACAAGATTATCTTTTGCCGGTAGTGCCATATTAATCGTTAACAATACTGCTAATGTTTTAAAAAATTTATTCTCAAGGTAATTATTATTATATTTTTTGTATGTTATGCTAATGTGTACCAATTCTACTTTGTATTGTTAACCAATATTATTGTTGTATAATTTACTTTTTGGCAATAAAAATATTGATTGATTGATTGATATAGCTGGTTAGTGGTTGGTTTATATAGATTTTTTCAACTTCGATAATACTTTGTGTTTGAAATGGAACTTTCCCCCAACCATCAAAGATTTTAGCATTTTTTTTAAAGAATGGGGTGTTTTGTGAATTTGATCATCCCCAAACTACTATCTCAGTAAATTCAGCTTACAACCATTGAAATATTTTCCTTGTAATCCCAGAACATACCTCAACATGAATGTAAAAGAAGCATACTTCTACAGATCTTCGTACTTTATTACATCTTTCCGAACTGTAGGAACGAATATATACACAAGTAAACAACTATTCGATTTAATTGGATTTCATCAATTCTTTCCAATATTTTTGTCACGAAACCTTCCTATTCTTAAACAATGCCAATCATCTAGGAATAGCCTCTTATATTGCTATTGACTTGCTACTGGCGATCTTAGCTTGAATTGGAAATGTTAATAGCCAATAGGTATGTGGTTACACCAATTTTGTAGATAAATGGGCAAATTTAAAATTACTCTTATGACGAAAAAATTGTTACCTAATTATTAGATGTTACCTAATTATGTGCCATATTTCACAAGAAGACCAGGATAACGTTTTTTCGGATGCTCAGCAGCTTAACTCAGGGGCGGATCTAAGAGTAATATTTGAGGGGAAAGTTAAGAAAGTTGAACTGGGGAGGGTGGTTAAAGGGAATAGAGGAGGGTCCGTGGTCTTTCCCCGGGAAATTTGTTGAAATTTAATTTTTAGAAACAGAATTTTATGGTCTTTCAAAGTAGAAATTCTTTATAGAAATGTAATATTTTTTTTATTTGGATTATAATTTTTAGAAACAGAATTTTATGGTCTTTCAAAGTAGAAATTCTTTATAGAAATGTAATAAAATTTTTTTTATTTGGATTATAATATCAATTCATCAATCATAATTATGTATTGATCATTCATTTAACATTTATTAATATTAATCAATCAGATTAACTTTCCCCTCTTAATACTTGAATATTCGTATTATTCTAATATGATGAGATAACTGAGATAATACAGGTATATTTTCTAGCACCAACTAAATCTCATCCTCGAGCCTACCTTGGATGTTCCAAATCACACAGGAGACAAATCCTTCCTCACAACTTGTATTAATTTTAATTTTTTCCTTCAAAATCCCATTTGAGTTACTCCAAGTGTTTAAAATGAGTTAAGTATTCCATATGTGTGACAATAGTTATTTTAAAATAATTACTCAATTTTTGAGCAAAACCAACAGTTTCATACTATTTGCTACTGTCATGAAAAAATTACTTTGTAAACTGAAAAATTCTTCCTATTAACTCATTGAAAGGGGGTCCGGAAATCTTTTGTTGGCAACACTGTTCTGTTGGCAAAGCCAATATGAGTTATCTCCGTGTGAAATGAAATTATAATGTAATGTGTTATTAACAGTATAAACTATTTTTTTGTCATTTTTGTATATAATTTTGTTTCGATTGGCAATAAAAACCATTTTCTTCCCTCTCTTCACCTACCCACTTTTTCTGAACGTTTTCTACCGGAATTACATGATTAGTGTGATCTTCAACAGCCAACTACCCTTAGGCTAGGCGTACACAGGTTAGTCAAGACAACACGAGATTAGTCACGTTTAGTCACAGTAATTCACATTGTTGCTTATGAAGCAACACACACTGATTAGTCATTGCATCGGTGTGTGCTGCTTCATAAGCAACTATGTGAATTATTGTGACTAAACGTGACTAATCTTGTCTTGACTAACCGGTGTACGCCTAGCCTTATTCTTCCAATAGACATGTTCAAGATCGAAATATCTATCCATGAGATGTTTAGTATGTTTGTATACTAATGCATCATTGGCGGTGCTACAATTTTCTCAGCCGAGCAGCCAATGAGCAGCACATGGTGGTTGGCGCGCAAAAGAACAGAGCGGAGCGGCCACACTTGTTGCGCGCGCCATATTGCGCATCGCAGGGGGCGGGGCGAGTGCGCCCGGGGGGCGGGGGCGGCAAAGCACGTGCTGGGGCGGCGGCAATCCATGCAGTCATCCATTCGACGCGCGACAATGAACGTTGGCGGTAAGGCGACGGCCGCCGCGACGCTGCTTCACCATCAGGCGGACGCACACATCAAGCGGCCGATGAACGCGTTTATGGTGTGGTCGCGCGGCCAGCGCCGCAAAATGGCCCAGGACAACCCCAAAATGCACAACTCGGAAATATCGAAGCGGCTCGGCGCCGAGTGGAAACTGCTCACCGAGATGGAGAAGAGGCCTTTCATCGACGAAGCCAAACGACTCAGGTATTTCATTTTTTATAAATACAGCAATACTATTATAGTTTAAATGCCTCTGAAACTTGTTTTTAACCAATCTTTTTTTAAGTATTAAACAATGTTTGAAGTATTAACATTCTTGTGAAACTAATTTCCAACCAATCTTTGTTTGAAGTATTAAACAATATAAACAATGTTTGAAGTATTGAAATGCTTGTGAAACTCCTTTTCAACCAATCTTTGTTTGAAGTATTAAACAATGTTTGAAGTTGTAAAATGCTTGTGAAACTCATTTTTAACCAATCTTTGTTAGAAGTATTAAACATTGTTAACAATGTTGTAAAAGTATTGAAATGCTTGTGAAACTTCCTTTCAACCAATCTTTGTTTGAAGTATTAAACAATGTTTGAAGTTGTAAAATGCTTGTGAAACTCCTTTTTAACCAATCTTTGTTAGAAGTATTAAACATTGTTAACAATGTTTCAAGTATTAAAATTATTGTAAAACTTCTTTTCAACCAATCTTATTGTTTGAAGTATTAAACAATGTTTGAAGACTTATAATAATCGAACGAAACTCCTTTTCATCGCCATCAACTGCTTTTTGTTTGAATTGAGTTATAGCACCAATTATTCAAATTCTTGTAAATTCAAAATAATCAAATGCGACTTCTTAACAACTACTCTTTATTTGGAGTATAGCAGGAATGATTAAAATTATAGTGAATTCATATTAATTGAAGGAGACTTCTTTTGATTGCTTTCATTGTTAACAACTACTCTTATTAGAAGTAGTGTAGTACAGTAATAATATTCTTCAAATTCTTGTAAATTCATAATAATAGAATTGATAAGACTCCTTCTTATCAACTACCATTTATTTGGAGCACGAAAGTAATTATTCAAATAATAGTGAATTCATAATAATCAAACTCATAATAATTTATTGATAGAAATTCCTGATTAATAATGCTATAAAATACTCTGAAGACTTCCGCTACTGCGAATATTGACAACAGAATAATAGCTAGTAAGGAAATTTGATGAATGCTGCTGTACAAAAACTTTTTGAGTAATAGTCTTCTGAGTCAATTTGAACAATTAATCAGGAATTTCGATCAATAAATTATTATTAATATTTTAAATGCAATTGAATAGTTGCAATATCCCATTTCCTTCTATAATCAAACTTCTTTTCATTGCTATCAACCATTCTTGACAATGTTTGAAGTATAAAAAGTATTGAAATGCTTGTAAATTCATAATACTTAACAAAATAATATTTCATCTCTTTATCCTCCCTGTTTTCTCTCGTTTCACACCCTTTTCCTTTATACTGTTTTTGTCTACCACCTGCCTATTTCATGGAACATACCTCGCATACCATGAGTTGGCGAGGTATTCTGCCTCTCAACGCTTTTCTCACACTTGAATGTTTCAAGTTTATGCTCATCTTACGCTAATTTTCAATCTTACGCTAATAAAATCAACTTGAGTATAAGGACAGCTTATACGGTTATATATTCACTCTTCGCAAAATCTTTCAAAAGCTGAGAAACCTTGAAAACGTAGAATATTTCTTTCTTTGATAATTGATCATTAATTTGATCATTAAATGTTTAATAAGTTTTTATAGAATCAAGGATCATTTTATACAGTTATCTGTACAATTTATCATTTTATAGCTGAACATTCGTCTGTAATAGGTTATATGTTTGCTACTAAAGTTTCATCCAGTCTACACGGATAAAGCATTCTTTATGCAGTCTTATGCTTCTACTTTTTGAAAAGTAATAGAATGAAACTTTTTACTTCTTTGATGATTGTAACGTCTGATCTAGTAATTTCCAATCTATAAATTCCGAAGGCAGGAAATGATTGCTACCACTGAATCATTCTCAGTTCATTCAGATTTTTAACATACACAGCGTTGAGCTTTCGTGGATATATTGAAAATTCTAACTTTCAATTCTATCTCAACAATTCAATTCAAAATTCTCAACAAAATTAGCACTCAATCACATTGTAGCTCTGTCCTTGAGAATTGTATATGTATTGGAATAGTAAACAGCTAAAACTCTTCTATTTCAACTAAAATTCAAATCTTTGAACGCCGTTTACTTGTTCCTGGAACGCTCCCGTTACAGCACAAACGTATTTGAAGTGAGATTAAGATGCTCGAAATACAATCAATTCAGTACGATTTTTGAAATAATATTAATCTTGATTGTTTAAAATACCATACTATGTGCTCGGATCGGAATATTCAGATGTCGGACCAATTAATAATATCAATATTGACGGACATGTACCTTATAATAATAGAATTCTGATGTTTTGGATCTTCATACTATCAAAGTCAAAAAAGCGTTATTATTTGTAAATGAGTTGAGAAATGATTAAAAGCTTTACAAAATGGAGAAATACTGAGCTACTGCTGAGCTGTAGTAGTTCTCACCAATTTTTGAAGAATGTAAACAAAAATTGAATTTTCAACTAATGAGATCACAAAAACCAGAAATCAAATGTCACTACTCCCTGTCACTTGGTATTGCTATTCAGATCATTAGACTTATTAGTGAATTTTTGTGACAATATAGAAACACAAAAATTTCCATAGAACAAAATTAATATCAAATATCGACTTTATTTAAATTCTATTCCGGCCATAACAATCCTTATTCCATAGAATTGTACAGATTCATTTTTAAAGAAGTAATTTACTATTGGCCCTGAAACATTGCAGCATTGATTTTATTCTTTGGATTCTGTTCAACTCAGAGATAGGAATAATTTCGAGGCATCTCTACATATTCTAGAATCATACCAAACGCCTCTTATTTAATTTTCTTACGCCCAGTTGCAAGAAAGTAAAATGATGTTATTTAACGTAACTAATGCAACGAGAACCAATTAATTTTACAAATTTTGCTGCTTTGATTCCAACAGATGTCGTCATTTTACGACGCATAAATTCAACTGTCATTCGTGCAATGGGAAGCATGTTTGTGAAGTAACTTCTTTCCATCGAAATTGTGTGCGAAAATATAAGTTGTCCATATTGTATTGTAAGTAGTTCACGAGGTTTCGACAGTCATATTCCAGTACTATGTAATAATTTCGAAGTGTAGGGAGGATTGTGACTCAGTGGAGCGACAAAGAGCTTTAGCTGACGCAAAGAGTAGAATTGAAAGTTAAACGGATGTTAATACTCTCCATTGGGCAGGTAATGAGGTCTGCGAAGAAGGCACAATGCGAGCTGATTGATAGCGATTTTTGCTGCCGGTCGCTCTGTGTTTAACGCCTCACAATGGAGTCTGAATGAATTCTTTTCGGTGCATGTGGGCCAGCCTTTCAGAATTATTAAATGACCTTTTGTCACGGCTATTGTCAAAGTCAACACTGATTGCACGATGTTAGTATTCACGGCTCAATGCTAGGCTATTCTCCCTTATTTTCTTCAGTCTTGCAGAGCCCTTTCGTTACACTCCCCCGATCCTCATCCCCACAGTTGAACCCTTCCCTTGGTTTCTACTACCTTTATCGGCCTCGCATCATTGCCGAAGTTAACACCACTCATCATGTTCCAGCGACAAGCAAGAACGATAAGTGAACCCTAAATCCCTTCGATTTTCCCATCATAAACCTCTCGAGTGCTTCAAGAGATGACTCACATCCAAGTGAGAGAATTATATGCTTAGTAACTCCTTGTTTACAACAAGTAGACCGATAATGTGAATAATATTTCATTATTGATATAATGTTTCAGTGTTTAAAGGCACTGCATGTAAATTAATTCTTTAATTTTTCACTTGTTGTAGGCCTATTAGGCCTACTGTAATAATTTTATTTTGATTGATTGATGATTGATGATTTAAAAATTGTGCAATTAGGAGAGATGGATTTTTCTCACAGTAAGGTGAAAGAATGAGACCAATGTAGTGCAATAGACAACACTGGTCTCATTCTTTCATCTAAGTATATTAATACTTAGTAGATTAATATTCGATATTGATGTTTCGTAGTAAACAATGTACAGTACTATGTACGACAATCTTTCACAATGTAAATGATATTTAAAATAAAATCAGATCCTTCACAACTCTTCAGATTTTAGTCTTTCACAGAATGAACACATACATACTTACTCTTCATTACATTCAGGCCTATGTTATTAAATTTATATTTGATGAATTTATTTATATTGAAGAAAAGGGAGGAAGTAAGTTCATTCTAAATCTTACATCTAAATTAACATTATTTATATTTGTGGGTGACCGAATCGAGTTAATGATAGCTGAGGGTCTCAGGATCTGAAATACAGAAATGAATTTTGAAAGCAAGTTCATTTTAGGTACGTTTTGAGCTCTTGAAAGTCTATGAAGATTCTTGGAGGTGCGTATTGCTGTTTGGATAAACATACTTGGATATTAAGAGTTGAAGACCCATATGAGATGAATTTTAGAAGTAAAATTTTCAATTTATCCAATAAAATACCAAGACTAACTTCTTTGTGCAAAGCCTAATCTCGCAAAAACGCTTGGTTTTTTGAAGTTGACAATCAATAATAGAACTTATAAAAGTTTATTTCAATCTTGACTTTTGTAATAAGAATTATAGTAATTTAATTTGGCGGATGGCGAATAGATAGATAGGTATGTTTTCTTGACGTTGCTGATGACCATAGAGTCCAATAGCAAAAAATAATACGTATCTATCTATCTATCTTTTCGCCATCCGCCAAATCAAATGAAACTTATCTTTTGAAACAAACTTATCTTCTTCACGTTAATTTCTATAAATCATTTATCAATGGAATCCGCATATCATTTTTTGTTTCTCCCCATTAGTTATTTGTCTGCATTTTCGAAGAAAGTTGTTATTTTTTTCATAAGTATTCTCTGTAACAAGTGCTTTTATGCAGGATTCTTGTCAACAGAATGCTCTGACTTTGTATATGAAGGTGATGTTTGTCATACAGCTGCCTCTCTGGGGAAATCTTTGTGATATTCAAAGTAGAGTATGGTATTGTGTGAATGACTTTTTCGAATATCGACTAAACTTTATCCCCAAGGCTTACAATACTCGATGAAAACCAAATTCAGTACAGAATAACCCGCTTAGAATAACACTAAAGCCCGTATGCACCATATTCGTTTAACTTTTGATAAAACATAGTTTCAACTTGGTTTGAATTGAGGATTAACTGTTTCAGCCAAGTTTAAACTGTGGATCTTTAGTTAAAATCAAGTTACGAATGGACTCTTTCAAGTTTTTGGATCAGTTTGAAAATTGAATCAATAGTGGATGAGAAGATAGGACCTGGAGTTGAAGAGCCTGGAAACTAACTCATTAACAGATATTTTCATCCTTACGTTCTTCAAAATCATTATTAATCCATTCGGTTTTTACAAAACCGTATACCTTCCTGAAACTGAAAAATGACCATTACATCATTTTTCGTCGAGAATGTGTTATTTTGAATCGATTTCGAATGTGATATTTGAATCGATTGACTCAAATTATACTCATGAGAAGATTGGAAACTAGTGGTGGTTTCCACAAATAAATTCGCATATTCGATAAATAGAATTCATTTCAGCGGACTGTATAGAGCAAAGTCAATTTCCTTTGATGCGAGATTGAGCGCCTTCGTTTTATTATTCAACACTCGAGATTCCCTACTTGCGCTATTGATATTTTTATTGAAAGTGTTTGTGCTGATGTGGGAAGAGGGATAACAGTGAATGGTAGAAAAGAATGGGGCATCGTAAAGAGTATATTGAAGGTTTGCGCTGAAAGAAAGGGATGGTATGAAGAGAAGAGAAGAGACTGACTATTGGTGGGTTGGAGCGAAAACCAAGATTGGAACAAGAGAATCGTAAAGTTACTATTTGAAGGGATGCAATTTGCCGTTGCTGCGCTGCGCTGCGCCACCCTCTCGACAAATCCTCCCCTCCCTTCCACTGCGACGCGATAAACAAAAAAATCAATTCTGATTAAACGTAATGCGAGGGGTGCGCACATTGTGTGTACAAGCCACGTTTATAGTCCATAATATCTTCATTTAATCCTGAATAACCACTTCTAACCCCTCCACGGCTGTCCCTTGTTGAAAAGAAAATAGGGTCTGATTGCACACAACCTCCGTACATTCAATTACCATTCAGCGTTTAAAACCTGCGCCGCGCCGACTAATCCTCTTCCAGCATCGCAATAATTCTCGCAGCTTTGTTATCTGCGGGCCACGGCGCCCGAATTAGGCAGTGATTTGCAACAGGCTCCTTGCCGCTCTCACCCTTTCAACACAGCCAACTTCTCTTTAGCCAAAAATTATCGACTCTCACACCGGACTAGACGGCTAATCTCGGCACCTGCACAAAGTAAGTGCCATCCACTAACTGCTCGGCAATATCCGCATTCTCTTTTAACCACTTTGGTTATCCTCGCATCACGGACAATCTCCAGTTTCCAGAATTAGTGAAACCTTCCAAAAGAATTCATCTTTCTCCACAAACAAGTGTACACTCAAATTCAAACTGGCCGACTTTTATTCAGTTAGTATCGATTCATTACATCACAACACTTACAGTGACATTCATTTAATTTGACGCTTGGCATTAGATAGATAGATAGTTAGAGAGATATCATTTCTCGACGTTGCTGATGACCGTAGAGTACGATGGCAAAGAGTATAGATAGTATCTCTCTATCTATGTAATTTTTGTCAGACCCAAATGAGTTCTACTAAAAATATTAACAATAGATTGGTGTAAATAGTATATATAAATTGGATGGTATAAATTTGAGGTTCCTCTATAGTCTCATTTTCCTGAGATGTCAAAACTGTAGGCTACTGAAGGCTTGATAGCAATTCAGAAAATTTGTAACCCTTTTAACAGAGATTATATTGAGGAGTGTGAGAAAGCATGAGAAAATGGTGATAGTGGCTTCTTCAATACTTTCAAGAAACCCGTTGAAAAAAATTATTCTCATAACTTGAAATTCATTGCATGAGCTTCTCTGCCTCATTAAAAGGATTATTTGAGAATCAAATCAAATTTATGAAGGAATTGATCATTCCTGAAACACTTATCACTGTCACTGAATGAGAATTTGATTCACACTCCTTGAAAGGAACAGAACAACGTTAGATATTTGTGTGAGGAAACATCAAGGGTTTGATATGGAATATCAACATTCATTCCAGACTTTATCGTTGCGAAGAAAATAGAAATATGGTTTCATGAAAAGTGTAACAAAGAATACTGCTGCATAACTTGTATATCGATAAGACGGTGTAGATGAGATACGTCCGGAAATTGCCAACGCTATTTGTAACATAGTCAATGAAGAGAACATCCAGCCTACCATCGATAACATGTTCGCTTTTCTCAACACATTTACAAAAGAATTCTCCTTTTTCTTGCCATTGCCAACAATGATATCTTGCACAGAATATAGACCACACTAGAGTTGGAATGTTTTACTTCTTTGTGCAAATGTATTCTGTATACAATATTACTTCTTTGGTGGTGAAATGTGTGGTAAACTATTATCAGTAATAGGAATAGTAGAGATAATTCATTCATTTATTCGTTTTGTCTATGTTAATAGATCACACATTCTTATTATTACAACAATTTTGCCTTGTTCCAAACGTGTATTGTTCATAACACAGGAACTCATAAACAACTTGGTCATCAAAGTGGACCGAATCACAGCCAAGATCACTATTTGAGCCTGGTATTAGTCGAAGTCGCTCTTGCTTTTCTAGTTAATAACCCAGGACAAGATGTTAATCTTGTCTCTCCTTTGGCAGTACTTTTTCATTATGTTTTCAATATTCTAGGTTCATCTATTTCTTTTTTATCAACCATTCCCTCAATTTTGTGTATTAGTAAAGATGATATTACGGTGGTTTCATTCCATATTTAATGAAAAGACTAGAAGTTGTAACAACCACAATTTTATTAAGATAACGAGATACCGGTTTCGGTTGCTACAGCATTGTCAATCCGGTTTGAAACCGGTATCTTTGTCTTAATAAAAATGTGACAACTTCTAGCCTATTCATCCAATTCCCTCAATCCATGATGGTTTTATCGTCATTTCGTTCGTCCATTCATCCACTCACAAATATTTCCGACAGCAATGTTACATTTCAAAGCGGTTCCGCATTCTTATTATTTTTTCCAGTTCAATATTATTATCAAAGTCAATTTCCATGATATAACAGGTTTTAAAAGTTTAGTAAACTATTCATTACTCAAAAGTATTACATGCTGCATGGTAGCAACACTGAAGAGATCCGATTATAACAAGATTTGGTGGGCCAGTCAAGCCGTTCCATTCAGCACTGTACAAACAGATTGACAACAACGCAATTAAATTAACCCCGACCATTCAGCTGATCGATTCACTCGATGGATAGAATCGCAACAAAGTGCTGAAAGCAAATGACCCTCCCACCAGACACAGTAGGTCAAACGACTATTGTAATCTCACAATACAATTGTTCAGTTAGCTGTATGATTGACAACTGGCTATTGTTCGATCAAATTGCTCGTGTGGATTTGCCTTTATTCTTCTGTCGTTTGCTCCACAATAATATCGATTATTTTCATTAGGACTTGATAATGGCTCTCGAATCAAAATGTTTCGAAAATTTCAATGGTGAATGCGAATCGTGTAAATCGAAGGAATTGAGATACGACTTCACCAGAACGTGTTCGCGAGAACTTATTCAATTGGAAATCAATAGCCACTTTTCCGAATACAGATTGTTTTACATGAGAATTTTGGTGTTGGTGAATCAGATAAAGTAATGTCTCATAACAACTTTCAATTAATCGAGTTCAGTTTTAAAAATCGTCATAGAGATACTGCAGTCAATGAATGATGACTACAATTTCTAGTCGAAGGTGTCCAAAATTACTAGTGGTATGATAACTATAATAACTAACTCATTCAACTTGAATGTTCTCTTACTTGAAGAATCAAGTTTTCAGACAACATAAATTAAATTCCAATTGCTTAAATCACATTGAATGCCTCAATCATATTATAACTTAACAAACTTCAATAACCAAGAAGACTACAATTTTGTTGTTATAATTGTTCAACCAAAGATGTCATCAATTGATTTCGAGGAGGATATAATTGGGATCTGAAGAACAGTAATAGGAGGTGAAAAACCCCCATTCTCATGAAAAAAACATAACTCTCCACACTGAACAGGAAAACTATTTCTATTTTTACTAATCATTCAATTGTCAAATAAATCAATTCATTATAGATCCAATATCAATCGAGTAAACCATAAAATGACTATTTGACGAAGCCATATTCTCGACACCGAGAACCCATATTGAGATCTTCCAAATAACCGCCGTCAATTTTAATCGGCTGCAATCAACAGTAAGTCATCATCTGAAATGTATTGAACACTGATAAATCTCTTACTAAATGATAGCTTATTAGCATTATGGTTAGCTGTAGAAAGTGTGAAGTACTATAAAATAGTGGATCAAAGAATAGGCATACAGTGTTCCAATTTCCCTAGTTATGGGAATACAGCCTGATTTGAATGCAACGAACAAAAGCGAGTTTTATTTGAGCACCGCCAGGTGGCCGAGATATGATTGTCCGGATTAGTGGGCTTTGAAATTGTTAACAGGCAAAGGTATGCTGCCTGATGTAACTGTGGCTGTACTATTATACACACAGCGATCCATTGACAAGAGACAAGCATTTAGTTGACAAAGAGCAGAGCAGATATCAGGCGTTGTGACCCCCAATCAATAGGCCCATTCATGCAGCGCCCTTCCTACAGCACAACACACTACAATCTATTTATCTATTCAAACACTACGGGCTCACACTTATAATACGGGCTTCAATATTTACAGCACACAACTCTCCACAGATAAGGAGAGAGCAAGTCTCCATCGGAAGTGGGAGTGCTCTCTATGCGTGATAACCGAATCGGCCCTAGTGGTCGCACATGGGGTGGGGGGTGAGCAGACACCCTCGAGATTGCGCGAAGGAAACACACAAAAACTGGAAGAAAGAAAAGGATAGAATTAAAAACGAATACTCCGGAGATAGCCTTCTACCACGCCTTATCGCGTTCCTCTCTTTTGTGTGCTTCGGCTTCTTTCATTTGTTGTTTATAGGTAACTTCCTTTTCCTTCCTCGAGGAAATTCAACCTCACTTCTATTGAAATACACTAGATATTCAGAAGGCGATAGGAAGACACCGAACTAGTAAAGAAGTATCTATAGTACAATGCACTGAATGAAATAACGTCATTCAGGCTGTAGAAGAAAATGGAATGGACAAAGTGTGAATGGAAAAGATATAGAAACGTTTCTTTGCAATCTTTTTCCTGGCAATGAATTGTATTTTGTGTCAATGTTTGGCTGCTTGTGACCACAGGACGAAATGATACTCTACACACAATTATGTCAATAAATTATTCATCTCCCAAAAATTGATACAAATTTGCAAACATTTATATTGGTGATGGTAAAAAATATTGAGTAAGAAGTAGATGAAGTAGATTTAATGGTAATAATAGACATCCTCTTCAGGGAAAAGACTAGGTAGAATAGTGTGAGAAGGAAAGTACAGTATTTCCATCCTGAATGACGTGAAAGAGGATATTAAAATCGAGTAAATGTGTATTGCTACGTTGAATCATGATTATGTTGATGGCTACACTCATCAATTATTTGAAAACATATCTCTCGGCACAAATATCTCTCGTTTGCTTGGATGATGCAGACATGATCAATCGTTGGATGATGCTTCTCAACGTTTTGCAACATGATGTATTTAAACGCATGACTATAATAAATTATTCTATTATTATTCTCCAGTAGGCATCCAAAGATGTTACCCCCGGAATAATTGGAGAACAAACTTTGGAGCCAAAGAATAAGAATTCAATTAAATGAAATATCTTCATTTCTGCAATAAAACCAATGATTTTTGTATTTTGGCAAAATAAACTATTTGAATTTTAATTTGATTCAAGCCAAATGAAAGTAATAATAATTATTGATTGGTTCATAGTGGTGATAAAAACAATAACGAACCAAATTTCAATCCCTCCAAGAGAAAAACAACGGGGAACCAACTCTGTAGCTGGCTTTGTTCATGGATTCCAATATTGTTTGTATGCAAAATGGTCTAATTGTTGGAGTTGAATGGAGTGATATGTCGGAGGGTTGGCGGAGTGGGTGTTTAGACGGAGGCAATCCTCTTAGCGCGTCGGCGGACATGTGAGCGCTCTCTCATGGCCATTGTGTGTCCGCCAGTCAATGCGCAAGAGTTTCAGCTTCCTTATCGGATCCAGAACCATTCGTGTATCTCTTTTCATTTGTTTGAAACAATGGGTGCGCGCGTCCGAGGAACAAAAATCGGTTCCGTGCGCATCTTCTTGCCGACAATAATGCAATCAACACTGGCGACAATGTGCTCTAATCAGTTCCGACAAAGCCGTTGTTCGATTCCCAGCCTCACACTCTCACTCCACCCTGTTCGTTGTCTCTGCCTCACTCACACTCACTCATTTTCTCCCACTCATCACCCGACAAACGCAAAGTCTTCTCATTCTTATTTGGACTGATGCTATGATTGATGAATTGCAAAAAAGGAACGCTGATCTCGTGTGTGAGAAATTGAGGAATATAAATGCCAGGCTTGTTTCTGATGTGCCCTCATTACCTATTCCTCTCATACCTCAACAGAGCATAGCTCTTGACCTTCGCTTAGGCACTCCGCATATTGCACCATAGTAATATATGTTGTTCGATTATGAAAGATGTATTATAGTTCTATGTATTACACTTGGCACACGCTCAGCCCATGCAATCCCCACCTAGATTCCACGCCCATGAATGGGTCTAACACCTCATCTTTGAAGAACACAGTCAGAACCGAGCCATGGACAACGCCACCGTGTGATTCTTCATCTTGAGTCAGAATCATACGAGGAAAATATGGCAGTACTGACGTTATTTAGGCAGAGAACAAAACGAAATAAATTTATACGTAAAAGGAGTTCCTATGAAACTTCTTTAGTTTCTTGAAACTAGTTAGTTTTGGAAGTAACTCCAGAGATAGCAGAGAATGTTGTTAGGCAAAGTTTTCGTCTTAACAAGAGACAATTTTCTTGACAAGAAGAAATTTATGAACTGATCAAAGAAGACATAACTGGAGGAGAGTGCAACTCCCAACAATCAATTAGTAGACATCCATAAAGTGGGAAGAAGCTATCCGTATGTGCCTTCTTGTACAAGACATATCCGTTTTTCTGTGTCCATCTTCAGAAAAACCAAACCACAACCCACGAAGTCTGTTAATCCGAAACATAGTTTTTTGTGTGGAAACCTGTAATGAAGAATAAGGAATTATTCGACTCATTCAGTAGGAAATTCATCTGTGCATAAATAATATTACTCCTTATACTTCTTTTATTTTTTATGTTTTCCTTTCCTAGTTTATCATACCACCATTATAATTCAGATAGATATAAAAATGTGAACAATTTTGAACTATTTGCTTGTTCACAAAATAGGGCTTGAAACACAAAACTTGTTTTGTGTCTAAATCCTTCAATACCCGGTCATAGGGGTTGAGAAAAATAATTAGAGGTATTGAAAAATGACAAGAAGCGTAAGTAGATATTGTAATAATGTACAAAATTATTGCAATAATTACATTCCCAATGTATAACCAAACACAGTTCAATCTATAATTGGGGAGAAAATATTTATAGTATCTAAGTAGTGGAATTGTCTTTAGTATAACCAATAACATCGATTTCTCTGAAACGTTCGCTGTTTCTGAATGTTGCAGGGCGCTTCACATGAAAGAGCACCCAGACTACAAGTACAGGCCACGGCGAAAGCCAAAGACGCTGGTACAGAGAAAAGAGCCGAAGTTCGGTGCCTTCTCAATGGACCCCAGTCAGATACCGCGCACCCTGCTGCCACCGCCTCCACCGCTGCTCCACGACGGAGACCTCAAGTTCTCGAGAGCCCTCCTACCCTCACCGTTCTCTTACCCGCTCTACAAACTGCAGACGGATGACGGCAAGATGGCGGCTGATTTAGCGCTGCAAGCACTGTACGGCAGCTCACTCTACTCGGCGCATGCAGCTGCTGCAGCTGCAGCCGCCTCTTGGCCGACTGCCTCTAGTCTGCTGCCCTGCAGCTGTGAGCCGCCCCCGCCGCCGCCCCCACCCAGCTCGTCACCCGACCCCGTCAAGCGGCCTGTCACCTATCTGCTTGGCGTCAAACCTGAAGACAGGTATGAAGAAATTAATTTGCTGCTAAATTCTGTAAAGTCTGTTATAGGTTTTTTTTTATAATAGTCAAGGTGATATTGTGTTAGTTTATCCATATTGAATAAAAATACTCGAAGTGTCATAACCACAAATTTATTAGAATAACGAGGTATAGGTTTCTGTGAACGAGGAGTTTATTAGAGATTGATAATGGTGTAACAACCGAAACCAGTATCTTGTTATTTCAATAAATTTGTGGTTATGACAACTGCGAGTATTTTATTTAACTGTAATCCCTTTCCAGTTGACCACAATAGTCGACTAGTTAACATTGTTATTTCTGGAAATCTAGGTATGAAAACGCTTGTTTCCTCTTATAGGCTTAAAAAGAGAATTCTCTTATAAAATATTTTTTCTTATTTTCTATTATAAAAAGAGGGATTATGTATGATATTTTGATTAGCGTTTATCCTTACAAATCATACATGAAATCTCATAGATAGGTCGACTGGAATGTGCCATCAGCCAGTCGGTTTATTCAAGGAAACTCCAAGATAATTTATCATATTAAATACCAGGTATGATACAATAGTCGACTGGCAACGTATAAACGCGGTATAAGTTATTAGAATTGATGAAAGAATGTTATCATGTTGAGCATTCGTAGTTAACTAACACTTAATGTCCGACATTAACACGTCAACAATTGAAGAAAGTCATCCCATTCTACTCCATAACAAGGCTAAAAATTGAATTAAGCACTTCACATCTTTATATACAAAATACAAATCATTTTATTCCAATCATATTTTGGAAGTATTTGACAACAGAACAGTAGTTCTTGTACAATTTTTGAATCGCTTCATCCCACTACAGGAATGATTATCCGTCTGTCTTCTGGATATTATGAAGTACAGAAATAGTTTGCAGAGTGAATAGTTTCAAATCAAAATCAAATCAAAGTTCATTCATTAAATTTACAATACGAAGTGAGAATCTATAACATAAAATACAAATAGTAGGCTACAAAGAAATTTAATTGATGTGTTGCAGGTACTCGCAGCACGTTATTTGAAGACCGCTCCCGGTCCTCCCCGCCAGGGGGGGTCTGGGAGCAAGCCTCTGTCCGTGGTGGCCCAGTCTGACAGCCGCCTCCACGCCGCCCCAATCTGCCACCCCCACCCCCGGGGGCAGCAGCTCACCGCCCGAGCGACCACCTTCCAACAGACCTGCCTCCAATAGCAGTGGCCACGACCACATCTCTGAATAATCCACATTTCGACTTTATCTATAATCTGCGTTCAAATCTCCTTCGAATAAGCATTGATATGAGTGCTTGAAACGTCTTGTCAGATTGTTTCAAAGTCCTTTAAATCTGGAGCTATTAATGAAGTCTCTTTGAATATTTGACAAGATTATTGTACAAGAAATATCAGTCCAATATTTTAAGAGACCTCATATAGCACAAAATTTGAAACAATTTAATGATATTTATGCTAAGGTCTATGCTGTATGAAAATTTCTTGAAATATTGGTAGAGATTTGAAACGATCTGAAGGTCTCTGAAGCAATTTAACAATACTTTTAAAGTATTTCAAACTATATCATTCGATGACAATTTGATAGTCTACAAAACACAAAGGCTTTATAATACAGAGTAGAATCACTCAAAATTTTATATAAAACATAATTTAATTGAATGAAGCATTCAATTTTTTTCGAATATCGTGATATGTCATAAGATTTTAAGAAGTTGAGTCTTTGTGAAATGGATTGAAATTCAAGAAAAATGTAACTGGTTTGTTTTTATTATAGCCTACTGTTAAATTTTCGTTTTGAAATGAAAACTGTTTAACTTATAATGAGATTTCTCAACCCATGTTATAAACATTCTTATTCACAAATAATAGGATAACATGGAATTAGTATCTGTAAAGTAATTCAAATTGAGATTTTTTAATCATGAATATTTTTCTCACAGAATAGTGTTTAATGCTCATTCCTTAGATATTTATGTTATTCTGACTCTGAATAAATTATTGAAGGCATTTATTAAAGCTGACTAATGCTTTTATAGAATAATTTATTATTATTTTGATCCTGATTGAACAATCTTGAATCTAATTGAGAGAGAGATTATCATTATTTGTTAACAAATTTTTCTTTTGAACCAATAATTTTTTGAACACAAAACAGTGAAATGCTCAGTCTGAAAATTGAATTTGCTAATATTCCATTTGAGAAAAAATTAAGAGTATAAAGCTAGATTTTTTGTGTTTGTAGAATACAAACTATTAAAAATTATATTATAAGAGATAATCGAAACAGTTTGATCTCCAACCAAAACTAAGCACTCTCAATTTTGAATTATTTTGTTAGAAATAGATATAATGTTATCAATTTATTTCCTCAATAACATTCCAAAATTGACATTGACAAAACAATGAGTTATGATATGATTGTAGATATAATTATTAGATCTTGTTAATAAATTATTCCGAGTACCGCACCTTGTAAAAATGTAGAATAATTTGTAAATATAATATTATATTATCATTGTTTGGAACTAGTATAGAAAAGGCATTAATTATTTAGCACTGAATGTATCTACCGTACTTAAAATTAAATCAAAATATCAATTAGAATAATGGATGTTTGTTTTTATTATATGTGATCTAGACGAGGATGAATGTGAATGTCAGTTAGAAAACATGGTCGATTGAAAATAAATGAAAATGTAAAAAGAATATTTGCCTAATTTTTTCACCCAACCAAATATTTGAATACCCGTAGAATCATCAGATAGGGAGAAAAGTTTGTTTTGATAATCAATGTAAATACCTTTAAAAACCTTGAAATATGTTTCTTCTCTTTGATAAAAAGGATTATGAGGTGATACCTATATGAGACTAAGTTTAAAGTTCAAAAAGTTATCGATGGTAGTGTATGGAATATGATGAATACTCAAAAGTATTGAGAAGTCGAGATGAAGTGGTCAATATCCCTAAGAACTAAGTGGGCATTATTCTTAGCAGAAAAAATAACAAATTTCTTTGTGACAAGAATAATATTCCATTCAAAATACAATTTTGATCATTTCATTCATGTTTGTGTAATGGAATATAGCCTACTTTGAAAGTAGGTATTTTATTGAACTTGGCTTCATGGTGTTTTTTGTTGTGATGATGCCCACATAAGCTCTTAGCTTGTGCGTGGGTAATGGGAAGGATGATGATGAGATATGAGTGGACTTACTGCTTTAGGTAGGTTCCTAATATAAAATATTAATATTGAATAAATATTTTTAAACAAAACGTTTTTTTTGCGCGACAATTGTTTCTTGCTGGTATATTGCTCATTACCAAGCCATTCAATTGAATAAATATCTAAATTTTCTTAAAAGATTTCTTTATCTGACGATATACTGCATTATATAGACTAGATGCAGTGTGCTGTTGAATTTCAAACATTGAAAGAAAACATTTGATCTCAAGATGTTCAAGATCCAAATGGGCATTACATGTATAGTCCCTCACCAAATAATAACACCACTCTTGAAATCATCTGGTAAACTTGAAAGGCAAAAGTCATGTCCAGTTTGTTTTTTCTTTAAAAAACCTTCAAAGTAAGCCTTCAGTGAGGCATCCCAACCCGAGGCATTTAGAGTTATAATTTGTTTTCTACAAGAAAGCTGGAAGATGTCATTACCAGAGTGTACACATGGTGTAAAAACCGAAGCCATTTTCTCGTTATTTTGATAAATACTGTATTAGGGCCGGTTCATGAGCTCGGGATTTAGCCAAGTCCTAGACTAAAACGGGTGGCCAACGTAGCATCGACAAACGTTACCGTAGCCTCGACATTATGTACTAAGGGCTCTCTATGCTGCTAACCCATTAACCTGTCGAAACAAACGTTTGTCGATGCTACGGTAGCCACCCGTTTTAGTCTAGGTCTAGGACTTGGCTAAATCCCAAGTTCATGAACCGGCCCATGTGGTTTTGACCAAGGTTAGTGGATAGAGATTCTTTTCGTTGTTCTGGTTGTGTTGTGACAACTTTTACTCCCAGGTTGCACAAAGGTGTGTTAAGCTCTATTTATCACCAATTAACAATATTAAATCTTATAATAATAATAATCGAGGATTAACTTTAATCCACTTCTGTACAACCGCTTCCCAGACTTTTTATTCAATATGGTATTTGCATTTCACACAATATCACCACCACTCCACACTACTATAGGCTACAAAAGGAATAATTATGTATTTTACCTTTTATAAGCCATAATTCAAATACACATACACTACATCAATGTCAAGAATGCCAATATCTAGTGCTTTTTATATCACATGCTACATAAATATTTCACCTTATCAATTATTCATAGAAGAAACTCCAAAAAGGGACTTGTACCGGCGTCGGAAAATGTAAGTGACGTATTCCATTATCTGAGCTGTGGTCGTATTTTGACGGCAATAAAACGCCTGGTTTCAACTGGACCTTCGCTGGCGAGTAGCAAAATGAAGTGTTCAGTGTTGTGAGCTTTTATTGGATACAGCGGGTCTCCCTTCCGCAGTTTCCTTTGCATATCTGTGAAGTCTTGAACAACGAGTGGGTGTAAGCAAGGGTCGAAGTAAAAGGTGAATTTATCGTGAATAAATCAAAGAGGGAGCGAACGTCTCTGTATACTGCTTTTGGTCGGTATCTTAATTATAAGAAGCGGGGTGAAAAATATTCGAAGAAGACGGCCAACCGGAAGCGGGAAAGAAAACTCGTTTGCAGTTATCGCAAGTAGGGGGCGCTCCGGGTGGGACAATATTTCTCAAAAGGCAGAATCCGGGAGAAATATGAAACTCGGTGTCCGGCCGCTGACCGCCAAATATCCTTACAACATCATAATGCGCGACTTTTCTTTCAGATATTCTCCATAACTCAGTCGCGATAACCATCGAGCTCCTTCCTCGCCTCAGAACTGACTGGGGTGGCTTCGCTTTTATTGGCAATTGTATGGCCAACGTTCATTGGTCGAGCGTCACTGCGTAGAACCCCAACTTTCCTAATAAATATTCCATAAAAAAATACTTTCGGTCTTGTACTTTCTCCTTGTTGCAAGACTTATTGTTTTCTATTAGAGAAAGTTATACGTACAGTTTCAAATCATAAGAATTATTATGAAACATGGAATTTATTAATGCTGTTTGTGAGACGTGAGATCTGGAACAGGTTTTGCTATCCTACTTTCCATGATTATGAAATAAGCTGTTGATAGATTGATCTACTGTTGATAGGAAACAGGAGTTAGATGGACAGTACGACGTTCTAGAATAGGACAAGCTGCTGGATATTGAGGATTACCATTACCAATAGTCTTTTGAATTCCGTAGCGGATCACGGGTAAACTTCCATTATAAACTATTGAAAAGCTATCAAAATGTTCATCACCATCATTTGATTTATACTTTTTACTGTCATTCATTTGATGTTATAGATCCAATGCAAACTAGATGAAACAAAACAGTTCCGTTTTGACTAGAGTTGTTTGCTTCAAACCAATAGGACAGGTTTAGCGTTGAAGTAGTTAAGACCAAAGGATGTACACCGCATAAGACAAAACGTTTTGTTTGTCTCAGTCGGTCTGGAATACGTATACGTCTTATGTTTTGTGTTTTTGTCGAAAAAACTTTACTGTTGTTTCGTTTCATTTTGTGTGCATTGGATTTTAACTCTTTAACAACTACAAGAGTTGTGTCTTGTATGTACAAGTGTTGAGTTAGAGCTTCTTTACTGTCTTTCTTTAATCTTATAATTCGTGATTCTCTCTTTAATTGTAACTGTCTCAACTTTCTGTTTTTGTTTAATTATCAAATATTCATCAAGCTTTGATTGTGTATAGTCTAATTTATATCCAATAATTTTATCGATTTAAAGAATAGAAGATCCTACCTTTCATTAAATTCATGATGAAAATGTAATCGCTAATTAATAAGTAATTCTTCAGAATATTGTATTATTCAAGTATGTTACAATTATTAAAACATAATCCAAAGTAAACAGAATCACGTAGAATTTTATAGGCTTATTCAGTTATTGATTCAAGTTTTTACTGCTTTTCAGTAGTTATTGATTCAACTTAATATTAGGCCTACAATATGGAATAAATTAGAAGGCTTTCATGATTGAAATTCATTTATCAATATGATTAATAAATTATAGTAAGGGCAGTTCATAGAAAAAAATTCAAACAGTTCAATTCCTCATTTTCTGATCCACTAAAAATATTCTAGCGAATCAACATCAACACGGAAATTATGGTAAGTTACAAATTTGAGAAATATAAATCAAATATATACCAAATTTGAAATGATTAACTCATTAACTTATATAACTAAACAAAAATTTTCAATTTTTGAATAAATAATATATTACAATTTTTAAATAATATATTACAATGATTATCACTTACAAAAATTTTCAATTTTTGTAAGTGATAATCATTGTAATATATTATTTTTTATGATATTCCATTTTGTTATTTTAAGTTAGGTAAGTTATGTATTTACATAATGTAGACCAGTGGCTTTGGGGGCTTAAGCTCCCCAAACCAAAAGTCTGGATGCGCCCCTGATGTAGAACCTCCAAGGACAAGCCAAGTATGCAAAAAGTGAAGAAAAACTCATAAGCAAAATAGAATAGAATATTGAATATCTATTTTTTGTGATGAGGATAATCAGTTTCAATTTTGAGCGCTCTGTTATTGTAAAAACAAACAAGTAAAAAAAACATTAATTCATTTTGGGTCTATATTCTGGTTACAAACTTAATGGGGAGCATCAATTACATTGAATTTGATCAATTGAATTGAACTAATAAATTGAAATAAATTCCTCATAGCCGGTTTATTTAGTTGTAATAAAAAACGAATTTGTGCCCACTATCACTTCTTCACTTTTGAATTTGGCGGTAATCGTGAAGCTACGCAGCCTTGTTTCCTTCAGAACTAGGAGAGATAAAGTTTACATTGAACGAACTCACTTCCCAGTGGAAAAATTGATATCACTCGGTAGAAAATGATAGTCTTGAAAGGATTATCATAAAAAATATTTGAATAGCAGAAATAAAAATACAATGTTCATCTTCCCAAAAAGTAGAATGTATTGATTCGTCATGTTGGTACCTCTGTTACAGCCAAGTCTTTCATTTCAGGCGTCGGTGTTTCCGCTGGGGTTATCGTCCACGTGTTTTGATTAATTATTCGGATTTATAAGGTAATTAAATGTATTAAAATCTATATTATTAATATTTTTACAATAATAAAACACCATTTACTTTATATATTTTGAAGTAGCTGTTGTTCCTTCGCTTCTAGTTTAGTACGTGGTACCACCTTCTAGCCTATTCATATGTTGTCTTCGTAACTCAGGTTTCTCCTATAATCAATATTTCACTGAAATTACTAATTCCTCGCAATTTCAAAGCTTTATTGTACTGAATACCTATCAATTTTCATTTTACATTTTCGAAATTTGTTGGATGTTCAGCTATAATTTAGTGAGACAGTGAGTGGAGTTGGTTAGGTTATGTTACTTCCCAACCGCATTTACAAAGTTGTGAGTACTTATGCATGGTTATTTCGCCTTTAGACCCAATATTATTCAATTTCGAGGATTAAATCTTATTGATGAGAGATTTTAGTTCCAGTTATCACAAGTAAACCCATTTCGCCTGTACCTCCTGATTTCAATTGGTTGATTTGGATTTTGAAATGTGAAAAAGGGGCAAAGTACCATAACTGGTCAACACTATTATCAATATTGAAATCAACTGTTGTATTATATAGCTGGTTAGTGGTGAATTGGTTGGTTTTATATCAATTCTTTCAATATCGATAATAGTATTGACCAGTAAAGTTATAGAACTTCCCCTGAAAAAGTAGCCCAGTGTGTGCTTGAAGCATCCTAACCTAACACTAAACAAATATAGGCTAATACTGTAATACTGCACTTCATAATGATCTTTTTTAGCAATATATTGATTTGCCATTCCAACACTAAGTAGCTTATGGCCAAATGCTTATTCATTAGCCTACTCCAGATTTGATAAAAATCAAATTTTACCTGCTCAGTTTCTTATCTTTAAATTTGTAGTTATAATCGATTTGGCTTAATATTCCGTTTAAAAACCATTTTAAAATTTTGCAACGCTCACTTATCGTTAATTTTTATAAAATAATTCTAATTCTCTAACCTTACTGAATTTGGTGGTCATCACTCATCTCATAATGATAGATTCACTTTAAAAATAACTCAGAGTCAAACCAAATTGACAGTATAAAAATTTTGAATATTATGTAAATTAGCGCTCACTAATTTATTTTTAAAAGAACTTATATTCAATTTATTCCTGGCTCTTTTCAGAATAGTAGCTCAACTAAAACTTTTCAAATTTGTAATACAATTTAGTGGAAAAAAACACAACCAAACCACCGCTCCTTAGTGACCTCCGCATAATTGCCCTGATATTAGCTAGGTTAGGTTCAAGTTGTTGGAAACTAGAATATCTCAATCAGGCAGTTAATACTGTAATCAGCCTGTCTATTAGAATAGGCCTATATAGGAATTAGTAATTTATTAATACATTAAACTCCTGGTTAACCGAGCCTGTCATTCAAAAATAACAATCATAAATAAAAGTCAGAATAGAGAGGGTAGAGGTTATCTCAGAACACGGTAAAATGATTTTTTGCTTAGGCTACAGGTCTGTAATTGTGATTGTTATATGTTTTTGCTTCCAATAAACCAGCTCTGTAACCTTTCATGGGATTTTAAATCTATTTTACCGTAACTAAACTAAAACTTCGTATTATACTAGTTTTTCTGTATCCTAGGTCGTCCCGGTCCCAATTACCTCGGATAATCGGGAATCTAATGTTTTGGGCATTATCATTTTTTGTAATTCAATGAGATAGTTGAATTACAAGTGAGATGGAGTATGGCTTACAATATGACTTGATATTGTTGATACTGTCAAGGAAGGCTATTCATTGTAACAATAAAATACTAGTTTGGGTTGTTACTCAATAAAATCTCAATAATTCTAGAGGTTGTTTTTACATGAATTCATTCATCCACAATAATTGTGCAATATGGGCATGCATGTCAAGCATTCTCTAGTCGTAGAAATATTTAGTTATATCGTACGATTCTGATGAGTTCCTAATATTTTTATATTTATTTAATACATTCATACACATTACAGGCTTACAGCTTGAGCCAAAACAAACCTTATTGAGATCTACTGAAATTACAAGAACGAGAAATTCTAATCTACGTAAAAATGAATGAAAAAAAGAGAATGTAATAAATAGATTCTATTATTGAAAAAGCAACATATATACAACAAATTAATAAAGAGTATATTAGTACTAGATGAGAAAAAATGAAAAGTAAAATAAAATATAGATACAAAATGCAAATTCTAAAATTTAAGAGCTCCATAACATTTTTTACTGAAATTACGCAAATTATCGGAGAAAGTATCAATAATCGGATTTAATCTATTGTACAGTCTTATCGTTTTTTGAATGAAGCAATGCACATGGTGTACAGTGTATGTTCTATCTAATGGAAAAAGCATTAGGCTATTAATTAATCTTGGCCTATTTGGTGGAACAAAGAATTTAAGAAATCGGATAAATCGATGGTTCTTCAACAGTGTATTTCAGTGTTCAAAAGCATACTAACTTCAATTAATATGAATTTAATGTGATCAATATTTAATTATAAGGGCAAAACCAGGAAATAGGTTCAAGTAGAGTACTGTATGTACAGGGTGTTTCAAAAAGGTCTTTCAACTTTGAAAATGCATATCACTTTTTCGAAAAATTACAAAACTGAATTTGATGTTGTTTTAAGGTAAAACACATCAAGTTTTGCTAGCATATTATGGAAGTTTTCTCAGTGCTCTGTGATTGGTCTGACGTCATTGACGCTTATGCAGAAAAATTGACACCTACCTTGATAATATGAATTTTATGATTTCTTATGTTTTATTGAGCACCATTTTACTATGAAAATTCATGCCAATCATAAATTGAAGGCCTACTCAGTTAGGAGTATCATTAGCTGTACTAGGTGAAAAAATTAAATCATTGTTGTTGCTAACTTTGATATTGTGAAGCCAGCTAGCACGCTCTGATCCAGAGCAGACAGTCATTTTTAACAAAACTGCCGCCAGCGCTTGCTATTCTGCCGCCAGTGCTGCCGGCGCGATTCTTAAAATATGCTGCCGCATAAAATAGTTATAGAATAATTCATTGCTTGGAATTTTTTCCTTAGGGTGCGGATGCACGATGAGATGAGTGCATGTTGTGAATGACATTTGCAATTCAATTAAATGGGAAATGTCATCCACAAGATTTATAGTATGCATGCAAACTGTGTATCGAGTATCCGCGCCCTTACTCACCAAGACAACTTGAAATTGTTATCAGTTGGTTTATATAATTATTTTAAAGATAGATTATGACAAGTGTTTTCCATATTTTTGTATGTTTCATTCTTGAACATGATTTTAATTTCATGATTAATTACGTAGTTTATTAATGGTGTTGCTGTCTTCTTATGTTACAGAAGTGATGGCGGATACAAAGAAGAAGGTGGCCTTTTCACCAGCTGCTGGCAAGCCTGCTGCAGCCAAGGCCGGAGGCAAGAAGGAGTTCAAATACGGCGCACCGAGGAACTACGACCTTGGCAATGGACTCTACAGGTTCAGTCGCACCAAGATGTTCCACAAGAAGGCTCTGTGGAAGTTTGTCGACAAAAAGAACCCGAAGAAAGAGACGCCCAAGAAGCAGTTGACCAAGGAGAAGACCATTGGCGGAGAGAAGAATGGAGGCAAGCGTATTGTTAGCTTGGCCAAGAAGACCAGGTCGTACCCGACTTGCGACAGGATCAGGAAACATCCAGCCAAGAAGTGCTTCAGACAACACAAGCGCTCCCTGCGATCCACTCTCCAACCAGGTAAAGTTGTCATTCTGCTGGCTGGTGTCCACAAAGGCAAGCGGGCAGTGTTCCTCAAGCAGCTCGCCAGCGGACTGCTCCTCATCACCGGCCCATTCACACTCAACGGCGTGCCTCTTCGTCGCATCCACCAGTCCTACGTCATCGCCACATCGACGAAAATCGATATCTCGAAAGTGGAGATTCCATCGAACATCGACGACGCCTACTTCAAGAGATTGAAGGCGAAGCGCGCCAAGAAGGAGGATGGCGATCCATTCGTCGCCAAGAAGGAGCAGTACAAGCCCTCTGAGCAGAGGAAATCAGACCAGAAGGTAGTCGACGGTCAACTTATGAAGGCTATCAAGACCGAGAAGGACAGTATTTTACTCAGAAAATACCTGTGCACCATGTTTGGTTTGAGAACCAACCAGTATCCACACAGAATGAAGTTTTAGGTTTTTGAATATCTTTTTTTACTATCGATAAGTATGATGACTAACTTCCTTTGACTTGGAAACTTATATTCATATTTATCAATTGTTCGAAAATTATAGAAAACTTCCAAAAATCCAGACTTTTGTCCTCATTAATTGCCCTAGTTTTGCTTTAGTGCAATACAGTAGGCCTATGTATTAACAAAAAACTATCAACAAATAGATTTAATACAAGCATTCAAGCTCAAATTTAAATCAGACATATAAAATTATTTGTTAAGAACCCTGCTATAACACATCCTACAGTAGAAATTGGTCAACTGAATATTTTCAAATTAATATTGTAGAATGTGTTCTTTAGCAGGACACTTGCATTATGGTAATCCTATTAATTTGAAGTACTATCAATATTTTATTATTTCAATGAGATCCAATGGCTAAGACCTGAGATAATATTGAGCTGATCACCTTGAAAGTTTTATTTTTACAAAGTAGATTTATTCTCACATTCAATAGTAATTACGTGTGAACGATGCAAAATTTACATGAAAAGTCTGTATGCATTGTTTCTCTCTTGAAGTGTTTGAAATTCAATTTTGAGGCTGTGATTTGAATTTGAACATATTTTCTAAATTCTTCTTGAGTTCATGACTAATCTATTTTTTATTTATAAAAGTACTCATGTTCACATGATAGAATGTCATTCATGAGCCAAAAACGAACTATTTATAAAATAAACATTATTTTGTTGAATAATTTACGAAATAGATTTGATCAATTTATTATTAGTACACCAAGAAGTTCTGAGGAAAATGTCAATCGATTACACAGCCTTGAATTGAAATTATATGAATTTAATAATCACCTTCATTCAGTATTCTCAAGCTACATTAGCTAATCAAGGAAATCAACATTCTTTTGAAGATGAACGGCCAGTTGCACGAAAATCCTATTCAATTTAACTGCCGTTAAATGATGTCATTTTACAGTGGTTTAATTCAATTGCATTTTCGTGCAATTGGCCGGAAGAATTGTAATTATTGTTGATTGAATTTGGAAACATTCAATCTGTTGGTCGCATCAGTTGCCATCATTGTGAGGAGTAACATAGTGTTGAGTTGAGACTATTGTTTGACTATTTATAGCATGCTTCTCTCTCATCTTTGCGCCTCACTGTAACATCATTCAATCCCTATGTCCACACTTGGTCAATTTTGTGCTGCTTAGCATGCGGCCAATGCTTAAGCATAATAATTATTGATTCGCACACTAAATCGACCAAGTGTAAACAAGGATATGAGTTGGATGTTGGAAGAACTTCAAGTGAGCAGCAATTTCAAGTCTTTGCAAGGTTGCAGCACACAGGTACAGTGATATTCATTTAATTTGACGCTTGGCATTAGATTGATAGAGAGATATTATTTCTTTGCCATCGTCCTCTACGGTCATCAGCAACGTCAAGAAATGATATCTCTCTATCTAATGCCAAGCGTCAAATTGAATTAATGTCACTGGTTTCTATGAAACCCAGAACCTGATTGAACTATGCAAGTAGATGATGGTCTTGTTCAGATTCATTTCTTTGATACAAAAGTCATCTTGCGTCAAAAGACCAAGCTGTTGAAGAAAGCATGCTGTCTGACATCATCAAACGTTCATATTGATAGCATTCCGGGCCAGTTTTATAAAATTGAGAAATCCTATAATACAAGAGAAAGACGGGCACACACTGGAGTTATTGTTTATTTCATGTAGTAGGCCTACTGTACGTCGTGCTATCCATGTCTAGTGTGTGTTCGCCTTTTTCCTGTTTTACACGACCTAAAACATTTTATGAAACAGATCCCAGGTCTTAATTTTGAGATGTGCATCATGTACTGAAATCGTCCAGTAATTTTTGTAATATTACTCATTTACTAACTTGGCATATAGCCTACTTGGGTCGCATACCTAAAGAGAAAATTACTCCAGTCAAGACGCTTGACTTGTCTTAAGCGACAAAGAAAGCATGGGTGCACTGTACACTACGTACGTGAGAAAAGGCGCCTTGTCTCTTGTAGTGTGCTGTGCTCTCACTAACGCCTGTGCTTTCTCTGTCGCTCAAGTCATCAAGACAAATCAAGTGTCTTGACTATAGTCATTTTGTCTTTATGTGTGCGGCCGGCCATATGTGTAAATGAAAAGTATTATGATTATTGTATTTTTTATGAGCGTTTTTTATAATGAACTTATAAATGATATCTGGTTGAAGTCTTTGGATATGTACCGCTGCATATTATTATTAGAGGACTAAAGAATGAAATGGAAAATTTTTATTCCCATCTCTTTCTGAATGATTTCGATGATTCTGATTGATTTCCGATTCGATGATTGAAAGTGTTCAATTCTATTCACCCGGATCAATATGATTTACAATTTCTATAGTGAATTTATTACTGTATTAAATAACAAAACATAATTGATATATCATAAAATATATTGCATCATCCTATACTAAAATATCATAATTTATTATAATTATTATCATCATCACAAAATAGTCCCTGCTAAGGTCAGATTGATTGAGTTTTAATCTCCTTTGGAAACAACAGAATTGCACAAATTTATGACATTATTTCAAAAATATTATACAGTACAATGAAAATTATATATTATTAAACAAGAAAAAACATAAAATAAAAAGTATGAAATATTAATTATAAAATCAGAGAAATATAGAAATAATAATAATCGAGGGTTGAGTGAAAACATAGATAAGACAACAATCTGTTTAGTCTATTGTGATAATTTTTTCAAGTACCTAGTATTATAATTATACGATAATATGAATCCACTTTCAACTTTCATGATACTAGTGGATCGCAATTTAATTAGCCTCCATCCTTTGATGTATAATTTATTCTAGATTGTTAGCCCTTTTGAAACAGTGTAGACAAGCTACATAAAGTGTTGGAATAATGACGAGAAGAGCCTGCTGAATAAAGCGGGTCCGATTCCTTGTCAGAAACGATAGGCGTTGCAAATCACGTTGCAGATCACGTGCTTCAGTTGACTTCCGATTTCGGCAGCAATTTGGATTGCTGCTGCAAACAATTGGCGCTGTATTTTTGATAGGTGGCGATGGGGCGAGTGAAAGCAAGTCGAGCGTCATCATACGATTGCTGAAATAGAAAATAGAAGAGGGTCTAGTAGTAGGAGACGACGGGCCAATTGATTATGGCATTGTTGTAGTGCTGGGCTCGCCCTCTGCCGGTCATACCGATGAGTTGTTCATGCATGCACGCTATCGTCTTTGTAGGCGCCGCGTCGCGCCCTTCGCATATGAGAGGGCGCAAATTTTCCATCCCTTTGTCGCGTCCCGACGTCTCTGATTGTTGGGCGACGGACGTGGCCTGAATAGTCGGCCCAGAGATTGCGATCAACAACCGTGTTTTATGCATCGCGACGCCACACACACACGCACACGCACCTGCTCCGGAAGAGATAGCGCCCTACCTGACACAGAACGTGCCTGCCAAAAGTTGGCATCGAAACTATATCTTCGCTGAATGGTTGCATGCGATCATGATTGACCGCTCGCTTTCAGTTTATGAATGAAAATTGGTATTGAAAAACTGTCTTAAGAGCTATGTGTGTCAATGATCAAATTTTTCATCTGATTCCTTTCAATAAAATAACCTTTTTTGCTGAGGGTGATGCCCACATGCGCGTGGGTGAGGTGAGGCGTGGGTAATGTAAAGACCTTGGTGGGACACTTTGTTCTTTGTATATAAATATAATTATTATAATGTAATGAAATGTAATTGATGTAATAGAACATTACATATGAATAGTAAATATAATACAATAAGATTACACAAAGATACATCAAGCTTCCAAAACAAAAATCATAGCCACAATGTGGTTAGTCTTCAGGAGCCTTAATGTTGCTAAAAAGCACGGATGTAGCATCTGAAAGCATGTGGTTACCTTTCTGGAGCCTTAATTTTGCTAAGAAGCACTGTACCTGAGACATTTCAATCAATCCATCATCTAAATAATTATACACCTCCTGAAAAAAGTTGGTATAAATAAAAAATTATTTATTCGTTTTAACATTCATGCTCATTTTGTAACAATCTTCAAAGATATTATAGACGTTTCACTGTAAATGTGCAACAGTTTGATAGGGAAAATGATCGATAGATTTTTTTATTATTTCAAGGGCACACCATCTAAAAATATTAATTTTGATTAAAAAATGTCGAGAATAATAATTGAATAAAATTATTGTGCTCACTTTAGTATTACTATTGTGAGGGAGGAGCATCGAGTTCTTGGTTAGATAATGCCATGCCAGTGTTGCCTATTTATTTGGCTGTTTATTTTTTGCTTATTCAAGGGATTTGAAGATGCGCGTACCGCGGCGAACTGAAATGAATGTAATTTATCTGGTGGAGAAGCGAGGGCGGGAACTGAGACGAAGAGACTCGAGAGACATTGGATCGTTGTGCTTCTTCGGAGAGTACGCGCTCACCTGATCGGTGTCTTGTGTTGCGGGGAAGGGGAAGGGGGGAGGTAAATCCGCTACAAGAGAATAAGGGATGAATGTGTGCAGGGAAGAAAGAACTATGAAAGGGAATTTCTGGCCGCCTTTATTCAATTGGCTCCGCACAAAAACGAGCTTCTCGCTATAAGGAAAGGAATAAAGGGTATTGGCTTAGTCTTTATATTTGTCGGGCTCCGTGATAAAAATATATATGAAAGATTTTCTCCGAGTAATATGAGGGATTTTGTTATAGACTTTTTGGGGAGCAGTGTGGCGTTGCTCTGTCGGTTTTGGGGGAGAGGGGTGAGTGGAAGGGGGGCGGACGACAAATGCCACCACAAAAGGATGATTCTCGCACTCACAAATGCCACTCTTTAGACTGAATTCAATATTATCGAGTTTATTCTTTCATTCGCATCGTGTCCCAGTCATCCTTTTTGTTACTTTTCAAAAATTAGGGTGGCTTTTTTCGAGTCAAATATATATACAAATGTATTATTGTACTATTATGGCTACCATATAATAAGTATAATTCAATATTGTATAAGTTATAGAATTAGCTAGAAACATGACTTTGGATATTGCATTGAATTGCAAAATACAGGACCTACACTGAAAAATACATTATCAACCGTATAAGTGCAAGTCCAAAATGAAAAACCTCTATAACAATAATGTCAAGTGGAAGTTTAAAAGTTTTATAATTCATCACAAGTATTAAAATTGTAGCCTGCGGATGCTGAATGATATTTCCTACCAAATTTAGGCTTCACATGAGTCAATTTTTAAAAATAATAAGTCCCATAATTCAGAATTGTTCTACGTTTTAAAAATTCTCTACTCATGATTTGCAATAATTTGAAATTATTGTTTATTATGTATTATTCATCATCAGATTTGATTAAACCTTGTAATTTACAGTAAAATCAAATTTAAAGTGAACATAATGTTTGTGCAGTTAGAAAGAGCTGATCTCCACCTTTTCAGTGATACCAATAACTCATTTTTGAAAAAATGGACATAAAATGATTGTGCTTTTAACCTTCGATATACAGTATAGGTTTTCAAGTGAACTTCTACTTTTGATGATAATCTCCTGAACATGCAATTTTTCACACAATTTCAGTATCGTCGATCTAGTATCCATCCTTACTCTACAAATAATTAATGAGATAATACCACACACTCTTCCAGATTAATTATTTATTGATAAGACTTGTGTATAATATAATGAATTATTTATTATAGTCTTGTTCATTCACAATTTATAAATAATTTTTTCAAAAATAATTTCATTTACACTTATTAGAATAAAAATTTCAACTTGAATCAATTTCAATATTGTCAGTGAGATCTCGACACATTCTCTAAAGTACCGTAACTCAAACACATTCATTATTCTTTGTTTTTTAATTGTGTGTTTGATTTATATTAGTTTAAATAATTGTAAGCTTAACCAAGCTTACTCATTGTTTGTTCTATTCTGGTATAAGTTAAATTTATTACAAACAAAATATTATACGGGATATGCTGTTACAATTCAGTATAAAATAATTGAATTAAATAAAAAATGATAAACAATAATTCACAATCTAACTTTTCATTGTAATAATTGATATTAACATTAGATAAAAAATTCAAATCTTGTCTGGTAATAATCATGAATATTTTTTTTTTAATGTGTATGCCGCATTCTCTGCAAGAGAAAAGCTTGTAGAGGATGATCATAGTCATCTTTAGATACAGGTCTAAAGTTTAGCCATGGGATGATCAAATATTTATTACTAAAAACATCATTGTTTGTACAATGATCAACGATTACAAAAGCGACTTCAACATTTAAATGGAGTATACGTTCACTACATGATAGCTTGCAATGGACCATCTCCTTGCCACTGTGGAGTGCGGCGGCGGCCGAAGAGTAGCTAATCCTGAAGGCGAGACGCTGACGGGGATTTAGCATCGAATGCGCGCGAGTTTTTGTACGCGAGACGTAATCTGGCGTGACCAAACAATGTCTGTAGCGGAGAGCTGTGTATCAACAGATTCCATACAAACGCGATTACCGCCTCACAATGGAGTGACATGTGTGAGTAGTCGTCGTCCCACAATGCAGTGCTTCCACAACCCCACTTTGTCGCTGCGGATTAAATTAATTGTGCACTGTATCTACGACTATTGTCTATGAGCAGCAAGCATAGAGTGGTTCCCCCCACCCACGCGGACAACCCCCCCACTCACAAACAAACCCGCCATTATTATCTTTGCGCTTTTAACGAACGTTGCTCATTGTTACATTTGTTTTCAACCAACAATGCTATCAGCATTCCACATAAAATTTCGCATTTACAAAATCATTTTTATCTGCTCGCCCCGCGTTTAATTTCCGACCGCTGATTCAATCAAGATCTGATCGCGCCAACTGAACAAATTAATTTCATTGGCTACAATTGAATTCAACAATGATGAATATTTCAGTCCAGATACAGGATTTTCCAATTCTAGTACTTTTTGTGTTGCTTATTCTGTAGGAAGTTGGTGCTTCATACAAAAATGCATACATATACCTGTGGTAGTGGCAATAACATTGAACTAATTTTATATTATTTTGATAAAAATAAAAACTTGATAGTAGATAAATAATTAATATAGTAGATAAAAATACTTGGATTGTGAATATAATGGCACATGAATAACCCAAGTTTGCTTCATACAAAAAATGCACACCAACCTGTGATCGCCTTGAAGTGATAGCTTTAAATCACTAAATTTATTCATCGTTTTATATCATTGACTATTGTGATTAATATAGATAAAAATTCGTTTAGGAACTGGGAAAAATAATGGAACATACAACATAAATAAGTTTATAAAAATTTTGCAATTAACTATATTATTCAATTGATAGGTGGCTATAAAAATAAAATTAATAATAATTGTAAATATAATTCAATATTTATTGATTGAATAAATAAATTCGTAGATAATCAAGATTTTATTTGAACGTTGACTGATTGGTTTAAAATTTTAGTTTCCAAATACTTGATTTTATTTTCAGATCATTGAATTGTACTCCTTGATAATCTTTTTAAAACTTGGTCCCCCTTTTAACCCCATTGTCTGTCTGCAGCAGTAATAAATGATTTCACGGAGAGTAGAGTTTTAAATTAATTATCATCCTATCATTTAATCAAGACATTAATCATGTCAAGTACTACCGTGTCAAGTACTACCGCATAAACACTGCTTAATTTTGTAGTGATTTTCTTAACCACTCATTGGAATTTGAACAGATATTTTGCTGACAAATGAAAAACAATAATATTCTTTAAAAAGGATTACATTCTAAAGCAATGATTATAATTTTCATCAAATATTCTCCACCAGCAAGAATCATCATGTTACCACATAATGTTATAGAATGAACACTACTTGAGTGTAAATTGACTGTAAAAGAATTCAATAATTAACCTGGATAGTTCATTTGCTAACAAATAAAATTCTATTTCACTTTCAAGAATAAATTTCACTAATATTTTATTAAATATATTCTTCGCCATGAATAATAATGTAACCATAATCATAGAAAAAGCATACGCCAATTTCTTTTATAATGTATTGTGGCAAAAAATAAATGAATTTGGTTTTGATTTTTTATGCAATAATCACAATTCAATGAATTTAAAAAATTGACTCTTAAATAACACCAGTAAATTTACTCTGAAATAAAACTAGTAAATTGACTCTGGAATAATTGAATACGTTTTATTTATTCTTTCCAATTCTTGATATTCATACCTCACAAAACCTGCTTCTGATTTTCTTGGTTAAAGATTTCTCAATATAAAAACCCGTAAAAACATTTCTCATACAATGAAAAAATCCTTATATCTTAATGTGCTTATCTAACAAAAATGATGCCTGTTGAACTTGAACAGTGCTTCCATTGATGGTGAGGTGAAAGAAAATAAGAGAAACGCTGAGCTCATCTGTATAACCTGTCGGTCGCTTTCTCTGAGAGACATCTCTATATTCGAGGAGGCTTGTGAGGAAGTAATTAAAACGTTCCGGATGTTATATAGGGTCTCTCAATTAATTCCAGCAGCGCAATCGTTACGAAGATTCTTATTATATTTTCATATAATGGCTGGGAATCAGTTCTTTTGAGAGCACCCCTGTGCGTTGAAAGGAGCCACGCAGATGTGAAATGGGCTTTTAGTAATGCCTCTGCTTTCCTCCAACGAGAAAGGGCCACGATGAAAGGAATTTTTCTTGTCATAGAGTACATCGTTTGTCTATATCTATTTCAGTTGCTCCCTGGATAAGTAGGATGAAAGAAGGAGGAAAATTCACGGCTAAATGGAACTGCATAAACGTCGTCTCCAAGGATGTCATTCAAGGTCGTATAAGGAGTTGGACCCACCCTCCCCCCTCCATCATCCTCTTGGTCCGCTGATCGGCCCCTAAACAACCCTCTATAAACCAAATCTGCAACCCCGCAGACATCGCCCCTCGTCAGTTTTCGTCTCAATTATCAGCCGGCAGTCACCCCTCTCTCTTATCTCACCCACTCGACTCGCAACAAATCGGAGCCGTAACACGATAATAACTTGCCAAACAGTAACAGATCGCACAGCACTCAATAAACGAAAGGAGGGTTCCTTTAAATAATAAAAACCAAATTGCTATTTCGTTTTTTTAAATTGAATTCCATTCATACCAAACTTCTAGTTATTCCTTTTTCCAAGAAGTGGGAGTTGAATAATTCAATTGAATCAAGAAATATTGGATTTAATACAAAGATGATAAGTAACAAAGTTTTTCAAAGAAGAGAATGTTTGTTTGTTTAGAAGAAAAATTAGGAATGACAACGTCTGCCGGATTCACCTAGGGTGTTGTCTCTCATAAGAAATAAGGTGGGCTGTTTGAATTTTCAATAATTTCATAATAATTCTATTCAATAATACCATACGATTTTATCCTGAAAATATAGATGTATAAATCGTATAACATTGCAATTTCCAATTAAAAAACTGCAATCTTGCAAAATTGAACAATACCAAAATATTATAAATTGTTGACTCAGTAATTTTTATTCTATTCGGCGTTGTGAATTGATTTTAGAAAATACATTATTGACTTAAAATGTTGATAACATTATTTTATTCATTTTTTCAAATCATAGAGTTTAATCTTTTGCTGAGGTGTGAGGCCAAAATGAGTTCAAAGCATTCACTTACACATTACTACAGAACAAGAAAGCTTGTGCTATGCTTTTTCTATGTTATTACATTTCGATCTATGATGTCTTGTATAATGGAAATAATCACTTCTACATTGCTTTGATTTAATTATGTTTTTCGTGTTTGTATCAATGAATCAAAAATAATTTCTAAATTCAAACAATGCATTTTTGACAGTAACATATTAACTGGGCTAATTATTTAATTTCTATTTATTCAATTTTATTAGATTTCATTTAGGACTTTTATTTTTTATTGTTTGTTCAGGGTTTTTAGTTTACAGGTAATTTATTATTTTTCTTGAATAACTTTTCTTGGCATTCATGTTAGAAACAATCTAGGAACATAGTAATCCATCTTTTTCAATGACACTTAGATGAGCTCCTATTATTCTAGTAGAAAATGAAGACTGTAGACAGCTTATGTTGTTGTCATTTACTGGATAAATTCCATTTGGCCGCACGTTGCGTTGCGCTATATAAATGAGTTGTGATGTAATAGTGCATGGATATTGGTATGCAGTGGCGCGTGCTGGCAAACCACCATTCCCGTATCTCCAGATTGAATATGGGGCCTAACCCGTTTAATACATCATTATGGCGCACCACTTGTTGGGGATATACAGTAAATTGTTTAGGTGAGGATGAGGTGGCGCAGAAGAGATTTCAATTTATTCCGGAGCGGAGGTGTGAAAGTAGAATAATGAAGGTTTCCAATTTGGAAAGAAGAGAGGAGAGAATGAAGCCGGGCCGGGATTGGCTGCTGGAGGCGAGATATTGTCAGGCCCGTTCAGCCGGGAGATAGCGCCTCGCTCGGAGGAGCGACGAAATTAGTGCAAAGTGGCAGAAAACGCGCACATCTCGTCATTTGACGGCTAGAACAGTGAGTAATTGAGCGTGCTGCTTGGCTGATAGAAATAGCTGCCTGCTTCGCTGAACGGGGCGCTCGCTACTCACGCCTCCGGCCACTGCTACCCTTATGACCCTCCCCTCTCTACCCCGCACAACAACTCACCTTTCTTTATCTTCCGCCCTTTTCCCGGTCGTTCCCACTCCAACACCTCTGACAACAACACTACAGTTTATACATGGAAAAACAAAATGCTTTCCTTACATTATATTCTAATACATACAAAGACCTTTGACAATAACTTTTGAATTTGAACAACAGCTTTTCAACACCGTTGACAAAAACAGCTTATACATAAAAACAAAATGCTGTACTTACATTCAATTTTAATACAAATTCACAAAGAGTTTTGACAACATTGGAATTTCAACAACCACTTTAACACAAATACTGTTTTACATTACTTAACAATTTAGTGAAAAAAGTGTTTATCTTCTAATTTCAATTTATGTATGTGAAGTGTATAATATATTGTTCAACATTGATTTTTTTTCCTCTTTGACAATTTATTATAGACTTGATGTGTAAATAATGTATGCTAAAAATGGCAATAAAACATTCCATACATTCATTCAATTCAATAGGTCCATACAGAGTATTATTGTAAGTTTTCGGCAAATAATTCAAGGGTTTAAAGAATTTATTATTCATGGAAAGAATATAATAGATTTATTCCATTCAAGATTTATTTATATTTGAGAATTGAAAGGAATTATTAATGAGTTTTTCAATCAATCATTCAAGAGCAAATCTTGACTGATAATAAATTGTTAAATTAAATTCAACTGATAATTTTAAAGAATGTAGCCTATAACTAGAAAATAATTATATGTTAAACGCGAGATCTATTCTTATTTGAGATCTAAGAAGAATTTTCAATAAATATTCAATGAAATTCGTTAGAGAGCAAGACAAGAAATATTTGACAATCAAAATACTGTCTTCACATAATAATGATATTTAGATTGATGAATAAATGAAAAATGCTTATTACTAGCTATAATTACCATGTTAGAATTTTTTTATTATTTGTAAATGACAAGACTACTTTTAAATAGTGTGGCAGAATTCTTGATAGATATAACTTGCTATTACACTTGACATTCATTTTCAAGATGTTGGTTGAATTATTATTTTTCCAACCTTATAATATCAACCTAATGATAGAGTTTGCTTGATTCAATATTAATAAATCTCTACTAAAGTAGCATTAAAAGTATAATCTGTTTTGAATAATAGCAACAAAATCAGGAGAAAGATGAGAGTAAATAATTGAGAATCAATATTATTATCTTCAAGAAAACGAGATCCTGCTATTATTAATAGAAACACATTCTCTCCTCATATTGCTGACTTGTACTTTTGTGAGAAAAGCACATCTCTTGTGGGGAACTGAAAAGGAGATCCATTCGAATTGCTATGTGAGACTTCCCAAAAATTGTGCGGGCCCTGAAGTGGGCAAACTCTATTATTAACAGCATGATCCACTCTCGTTAATGGAAAGAAAGCAGACCGACGTCGGACACCAACAAACATACAATAACAAATGTAACAGCGACAGTACCAAAAGTAGCAGTTACACCCTCTGTCCGCTGCTCCAAGTCGAGATGGAACAATATAAGCGTTACAGTCTCTTATCTCCCGAGCAGACCAAATAGTGTACAGTTTAGATAGCTGTGAGTATTCCAAAGAATAATAGATGCTTCACGTGGAAACATTATTGTTATGAAATGATATTTTTGTTCAATTCTCTCACTTTGGACAAACTTCATGATGAACTTCGATCTACTACCCTCAATAATAGTAGTAATGTGGTTGATAAGTTTCTATAATTGGATCTCAATTCTCAGGTAGCAAGTATCTTAGAAAAATTTCACATGAATATATGTTTATTGAGTGTGTATTTAAAACCATAATTATAGATAATTGCATGGTATTGTGTTGTATAAAAGTGAATGAAATGTTTTGTTTGTTTGTTATAAATCCAAAATGATCTAGAGCTCTAACATCCATTCACTTAATGAATGGCAGACACCTGTGTGTATATACTTGATAGTGGATTTTTCTGAATTTTTGCTTGAACTGATAACTTATTGAACAAACCGAAATGATTTTGATAAGCTCATATACTTGATCTAAGTATTTTAGCACCCATTAAGTTTTCTGGTACGAGTACGTTTTTTTAAATACAAGACAAAATCAAATTTTTATTTTAGCTTTAATCAAAGTGTTTTTAAAATTGATTTTCATGCAATCAAACTTTTGAATGTACGTGCAGTGTATTTTAAGGATGAAAAACTACTTATCTAAGCCTTTATAGAATAATTTTATAAAAAAAGAATCATTATTGACAATACATGATAAGATTATCAACTACTGAATTTCATGATAATAAGACTTATTGGAAGAGAATTTCAAGAGAAAGAATTTGCTTCTGAACATTGACCATGAAAAAAAAATCAATCTACTTGTTCGCAGATTTGACGTCTAGTGGGATCCGACTCCTCTTAGAATTGTAAAATAAACATTCAATGTCCAACTTGAACATTAAATTTTCTTCAATATGCCACAGCTCTTATAAACCTTTATAGTCTTACATCTGAACATTTTTATAGAGCCTTGCACAATATGCACATAGCTAATATGAGTAGAAAAAATTACAATTTGATGAGGATTACAATTTGAGGATTTATATTCAAATCATATATTTGAGTAGGTGATCAAAACACAATCTACATAAACCAATAATTTTAATGCTTGTAATTGCTTGAGGATTGAACATTTTTGGCCGTTTTTCGAAAAATTGCTACGGTAGTGGTTATATTGACGTTTATTTGAAGCGCACCTGCTGAGGCTCGTTTATCGTTGAACAGCTTGATCGAGCGACAAAATGCAGAACGCAATAATGTGTTTTAAATGAGCAAATAGCTGATAGAAGCCCCAGGCTGTCACATACACACGTCATGTGTCGGTACACACACAATCACATTGATTGAAATCGATTCGTTTTAGGAAGTAAAGAGCCTTTGAGAATATGATTTTGTTACTGTGAAGGTTCACAAATTAACAGTACCTATTCCAAAAGTCTGTTCTACTTTCTAAGGCATCTTCTAATTAATTTTTAGAACAATATAAACATAAAAAACCTATCTTGATTCATTCTTATATCCAATGTATAACAGAGTAACAAGAGTAACAGAGAGCTCTCATTAAAGAAGTTGCATAAAGTGCGACTTGCTAATTAATTCAATATTGTACTTATCAAAAGACCTCATTTTCAACAATCAAAGTCTCTGAAAATCATAACTTTGATGCAATGTTCATCGAATAATGATTAATATTTTGATCATAATGAACTTTCATAACAAGCCCGGAAAATAATTACATCTTTTCGTCTTTTGTAGGAGTGAGACGGTGTTCTAATCACATTCCTATTCTGTATAATTAACTCAAAGTTGTATTGGAGAGTAAATAGAACGCAAGGTATCAACTAATCAATATCGTTTATTAAATGAATTCTTTGAATTTTGTTACACAACAAACATTTTTGAAAGGTTCGTAAAAAGAGCAACTAAACATCAGAACAAGTTTCACAAACACCGCCTGAATAAGTGGAGAATTCAATCAATATCTACCTATTTATTTCATAATAATTAGTGAGTTGCTTGGGCTAGAAAACAATAATTACTCATCAGTTTTGAGACTATATAGATAGTATTCATAAAAAATGTATCAATGTTCTACCGTGATTCAATTGAAGTAAAATAAGATTAAGTTACACATTGAAAATCAGCTATTAATATAAGTTCAACAATAATTTATTTTCTTATTTTATTCCAGCAACTGCTCCAAAGAGCCAATATTTTATCTTGCAAATTCGTATTTATCAATTTTTATCCTAACATTCATATGTTGTAGGCATATAGGCCTAGGTGTTAATACAACAAATAATAGCATGAAAAAATTAAAACAGTTTTGCAAAAATTATGACAGCCATATTGAGCCAATTTAGATGCGGTTTGCGCCAAAAGAGGTCCGGTAGTGGTAAGTGGTCCTTGATGTGCAGGTTCCATTTTTATTTTGGGAAAAATACTTTCAGGGGTAGGTAAAACTTGTAAAATAAATTCAGCGCCATCTATCGGCTTTTGACGGAACTGCTTGGACATGTGTGATAGAATAGGCTAAATTACCGTATTTATTCAGTTGGCGTCAAATTTGAACAAAGCAAGCGGCGCATTGTTTTGCTGTGGGCTCTAGTTGATAATTAATTTGAATCTTTCATATGTTATACGTGTTAAATAAATAAAATAGAAGTAAAACTAATCGGGTCATAGGGTGGGGAATTTGAAGAGTGTAAGCGCAGGAGGTCCGAGAAGGAAGAGGCAAGGGCCACAGCATTATTATCACGGCTGGAACGGCCAACAGAAGCCTACAATTTATGCATTATTGTGTAAGGCGTCAGATAAAACTGTGTCGCGCGAAAATTGGTAGAGGGGATAATAGGATTCTGGCGCCGTTACATAATGGAGGGAGGCAATAGATAGAAAAGAGCCATGGAGGAAGATAGGAGCTGTTATCTGCGAAAGAAGAACAGGGGGAAATGAAAGAAACGATACTATACAAGTATATTACAGAAGCCGTTATCGGCGACGCCTTCCACACACACCTTGAGAGAATGCCGCGTCTTTATTCCAGTCTGACGCCTCGACACTGGTTCACTTTTGTTGCTTTTAAAGCGCTTTTCCTTCCCTTCTTCACCCCCCCTCCGACCACATCAGCCCCACCTTTATACAATTATTTATACCCTTCTTTTCCCACCCGCAGCTCTGTGTGTGCCCCTCCATCTATTCCAAGCGTTTACTTCCTCTTTTGTCACACAACAATCTTCCCCTCTTTAGACGAGAAAAGATTTTGTGATTAATTCAAGAATTATAAAAAAAGATTTGCGAATAACTTACCTGTTCGTTCATCATTCACAGGTGCTGAATAGATTGAGTTGATTTGTATTTTAGTTTAAATTGAATTGATTCGAGAATTTTAGGACTTACATGATGATTAATCACTATCTAAACACTTATATTTATTGAGCATATAGCGATACTTGCTTTCAATAATAACTAATAATCATAGTAATTATTAGAATTAATTATAATAAATAATTATAAAAACCAGGAAATGTTTTCCAGTTCAATATAAAATCTCAAATAAAATTGGAAGAGCTGTTTTTAAGAAAACAATAATGATACAGAACTCTCTTTAAAGACAATTGAATTAATTCCAACTTGAAATAAATTAAGTTCAATGTTCAAGTCACCAGGTCTCCCATGGTACTCGTGGTAGTAGGTCTAGAATTATTAGATTTTGAAATAATATAAGATTTCTTTGAGTGATGGGAATAACTCTATTTTATAAATGAATTCTACCACTGCATTACAATAATATTATAGTTTCTATTTTAAAATAAAACTCAACAAACATTTTTCTGAATATTGAGGAATTATATACAAACTCTACTGAATATGGTAGAGATCAATGATAAAACTCTATACAATTAGATGATTTTGGGAGAAAAGCAGAATGTAATAAATGGGAATATTTGAAAGGGATAAAAAGTAGAATAAGATGGACAGTAAAAAGCCTGCTTTCTCAATGAGTTTTTAATTCAAATAAAGCAATGTTACTTTACTTAAAGCTGAAATCTTGCAGTACTTATTCAAATCGGGCAAACAGAATTAGACAGCACGAGAATGAGACTTGCACGGATTAACAATGGGGGCTGGCAAAAAGAAAATTCCAGCCGGCACCGAAGCGCTAATAGAGTTTAGTCTGAGCTTTGAGCTAATTGGCAGAGCCTTTGCTGCGCGAACAATGCGAGTAATTAGAATCGGGCTGCTGAGAAGAAAGAAACGCCATTCAACGAGGAAACAGATTGGATGAAGGAACTTGCTGCTGAAGAAAAGCAACGCGAACGCAGCAAGCAGTCGACTAGAATGCGGCACAAGAGAAAATTCTTGAAAAAGGAAATTCTTATACATAATGCTCATTTACATTTTGATGTTTCCTCTGCTTAAAAGGTGATGAATGGCGTCTAATTTCTTATAAACTTGGAAAGATTTTCAATTCTTCGAGGCGCGCTAATGTGTGTGTGACATAATATGATTTCTTCACAGTGCAAGAAAACTCCGACCAAATTGGGTTACGCTTTTAGAGAAATTCAATGAGCATTTCGAAAACTTGTATAATGAATAGCTTGATAACAAGGCGCTCGATTTTTTCTACTCATTGCTCTCGAAACGAACCACCCCCCCCTCTCTTCACCCCTCCCCCACCCTAAGCAAACACCCTCGTTCAAATCTACTCAACTTTTCACACGAAACTTTCTTTCCTCGCTAATATCATTTTCTCTTCTTTACGTTCGTCAGATTTGTGCTCAAAACGTGAATAAACATTGATTCGCATCAGGCGCCTTAACTTGAGGCGCCCGACTAAAAAAGCCTAATGTGGCTATAACGGAAAATGCAGAACAGTGTCAAACACGTGAAGAAATATTAAATATGCTTAAAAGAGAAAATCCCATTTTTTCAGTCAAACTCTTATTGAAATATTATTAATTTATTATAATCAATCATAAAACTAATGCTTCTGCAGTATATTACAGTAGTACTGCAGATACACTAAACTCCGAACGATAATAATTAGAATTGGCGTTAATGGGACAAAAATTCATTTATTTAGAATATTATCGTATAATCAAGAAGATATAATTAATGGCATTCTTACAAAGAAGTACAATTGAAATAAATAGGATATTAATCAATATATTTCCCAGTTTTTGAAATCTATATCATTGAAAGTTATAAATGGATGGTATTAAATTTATAGATGTCATTGAATAAAGATCTATGATTAGTGCATAATGTCATTTGCAAGCACCCTTATCATTGGTAGTGATTAACCATGTAGTGGATTTTTCACTTCAACTGAGAATTTTGGTGTTTAGCATCATCAGTGAAACAGAGTACCGAGCATTTTTTTATAAATCAAACTCCATCAATTTCAATGATTGATAATTCAATTATTTAAGCGATCAACTACCAATTGGGATGAGATCACAATTTGATTTGTTTCTTTCAAAATCACATAGGAATGCTAAAGATTGTAATCTTTCAGGATTCAAGCTCTATTAGACCTTATAATATCTACTATCAATTGGGATGAGATTTGGAGTTCTTTCAAAATCACATAGGAATGCTCAAGATTAGAATCCTTCAGGATTCAAGCTCTATTAGACTTTATAATATATTGTGTCAAGTGAAGTGGGGAAAAACTTTTGCCGATAAGCTTCTTGGTGTTGGATGATGAGAGGAATAGCTAAAGAGGTTACAACAGCGGGGTCTGAAGAGGAAATGAAATAACCGGGTACATAATTATTTCAGCATCCTTCCTTAACAAACTCCAAAATAATTGCTTCTGTTACAAACTCATGTAGTTCTCTCTCCAATTTATCCAGGCACTTGGCTCCATTAATCCAAGATCTTTGGGAACAACATTCAACTTCTTTACAACTTTGAAGATGATATTTGCTTTTAAGCGCACTAAAAAAGGAAATTCTGATAATACACAAAGTTTGAGCGTATCTGGTTTGTTATGCGGATGCAAATAGCAACGATAATATTCGGTTTGAAACATTTCTCTCAGTACCGGGAATACAATATACAAGTTATAATGAAGTGCATGTTGGCGCGAGCTTCATCTCAAGCCTCCCTTCATAGATCAACTAAAAACTCCCATTAAGAAGAGTACACAGTGATAGCCATAATAATGTAATTAACTCACCAACTTCACCGCTCAACAAATTTTCTTCGCCTCTTAATTGTTAGCTCGTGTTCCACTATACATCCATTACTGAACTCAGAACAAGATTCCAACACAACAGCGTGCCTTTCCTTCCCAACTTACAAGCGCCATAGTAATTTTCCAACTTCCACAATCATTTTTCTTGATTAACGCCAAATGAGAACGCACAAAATGATTTCTTAGTATCTCTGGAAATGTGATAAGTTTATGAGTGCAGTCACTTGCTAACTCTCTAACACATTTTACTGAGATTGCTCCTGATGATTATTGCTGTTCAGTCAATGATTGGAAAATTCTATCTCAAAGAAATCATTGAAAATATTCAGACGAATTTCAACACTCTCTATCAGGAAGCCCGTAAGACTTCCTGCAAAATTTGTTGAATAGACAGCAGAAAAATGACTGTAAGGCTAGGCGTACACCGGTTAGTCAAGACAAGACAAGACGAGATTAGTCACGTTTAGTCACAGTACTTAACATAGTTGCTTATGAAGCAACACACACCGATTAGTCATTGCATCAGTGTGTGCTGCTTCATAAGCAACTATGTGAATTACTGTGACTAAACGTGACTAATCTCGTCTTGTCTTGTCTTGACTAACCGGTGTACGCCTAGCCTAACTGGAGTTTGAGAAATATGATGAGATTACAATGCAAAACTTAATGAAATGCTATTTATTAAACTCAAATCACCGAATAAGAAACACGAAACAATTCAAAAACACCAAAACAAAATATAGAAGACACTAAGAGAAATTGTTGTATGAATATCTCTGAGAAACACTGATAAATTCTAGGCAAGAGTGACCGTTTGTTGGAGAAGTTCCGGTGTTGTTTCTTGTATCGGAGCCGCTGTCTTCGATCTAGAAGTCTTGAAACTCTCGTATCTGCAATTACAATAAATAAATTATTTATTTTCCCAAAAACTAATACAATGGAAAAAACTATGAGTAATATCAATATCAATGAGTGAATTTTTAAGAAGCAGAAGAGACAAAATTCAAGAAACAGTGTGAATTTTAGTATAACCTACAATTTTGTTTACGAAATACCGGGTCCGGGTGTGCTAATCTAGATTCAACAACGGTCATTCTGATAAGTAACTGGAGATTAACTCTGATCAAATTTCGTTCAACCAGCCAAAGTTATATAATAGTTTGATGTATGAGATGATGTGAAAAATTGAATGGCATTTTCAACAGGAAACAACCAAAAACTTCACTTTGAAACAAAATGACACAATAAAAATGCAAAACTTTATAGAGATGAAGTAGAGATGAATTTTGTTCTAACAAGTTGCATAATCCATTTGCAAAACTGCTAATTTCTAGCAATTTGTTCAGTTGAAAGAGACCTGCTTAATGACCCCTACGATTATTGGGGAATAATGCACGGTAGTATTTATTATTATCCTATAATAAGAATTAATATATGAAAACGGTAGTATGAATGGTATGTCTGAATAATAAAGCATACTAATGCTGTTGCTGTTCTAGCAATGTCATTTGAATTATTCAACGTCATAAGTAATTAGAATGTAAAGATGGAAGGTAAGTTTTAAGTAAATTAGGAATTTCGTTCAATTAATTATTATAATTAGAATGGTTTAGATTTAAGACGCTCGAAACAGCTCAGATCCAATTGAATGTAAAAATATTGCACTCAAGTCAAGCCTATTTTACAACAATATTCAATTTCTCTTGACTTACATTTTCTTATATCTTTGAAGTTCTGATTCCTTCAAGGATGGTTTAGCATCTTTTAGAGCTGCCAATATGTGCCGATGATCGATGCTCAATGTTCTGACAAGATTCTGCTTCAACTCATACTGTAAAAAATAAAATTAAAATTCATAGTATGTAACATTCAATTACAATTTGAATTCATTCATTCAATTAGAAAATAATTGAAATATTAAGGTTACTATTACGGAACATTGACAACATTCAATTGGTCTACATTGCTTAATATATGGTGTTCAGGTGGGAGTGAAAAATATCGAAGTATGATAGTTTAGAACAATCACCTCGTGTTGGATTAGAATGGAAAGTATTGAAGTATGACAGTACAGAACATTCAATTAAATTGCTTACACAGTGTAGGGATTAATGGTATACTCTTGTTAATTACAGACAGGGAGTATCAATGTATAATAAACAGAAGTTGCAAGATTAAGATCGTTCTGATCAACTTCAGGAACAAGGTGGAATATGCTGTGTACTTGAGCACAGTAGTTAATTGGAGGAGATAGCACAGTATGTTATTATATTGGGATTAATTCAGTTGCGCATGAGATGCCGCCACAAGCATATATGGTGATGCCATGCCTTTCGTTTCCTGTTTCTATCGTCTTCACGCCACTTGATAACAGTCTTGGTTCCTTCTCCGCGCCTTGCTTTGCCCCGTCCTTGGTACGATAACAAGAGATAACTGGCTCTAATAAACCTGAGAAATGCCGCCGCGGAATGCAGGGGGGGAGGGGGGAGGCAACTCAAGGAAGCCAAAGTTGTAAGTGATGCAGAGGGTTGTTTGTGGAGAGGACATGGGGGACGGGCAACCACCCTATGCTCCAATTCAGATGTGAATACGTTAATTGCTTTTCTAACCCTTCATTTTCAGCAAACAAGCTAACTGAACTACTACTACTGCTCAAAGCTTAAACAGCATTCCAACCAATAGCAGGTAATGATGTTTATGTGTCTTGCAATGTATCTGAGGAGAATTGTATTCGCATTGCAAGCTGCAGAATAATAAATTAATACTTTTAATGGAGTAAAGTGGATTATATTGAAAAATAATTGGACGGTCTCCGGGTAAAAGGGAATAAGTCAAAAATTGACTTATTACCTTTTACCCACACAAAGTTATCTACTAAATACTTATTACAATATTCGCATGGGTAATTACAGCTGTTATAGTAGAGTATGGACTTATTGCCTTATACCCAAAGATAAAGCTGTCAAAGAAGTTGATTTTCAATAACAAAAAAAAAATTGAAAAAATTGACTTTTTCCCTTTTACCCGAAGACCGTCCAATTAATTCCTTCAAATAGTAATTTACTATTCCTTTCACTACTATACTACAAATCACTTCCCTTCCCTTTACTTCTGAATCCTTCCAATAGTTAATTCCTTACTAATAGTAAGGTAGTAAAAGATGTCGTATAGAATTTAAAATAATGTCAAGCAGACATTCCAAAATTTAACAATAATATCTACTATCTTCAATTCACCGAATGTTTGTTTTGAACTTACAATACGACCGCTTATACACATTCATAAATTCATCCAAATAAAAATAATAAAATTGATACTCACCCCAGATGTATCGCCATCCGATCCAGTCTCAGTATTCCCAGTATCCGCTATTTCTGAAAATAATGAAATCCACACATATTTACTTTATGATTTATTTGAAAGAAACATCACATTACAAAGTGCCGTCTGAGGCTATCCTATTTCATGGTTCCACATCCAATTTCTACCTGAAGCAACAGGTAGCTCATTAGGAAAAGGTTCCACCATTGTTTGTGAAATTCTCACGCTGAACCTTTCTCCATTGTTCTACAATGGTTGGAAAGTTCAACCAATTTGTTGATTTTAGACCTCGATGGCTAAAGAGCGCACATTTTGGAGTTAATATTTTATGTAGTCTTGCGATGAAAAAGTTGATCTTTCAAATCTTATTAATGCAGTAATTTGGGATGAAAACTTTAGTTCAATCAACGTAACCTGTTAGTAGTACTATAAATAAAAATAAAACCAAATAAAAATAATAAAAATAAAATAAAATAGTACGGTAAATAAAAATAATCTTTAAGAAATACTCAAAATATCTTGATATGAAGAGACATTTATCTATTCTTAAATGACTGACAAAGAGTTAATACAATCGCCGAATCGGTATCAAGCCACAATATTCTCAACTCAAATCAACATCTAATTATCATCCATCTCTTTAGAACAAGCACGATTCCTCGTAATAGAATCGCTAAAAGTGAGTAAGTTGTATTTCATCCATTTTCAGAAGCAAAACGAGCTCAAAAAAACTGGCATATTTTCATATTGTACTGATATATTTTCCTATTATAATTGATATAAGATCCTCAGTTCAGAGCTTCATTGTAGAATTTAGTTTCAACAAAAATCAAAGGAAAAACGATTCAATCACTGGTTATTATATTTTATAATTAAGAAAATTTTAGTTTTATATAGAAATCAATAATTTTTGCAGGTTCTAGAAATCTAGTTAATTTGTAGGAATTCATGTAGTATAGCTGTTAAATGATTCTAATACTTAGACAGAATATCGAATGTTTTCTTTGTAGAGGTAGTATCAAATGAATATCTGGTATGATTCGTATCGAAAACTTTTTCTTGTAAGATGGTAGAATGTAAAATGTAAGATGGTACATAATACTAATTTGTAGTACTAAGATTGTACAGTAGTAGTGAAATCAAGCTTAGTGAAGTGTAAGATTTCAATGAATAATGATTAACAAATATTACCCTGGAGTTCGATCATTATTGACATTCAAGTCGAAAATGAATAACACTTCTGTTTCTTTGTAATGCAGTAATCAATTGAGGAGAACCTATATCTTATATCACTAGAAAATAATAGTGCATAGTAAATGACTAGTTGAATCGGTAGTGTTTCTAAATTTCTTAGTTGCCGAAATGACAGTCAGTAAACTTGACATTACTCCATGGAACTAGATAGAACAATAGCTGTGCCTTTCTGAGGCTAATAGTCATCTACATTAGCAACATGAAGGCGTTGCCACAATTGGAATTATATTTTAATTGAATCAAACAAAAATTCTAAGATAGTATAGAATTAATAACCATTACTCCAATTAATTTGCGTAACTCAGTTCATTTTCTGTTTCAGTAAAGAAAGCATTATTTATAATAATTTTTGAATAAATAAAAAGAACAAATAATTACCATCATAAGCTATCATATGAGCTGAGTAGAGAAGCGATTTCAAATCAGCCCCAGTGAAATTTTCAGTTTTCGTTGAAACTTCTTGAAAGTCACAGGTTGATGACAACGGTAAATTCTTTCCAATGACTTCAAGGATTTCAAAACGTTCCTCCTAAAAAAAATATTATTATTATATCACACTACTGTAGACATCAACATGATTAACAAATGAATACAGTACTTGAATTAATGATCAAATAAATATTAGAATGATACTGTAACGATGTCACAAAAAACTTCATGCACCAAAAATCATTATTCAAGATGAATCTAATGTCAAATGGGTTTGGGAGCCTCAGTGGCATGTGTAGCACCTCCCTTGTTTCAATTATGAATTTAATAGCGAATTAGGTTTTACGAACTGATGTGATACTTAATATGAAAAAGATCACTTAACATAACTGACCAACTTCCTATGATATTTATGGAGCAGCAGCACCAGTTCAGTGAGTTATACTTCAGTTCTACTACTCACTTGAGTATTACTTAAGTTGCTAGAGATAACTTGAGGTTTAAAAATTTTCATTTCCTTTTACATATTACAAATTTACATTCTCATTCAATTTATTGAAATTATAAAACTTAGTTTCTTTCGTATCAGTCTTTGATACTCTACAATGATCTGATGAGTATCGAGCATATTAATGGCGCTTTTAGGTAGGCCTACTCATTGACAGTAGACATTCTAGTTCATAAGCATCCGCTACAGGCAACATTAGCGACTTATAAACTCCAATCAACACTGGTATAATCTGACATGCTACTCAAGCGGAATAAATTCTAGCGGTAAAGAGTAGATTTTTTGCCAGGCCATTTTCCCCAACCATCAAAAATCTTCTATCATAACGACGTACTAGCACCGTGAAATGACATTGAAATTACTCGGGCAGCCTGATTCAGGCTACACTGGTTGTCTAGTCTAGACTACTTGGTTCTGCATCTTGACCAAATTTCAATTGCAATTTTTCTATTGTATTTTATTTTTTGTTAAGGTGATGCTCACATGAGCTCTAGGCTTGAGCGTAGGAGGTGGGAGGGGTGATGATGAGAGATGACGACTACTTCTCAGGCAATCGGGATAGACAGCTTAACGTCTTTCTCCGAAAAACGGGTCAAAACATGTTGTAGTCAACTGGGATCCAGAAACCTTTGCATTATCATATTAGTGATAAGCCACATCAGCTACTGGCCACTCCAAATTAGTAATAGTATTTTTGTTTGACTCAAGTTTGGCAAAGTATTTCTCCGCAATGCATCAACTAGTATGAAAGAAATGAATTTTTACTGTAATTTCAAAATGTATAGGAAATGTACAAGAGAAAATGATGAATGATAATTTACTTGAACCTCTACCTTAGACTCATTCTCGCACACAGGCAGCAATGCCTATGCGAGTATTATATTTCTTACAATATATGATTTTTATTTATCACATGTTTTTCTAGTGGTAACCTTTTTGCTGTAAAGTGTATTTTTCATTTTATATGTACCACAAAGAAACTCTTGTAAATTATGAAGAGATAAGCAAAATTTGAATTGAATTGAATATACTCAAAGTAAATTCAAGTGTACATTCAAAGTATAAGAAACAAGCTACAAAGGCGAGCCTGAACGGAGGTGTAAATCACTTGAATTACTATATAAATAATGATAGTAATATGGGTAGGCCTATTAGAACAGGCAACGGGTACTGTCCTCTAGCCAACTCCACTCTAGCCAGCCAACTGGCAACGTTTGATTGCGCCTTTATTCTCACCTGAGTTGGTAGCTGACAATGGAGGTTATGTCCGATGCGTCCGGGCCGCAAGAGAGCTGGATCGAGGAGGTCGGGCCGACTGGTGGCAGCCAACACCCACACGCCTCTGCGCTCCTCCACGCCGTCCAGCTGGGTCAAGAACTGGTTCACCACTCGGTCTGTCACGCCTGTGTTATCGTGGCCTCGTCTGAAAGAGAAAAGGCAGAATTAATAAACTGAATCTACAAATGTTGAAATGAATGGGAAAACAATTAACCCATTTCCATGATTGAGCAGGTGTTATCATGGCCTCGTATGATTGGACAAAAGGTGAGACAAAGTTGATAATCTGAATCTTCAAATGTTTTTGATAGAAGAAAGCAATTAAACCTTTTCTATGATTGGTTTAATGCTAGAATTAATGACCGGATTGGTTTAGAATTGGTTTAATTGGTTTAGAATTAATGACCGGAATCAACAAATCTTTTCGACGGAATAAAAAAGCCATTAAACCATTGAGGGACAAAGTAGTAGAGGTTATAATTCCTCCATGTACAGTGAGCATAATACCATAAATGCCTTGCCTTTTCGATAGAGTATGATAATGGATTAAAAGACTATATGTCAATACAAACTTCAGTAATTAATAATTGTAGCTTACATTTGAAATGAATAAACTTATAATAATTTTCAGTATAAATGATAAATGTATAATATTGAGGAGCAATAGTCTCTTGTAGATTATTATGACTGATCTTACCTTGGAACAAGACTGTCAAATTCATCAAAGAACAGAATGCAGGGCTTCGCTTTTTGTGCTCTGGAATATAAAATTGAAAATTATTAAATTTTCTTCATGAAATGTTAGCATTGACAGAGAAATATTAATTAGCAGTAAAAATAGAGGAAAATGAAGATTCATGTATTCTTAAATCCTACTTACGAATTTTTGCGTTTGGTCTTACTAAATAGCAAATTTTAATTATTGAAAACATACTAATTTGCTTAAATTCGGTCTAATAAGATCATATGACGACTTTTATCTTGTAAATAAAACTAGAACATATTAGTAATAGCTACTTTTTATGATTTTTTCTGTCAATATATTCCTCATTTGAGATGTTAGATAATTTTATGGTTATGCGAACCACCTTTGTCTTTTATGGTACATGCGAATCATTCTATTAAAGAATTAAATACCAAAAAATCCAATGATTTCCATTTTGCTTCTTTCTTCAGACAATAATACTAATTTGAGCTCACCTTTCAAAAATATTTCGCACATTTTCTTCACTAGCGCCAATATATTTTGATAACAGTTCTGGACCCTGAATAAAACATGCAAATCAAACGAATTGATTAGCAAATGAATAGAAAACATAATTGTTCATCATCACATATCATTCAGTTGATTTTTCTCTCTATGATGGAAAAAGAAAACTCTTATTCACATCCGGAGGCATTTTACGAATTATTCGATTAAAGCTTTGGACAATATAATTGTTCGGTTGAAATGAACTCGAATAAATTTGTAATGTTCAGGAATTTATAGAAAAAGATCACTGGCAAATGAATCTTTATATTCCCTGATACGTGATTGAGTCCAAGACATATTGATCTTATCCTGCATCATAGACCAACTAAATAACTGATGATAATAATAACAACATATAACTAACTAATAAGAAAGACTAACTAAATGAATCGATTATCTCTGCCTGCATGAATGGAATATTAGTGTCTGAATGAATATAGGTCAATAGTATGAATTTGTAAAATTATTGGATGGATGTGCTTGATAAAAATTGTGCAAATACAAAAATTGGTGACAAATCATTTGAAATTAGTTTCGAAATCGAACTTGACTGTTAATGCCTAGTTGCCAATGATTTGCTATTCGACTTATTTCTAAGAATTTATAAATAATATAATTTACGATCCTTAACACTCTAATGTCACTATTATAATAATGTTAAAACATCATTTATGTAATAAATAAGGGTTCCCATGCCTAAAATTTTCGAAATAACAGTGAAAACTAGGCGACTGGCAACATGGCATAAGTACCAGTCATTATCTTATTTGAGAAGAGAAAAAACGTACAATATAATCGAAAGTTGTTAGAAATGTAAGGTAGGTGGACTCACTTTTACACTGATGAAATTCAAATTACATTCACCAGCAAGTGCACTTGCAATCAGTGTTTTACCAGAACCAGGCAGGCCATAAAGCAAGACCCCATTCTCACTTTTCAATGGGCACTGCTCATATATTTTTCTGTACTGTTGAAAAACAAAAATTATCAAATTAAACTAAAATTGAATAAACTATCTTTTATTATCAATGTGAAACATACATGCTATCATTTGTTGAATGGAGGAGATTGATGAGAGAAGGGGTTTGAAAATAGTGATAGAATTCGATTCCTAAAAGCAGATCTTTATATATTAACAATTAATCTAGAAAAGTAGAATCAACGTATAAATACCAACAATGACCACGCTATTTGTGAAAGTGGTAATTTAATTTCCAAAAAATAAAAGATTGTAACATGATATTTATGGATGGCAATAAAATTATTATTTTTTCACATGTATTTCCCTCTGTATCCAGTTAGTAAGTTTCAGTTGATGCTCAATACAAAAAGTATATATTTTTGGATCCAATAATGAGTCATCTGTCATACATATCACTTATCCCATAAGATAACTAAATAACTGAGCAAAATGATGACTGAAAGCGTTTTTAATTAGTAGATTTGATAACAAAATAATAAGGCTAATGGAAGATGTAATGAAATATTAGTTTCAGAACTATATTGACTTCGAAACAGGATTTTTTTCAAGAAATATTGAGCAAACAAGACTGTGAAAGCTGAAATAACCAGTCTTCATTGATCAGCTACTTTAAAACAGCTACTTCATTAAGTTTTCAGTATTGTTTATAACAGTCAATGAATTGTGAAAATTTATTCATATTTTTATAAATATATATTCATAAATTTATTCACACATTTATGACAAATGCTGAATAAATTGTCTTGATATCATTTGGACACTGTGTCTGTGTTTTCATTCCTATGTTATTTTTGTACTTGCTTGAATGAATGAATAAATTATTTAAATACCTTAGCTGGCCAAATGATGAGTTCAGTGAGCGTATCTTTGAGTTTCTTCATGCCACCTATACTGTTCCAATCATGCTTGGAGTTTTTAAAAAGTTTGATGGTTTTCAGATGACTGGGAGATACGGAATCAATAGCGAAGAGAATGTCATCATTTGTGACTGTTAACTCAGACTGTCCACTGCCTTGAGCTGTAAAACGAGAAAATGCATTCAATGTTCTATTTTTTTAGAGTTTACATCTAGTAACAAAAACCGTGACTAAATCAACTTGGCACCATAAATCATTGGTGCTCTAGGATTCTTGGAGCTTTCTCAGTTGAAAATAGAGAAAAAGATATACAAATTGAGAGTTAATAACTAAATGGAGGTTACGAATAGATCAATGAAATTGATTTTTAAGTTATGCAAGATGTACTCACATTTCCGTATCCAGGCTTTAAAGCATATTTTATTCACAATCTGCTGTAAGTCTTCGAAAATATAATTATCAGTCTTTTCAGCAAAGATATCTAAATCAATATTTTCGAACCGGTTCAAATCTATTTTTAATTTTTGTTTTAACATTTCTTTCAAAATAGCAATCCGGTCATCCTGAAACAGAGAACCAATTAATTGAAAAATCAGCCACTGGCAAACCTACATTTGGTGAAAAATAGAATTATACTAAGTGAGATTCATACTAGTGAGATTATACTAAGTGATTCATACTAAGTGAGATTCTATGTTCATGAACATTCAATAATCCTATGCTGCATTTGTATAATTCAATGAAAAAGTACATTTTTAATTCAATACTATAGTTATGAGTCCTGATCAGAAGAAAATATTATACTAGTCAGTTGAACTTGAAGTTAATTGAACTACAAACTAATTTTTCTCTTTGTATACATTTGCTCATTAATTATACATCAATTGATTGACATATTTACATACAATCGATAAAATAGAGTTTGAGAATGGAACTTAGTTCATGTATTATCTAGGCCTATCTGTGAAAATGGAATTCAATGTTAAGAGGCCCCAGGAGTCAACTCTACTGGCCGAACGCTGATCGCTCAATTTTTCAATGCCCAAGAATTCAATGAATTTCTTGAATTAATTTTAATGGTGATGGAAAAAATCTAATAATAAACACCTTTTCACAATAAATTATTACCAGTAAGGTACTTTGGTACCTCAGAATACACATTTTAAAAATTAAAATAAGTCTTACATTTTATAGTAATATACCTACTCATATAAAGATGTAGTAACTAAGATATAGTGCCTATAAGATTATATACCTGAGAGAGAGGAGGAATTTCCAAAACTGTTGAGAAGAAGTCGTGGCATTTGGAGCTGATAAGATCTTTGGAAACAGTCTTAATGCTTTGAGCTGTGGCAAGCAATGACACACTCTGAAAGGCTTCGATATCTGATATGATGTCTTTCAACATCTGACAAGTTCTGAAATTGAAAAGTTAATGAATAGGAGACTAATAACATACTGAATAATGAGTACTCATTTATTTATACAAATTAATTAATTCATTGATTAATGATTATGAGGAAACAAGTTATTTCTATAGACTGATAAATGAATAATATTGCGAGTAAGAGGCGAGAAATTAACGGTATTCTGTCGATGAACTATACATACCTGCATATTGCCTCGAATTTCGAATCTGAAATAATAATTATTTAAAAACAATTCACAAAGATCCTGAGGATCGAACTATATGAATAAGGCGTTTTCTGTATCAGGAACTAATGAAGAGAATAAATTTGTAAATCTGAGCAGCTTACTGATGGATTGTCTGTGACCAAGGATTGGTCTCCGCTGATTCTTCATTATTGGTCATCGGATTTCCAACTAGAGCATCAATGTCTTGAAGAAGCAACACTGCTGGCTGATGATAGATACAATCTTCCAATGTCCATTGCAACGTTTTCTCAATAGCATCAACTTTCTTTCCTGTTATCAATAGGGAAAATGCATGAAGTTTAAAACCAATTGAGAATAAGAACACAAGTTCTTACAATGCTATTCTCCCAATATTATTAAGAAAGACATACAGCGAATTATTCCACAACCCCACATATAATCCACAATTTCAACCTCAAACAATTTTGTTTTCGTTTTTGTCATCATTGTGGCTGTGTTTGGTTGCTCAACACAGCTCTCTCCTGGAGAGCCAGGAGAGCGGTTGCTGAGTGTCATGGGGTTAAGTTACGAACACTCAAGACTGCTTTTCGATTGGTGACCGACTCAATAATAAGGCGAGATGGAACCTACCCGTATCTCTCCACAGATAAAAAGCCATATAGTATAGTAATAAAAGCCATACAGTATAATTATATTTTTTCATTGCCATCATTTTTCTATGTTGTGAATGGGGTTAATCATTCATAAATATCTTATTGTTCAAAGATAGCATGATTCATGAAAAATTAAATTGTTATAACTGTTTACCAAAGGTAGTAGCTTTATAGAAAAATCTCATAAAAAAATAGTCAACCGTTAGTCCAATAAACGTCCGAAACCCTGAATCTAGTGGATGATGAAGCCTACCTCGAAGCGTTTTGCAGTCTATTTGTGAGATGTGCACATAATGAGGTTGCCCAGAAAGAATGTCACAAAGTGAATCTGCTGTAGATTCATTACCAGAACCTGAAATGAAAGCGAATTTCTGGTGAAAACATTTACTTTGAAGAAATATATTTCCTTTTCTTTAGTGTTACACGAAGGTTTTCCTTCCCATTTACAACGATACAGCGAATATAATAATACAAATTTCATTATTTGTAACCTATAATTTTGAAAATTGAATTGGAAATTATTAATAGAGACTTATTCATTGGGAACCTTTTCGGCTCTTTGATATCTCTCACTAGTAGAGAGATGAGTATTTTATTTAAAACTTATGCGTGAAAATAGACAATATATTGTGTTTCTGCAACATTTCTTTATAAATTTTTTCTTTGTGTACATTAGAAAAAAATTATATGATACATACCCGTTAAGAGTATGTTTTTGCTCCCCTTGACATGTGAAATATTCCTCATCCAAGGCACATCAATCAAATTGAGGGCTATTTCAAGAGCATTAATTCCATCCTTGATAACCTTATTCAATGCTCTGTAAATAGAAAAACTAAAAGAGTCATCAAACATTACTTTGTCTAAGTTAATAGGATGATTATTATTACTCGACTAAAGGATGATTGCAGACATGCATTAAATATGTCACTGAATATGATTAATTAGATGAGATGTGAAAAGTTAATTACATTATTGGAATAATGTTAAGGAGAAAAAGTTAATTTTAAAAGTACCATTCACAAATCATTCCCTGCATGCTGCATATTATATTGATCTAAATTTATTCTTGAAGTCTTGAATAATACTATCTCTTGAAAATTTCCAAAGTTTTCTATTACCACTCATAATCTGACGGTCAGACAAGTTAGTACTGTACAATATTGTTCTTCTGAACATAGATAGATAGATAAATTACTTCATTTTTCACTTTTCACAAAACAAAGTGCTAAAAATCATACATGTTTGGATGAAATGGAAATGTATGAAAATTATCGACATTAGATACCCACCTACAATTCTGAGGATTGATAATTTCCAAACTCCTAATAGGTTTCTCAATAGACCTGTGAGGATTGGTAATTCCCAAATTCTTAACAATTTTCTCAACAGAACTGGCTTGTTCAGGAGTCAGACCTTCAGGAATGATTGGCCTATAAGATGGAAAATTATTATTAAAAACTTCAGGAAAGAGAAAATAAAGATACGAGCTAAAAGATGATAAAAGAGAAAATAAAAGATGTCACCCTCGCAACTTAATCCACCAACATTCAACGTTTATCTAAGATAAAAAAAAGTATTTTCAATGAGGTTACCGTAAACTGGAGTGACTTTGCCTATCTGGGGCAAAGTCACAACTTCCACTTATTTTGTAAAACCTACATTCTTATTGTTTAAGGTAAGGGTTGAAATGTATTCATTAGAGAATTCTAAATTGATACCTATAATTTCATTTCATTCTTTGTACAGAAATTTTTTTATTGTTCTTTTTGTTTCTAAAGTACAAAATTGAATGAAAAGTGGTGTGACTTTGAATGGGCAATCACACCCCAACGCTCAAACTACAAGAGCCTTTATGTGTCTATAAAGCTCCGTAAATAACTAGAGATTAAATGATACAGTAATTCTATGATCTTATAATATGATGATATATCTAATAATATAAGGATGATATAGCAGTGCTGTTATAAAATCATAATATCACATAGAAGACTATGTCATGGTCACGTACAATAAAAACATCTTTCCCGGTCAAGTCAAGATGGACTTTTAGTTAAATGCATGGAGAAAGGGGAAAAACATGGAAATGGCCACCTAAAGAGGACAAACTCTTTTATGAGTAGAATGATATTATTAAATAAATTGATTCCATTAAAGAGACAAGGTTTTTTTTAATCTAGAAATTGATAAAAAATTATTTATAAAAAAATGGTAATAATATTGTCTCTTTTGTCAAAACTATAAATTTCAATGTTTTCGTAGTAATATAGAATGTTTTCATTTTTTTTTAGTTGTTGTATACACTATAAATAAATGTATTTTTAAAAATGATATTTTCAAATCTAAGCAAAGTCACCCCAGTTACCGGTTCTATTATTTCCACAATTTCCCATGCTATTTTAATGTTTGTATTTTTTAGAAATATTGTATCAATAAAAAAAGTTCAAATCTTTTTTACGTACATACAAAGTGTTCTACATCACCAGCAACATTATGATCTAAAAATTGATGTATGTGATCAAACATTGATACTAAACTTCCCACTTACTTTTCTGGAAATATTGGAGTTTTGGCATGCTTGATAGACAAGGTACACGTTTGCACTTCGGCAGCAGAAAACGGCCAACAGGTGAGAGAATCAGGTTCCAAAACAACTTTTACGTTTTCCAGTTTATCGTCAGTTGTCATCATTGGCAAAGGGGCTTGGTTATTGATGAGAACATTTCCCGTAGCTAAAAGCTTACTCCGGAACCAAGTTTCCACTTCCTCCTGATCCTGTGAGAATGTAGATAGTTAAAAGCTTCAAGTTTATCATGAATATTTAAATAGTAGCTTAACATATTTTATTTGCTTTGTAAAAAACTGTATCAGCACAACACACCACGATCAATTTTTATCTCACATACTTACATACCAACTCACATACACATACTAGTCCGGGGGCAAATGTAATTGCCCCATCACATTAATGTAATGTATTAATTACATTAATCCGGGGGCATTAATGTAATTCCGTGGGAAAATCTTTTATTGAGTGACGCAGTCTGCGTCACGCCCCCCCCCCCCTAAGGGCACCCCTGAAATATCAAGAATAATACTCACCAGTCCTGAAGGTGCAATCAATTCCACTTTATTCAATGTTTCATTTAAAGACGGAGAAAAGAGGTCTAGCTTAACCTTGGCTCCATTACTAAGCGTCAATAAATTTTTCACAGTTGAAGATATAAAAAGAGGCTGGTGTCTCCAGTTATTCCCATTTTGAACAGTAGGCAGTTGATGACAAGACTCTTCAATAGGATACAGTCTCACGTAGATATTTTGTGTCTCTATCAACGTCTTATCAGATAATTTAGGAATTTTTCTCAAACTGCAAACACTAGCATATCGTTCAATTACTGGTTTCCGACGCCACCAAGATGCGATGTCTTTATTAACAAACACATTGTAGGGGTTTTTGAGAGGATTATGCAGGTTATCACAACACTGTTCATCACTTTCTTCAACGATCACCACCCTAAAAACACCAGAATGTTTGTTATTTTTCAATTCAACACTGAACGATGACTGAGAATTTCTATTATCCGTGCCCACACTGGTTGAACATTCAACGTTATCATCGTTTTTCATTGTATCAATCTTTCTCTCAAGAAAATCATCGGATTTCCGACTGGAAACGGTTGGTTCAATCACAATTTCAGTGAGGTTCATCAACTTTCCAAACGACATTGACGGTTCCAATTTATCTGAAACAGTAAAAAGAAGAAATTACAATTCGTTCTAGACATACTTGAAATAAACTCGGGAGAAAAACAAGAAAGAAAACGTTTTCGCTAACGGTTCCCTGAAATGCCATTATTGTGAGTAACACACTGTATTAGATTGGTGTTATTCAACAAGTTGAAAAGATTATAACATATATTTTTATGATATGTATGAGCATCCTATATGATACAGAGAAGAGTGATGAAGGATAGTGTTGAGCCCATATAACATGGAATAAAGCGAAGACAAACAAGATTAATAAAGAGGAGATTTCTGTTGGCTATATCTGAATGCTAGAAAGAGCATTATGACCAACTTCATCATATCATGATGAATCTGAACATGATGGTGAAATGAAATAAAGTAACCTCAAAATGAGTATTTATAAATCGATTTATGATATATAGTTAAACCTTCTTAAACTTTGAATTTAATTACTGACCACCAACTTGATCAATATCTAAAACGCTTTACCTCGCCTTACATTTCCTCGTTTATTTTCGTTTATTTCGTCCTTCTCCCTCATGTAGTTTGTGAAGAAAGTAGCATTTTTATCTGAATTCTCATATTTTACCTACTTTACTCACATCTAATCTATTATTTTTTGCCTTCTTCCAGTTTTACCATTCATTATTCCAACAAAACAGATAATTGAACAGATCTATGTAATGCAAGTGTTAATCTAAATAATTCACTCATAAATTGAAACAATAAAAACCTTTTTAATTCTCATTTTTTTGACTCAACAACACTTCCGAGTACAGTGCACTGTCACTCGCTCTTGGAAAACGGAATTCTCAATAAATTCCATTAAAAGCCTTCCAAGCAATTCATTTAAAAGCTTCAAATAGAGATGGGTGTTACTCCATCTCCATCATTGGCCTTAAAATGACAAAACTTGCTTCTATTTACTGCAAAAAGATGGATAAAGTGAGAATGATTCTGAAAACAGTGAAAGTACTTTACCAATTATTAGATTGCAGTGTAAGAACTTTGACAACCAAACAGTGATGGGCTGGCCTTTCGACACAACTTGAATTTGGTTCAAAATTGCTAGTTCCAACTCAGTTTGACTCATCTCCTAGAAATAAACATCACGTAATGAGATTTTCAGTTTTACTTGAACTCAAAAATGAATATGAATATAGGGATTTCAAACCATCTTTAAACAAATATTTGAATGATAAGAATGTAGTGTGATAAAAACCAGATCTAATGAATAAAAAAAACTTGTAAATTGTGGAGTAAATAATTTCCATTAGGTAATAAATTTCAAATTATTTTTCATCATTTATATTTCAAATAATGTTTTTGTTCGATTCTATCATGTTGAATTTTTTACATTGCAACAGAGGAAGAGATGGCAGGCTGCGTCCTCTTGAAAAATATAAAGGCATTTAATTAAAAGGTCTTGAACATTATGGAGTTCATCATTTTCAAACTTCGTGTGCCTTCAATTTCAAGAGTAATTCAACTCATTCAGAAGTTTTTTTAACCTTCAATATTCTTTGGTTGCAGTAACTAAAACTGCCCTAGGATATAAAATCAGGTGTCTAGTAACTCACATTCAACTTCAAATTGGAAAACCCAAATCTTCGGAACACATTTTATTGAACAGCAAAAAAAAAAAGATTTTCCAGGTTTGTGGTATCCTACATTTATTCAAGTGATTTTATTATTTAGTACCGTACTGTGTTTTATTTATGCAATGAATATGTTGAAAATGAGAACGAATTTGTTACGAATTATAATGATGAAAAATCACTTACAAAATGAAAATTGGTTGAAGATTTTCATTTACAGAACTTACAATCATTTCGTAGTCATCCTCAGTCACTGCGCAAGCATGAACGACTTTGATTGGTGGAGGCTCACCAACGGAAGAAACGCATACGTGACCTTCTTTCAAACCAAGATTATTGGCGAATATTGCACTCAATCCAATGCTGTTCTCGTTGGAACCACTGTTGGAATGAGGACTACAAGACAAATGGAATATTTTGTCATCTTGAGTCAGTTTTACAATGGGAGGCTGTAAAAGATTTTTTACATAAGTCGTTTGATTGGTTACAATATTAATATCATATTGATTAAGGATAGGAAAAAATGGAAATTTGAGCGTCACATATCACAATTTTATAATACCTGATTGTTATTAATTTGATGGTGATTGATTTTCAGTGAAATAAATTATTTTAAATGATTCAAGATGAAACAAAGTATTTTTCCTAGTTTTCAATGCTATTGTGCACAAACATTCGGAATAATAAATGAAATAAATTTTACTTTTACCTAAGACTTTTCATACATGATAATAGTTATCAAATAGATATTCCTCTTCAAAATCAATCATTTACTGCATTTCCAGCAGTAAATTTAAACTCAAGTAATCAGTATTTACTAAAGGAGTTGGGAACATTCAACATTTATTAGGCTAATTCTTTTCTCAGACTTGAAGACGCACTTTGAAAATTACAAAATTTGTTCCTACTAGTTATAAGAAGAGACTTATTTTGAATAAAAAAAGTAAAATATTCGTCGAGTCTCCCTCAGGAGTCGTTACTCATCTATCCTACCGGATAGCCTAAAAACACTGAAGAATTCGCGCTCAACATTTCACAGAGAACTGAAAAAGTACCTCACTGCAAGACCGTACTATTCAGTGACAGAGTTTATAGAGGAGCACACCTGCCACCACCTCAGAGTGGTGTAGTGGAGGACACTCTGAACACCTGTTGATGGCCCTAGCGAGGGTGAACAAGTACCACTAACGATTCCCCGATCCCTGGATTGAGAGGAAGACACCGGAAGGTAAAGGTATCTGAAAGAAAATATACGGCGCACCAACCATTTCATTTAGTATTAAGATCTCTGGAATCAGGTTTTTATATTTGATTACGGTATGCTTATTAAAAGACTGGAAATTGAAATTGAGGTACTCACATTCTTGTTCTCACATTTTAATTTTCTCAGCCAAGAGTATGGTAAGTGTAAGAAACAGTCTCGAACTAACAAGAAATTTAAACTGAAGATTTGTTCAATCATACTACTCTTCCATAGAAACCCTATCAATCTTCATTGAAGCACTGAATAACTATACTCTCTGAAACAAGAAAATCAGATTTTATCAAAACAGTAGTTAGAAAAATTTGGCTTTATGAAGAAATAGAGGGTTAAAGTTCCATACATTTTACAAAAATAAAACTCAATCAATACTCTTCTGAAATATTATCATCATTATTTGTATAGCCTACATGATGATGAATTTAATGCACCTAAAAAAGTAGCAAGATATATATAAATTTGTGTGGAACTTAAGTTACTTATGATGGTAATTTCTTGAATCATTTAATTGAATTGATTACAGTGTTACCTTTCATGCTGGTACATAAAAATCAACCAATTATCCAGCTAAGACATTATTTCACAGGTAACTGCACTCAGTCAAAGAATATAGGTTTGATAAGCTTCCAACAAATTTTCTAAAATGTGTTTACTCATGTTCATCTTGGAACCATAGTAGCTGTAAGAGGTGCATGAAAGAAAACAATAATTGACGTTATCTTACAGTAATTGGGATAATATTGTTTCTAAAAATCTATTTCCAATAATGAAAGAGCATGACAGTACAACTGAATATCAAGAAATACATTATGCAAGATTAAAATTCTTCACTTGAAACTTATGTTTACATGAACATAACCTCAATCTGAAATGAAATCTGAAACATCTGGAGCCAGTGTACCACTACAATCAAAAGTCACTAACAATGAATTAAATTTTTAATGATCAAAATAATTAGTTATAAGTAAAATTAATATCCAAGAGAACATTTTCATCGAACTTTTAATATCTTTGAATAAATCACATAGAATTTACTCCCAACAATTCATGACGAGATGTTGATACATTACTCAATTCATATCAACTTTTCAAAAATTTATTCAAAAATAAGTAAAAATATAATCATTTGATCGAATTTTCTGATAGAGATTCATTTTCCTTGAAATTTTTCAATAAATGTTACAGTTTCGAAACATGTTTTGACCGAAGAGTTATCAATCAAGGAGGCTTCAAAAAAGTTCAACCGTCAAATGCTACATTTCAACCGTTGAACAGTAGTCGGTTATTTTTTCATGAGGGTGTCGCTGTAAATCTGTAAGTTTGGAAATGATTTTAATTTATAATTCTTTATTCGTTAACTAGAGCTGTGCATGTTATCTAATTTACTGATATAAAATATTTCCTGACTTAATTATTCCATATTCTTGCTTTGGTCTGTTTGAAAATGGAGGATGGCGTTGCATGGAGTAACCTCTTGCTTACCTTCAAGGATTAGGCTTTTTTTACAATTCTGAATTCACAAGTTCAGTAATCTCTGCTTAGTCACTTGAAATATTAGTATGATCTTTACTATTATTGTTATTAGAGTCTAAATTTTTTAAGTGAAGTATACTTTATTTTATGTTAGGCCTACTGTGTAATAGTTTTCAAAGTAATAAACATCCGAGATAACTTTTTTTGAACTTCGAAAATGTTCAAACAAGCCTGATGAAGTGTTAGTTTTATCAGTAAAAGTCATGTTGGGGACTGCCCAGTCTTAGTAATTGTTGAAACCAGTGTTCAGTACTATGCTTTGTACCGTGCTTTCATTGGATTTTACTTTTGGCCATTTTTAGAATTGAAGTTATTGCTCTAACTTTAGGCTATTTATGTGGTAAGATTTTATTATATGAATATTTTTCATATTCCGTCGATTATGAAACATTGCCTAAATTGATCACCTGAGAAACCACAAAAGTAACAAATTTTGTAGGGTACTATTTTTTCTATTGAGAAGTACACAAAACTTATTCTTCAGAATTTATTAGAATTGTTTTGTGACGTGGAAAAATAATATCACTGAATATTAAAATTGAAATTATCTTTTTTTATTCTAATTTAGAGTTGACTTCAAATGAGTTGCATTCTTGAATTTACTTGACTTGTGATTATCATTTGTGGATTCTGGTTATCGAATTAGGCTGATAGTAGAAACGAATGTTCGAACTTGAACTATGTAGGATATTTTAAATAGTATCATTATACTGTATATCTGGCTCACATTTTATTTACCGTCCCTTCGTACATCATAAGTTAGATTTTCATAACTTACTGTTGCAATAAAATCTAAACAATTCTCACTTTCAAACCGTAGGCAATAGGACTTGAAGGTTTATACGAAATTACATGATTAATTAAAATGAAAACGATTTTGTCAATTATTTTGGAACAGTTCTACAATCTCAATATATTACCGGCAGTGACTAGAATTATTGATCAATTCTACACTTTCTGCGAATGAACTAACTTATACGCTTTTTTAAATTTTCTTAATTTGTATCGAGTAATTTAATGTTTTGAGCTTGAATGGGATTATCCTTTCATATTAATTTAATAAGTGAATTTTGGAATCTTGCTTTTTGGAAAAATTGAACAAAAATAATTATGTTGAATTAGAATATGTATTAGTGAACAAAATCTATAGTTACATCCAAGTTTGAATCCTACCAGCTACCAGGATAGCAATATAAGAATAATATTTTGATATATCTATTTCATCTTAAATTATTCAAAGATTCTTTATTCAGAATAACATTTGAAATTGATATTGATCTAAGTTGATTCTGAGAATTATCAATTATTAAAAAAAACCTGCAGACTTGTGAAAGGTCTTTACATTGGATGACTATCACAGTTAACTACAGTAAGTTAATACATATAAAGTTATTGGTTGTAGTTTTCATCCAGAGGCAAATTAGAAAGGAATTGAGAGATCATTAATTTATGGTTAATCAATGGTTAAGACTTATAAACAGCTTTATTCCTCATTTTATTATTAAAATTCTTCATGAAAAACAATAAGACACTATCTAATTCAAACTATGAATATCAGTCATGAAATTAACTTTTTTGGACTACGCTCGACCCAAATTCATAAATTAGCCAATTCAGCATAAATATTGAGCCAACAATGAGATATTTTTACAAAGTGTGTCAATAGGCCTACCTAATCCATTATTCCTAATACTATTTTGCAATCGTAATTCTAACATGTAATCAAAATTTTGTCCTTTTTTAAAATTCTGTTCTGATTTCACTACCTGCTTCGTTGGAAAACGCTTGGTAAATTTTTGTAGTGACTAGTAATAAAAATCATAGTGACTTAGCTAATGTATTAATTCAGCAGTTTTCCAATGCTTTCGGTCCCACTAGATGTGCCTCTTTCCAAATCATCGACATAGATAGCCTACTTTAATGGTAGGATAAAGAAATTATATTCAGTACTGGAATAATGTACTGTATATCTATATTGTACAGTATTTTTATGTTACACAGTTGGACGTATTTTTTGTCTTTGGTTCAGTTCAGACTGAGAACACTGTAGCTGTATTCCTCGATGGTGGAAGATTCTTCAAAGGAAAATAAAATAAATACTTGTGTTTGATTCAACTTTTGTAAGACTAAGCTGAATAAAATTTTAATATCTTGTAAAAATTGTTTTTATAATTTAATAATTATAACTTTTAATAGTTATTAAATATTTCAATAGTTATAATACTTACTTGAAAGTAAGCAGTTATTAAATAACTCTTTAATAATTGTGTTATTAGATCAATGTTTATAGAGAAATTAAATCTTAGTCTGAACCTTTGGTACTTTGAAACCTCTGATACTTTTCTGCTCATGAAAATAATATATTGTCATATTTCTATTAAAAGGGTTGTCGCATTTATGCTGTCATCACCCACTTGATGAATATCTTGAGATTTTCAATTTCAATTTTGACTTGTCTAGAAAATTACTGTTAACTTAGCTTTTTTGCTGTCTCTTTGGTCTCAACTTGACATAGTTTATTATAGTTCGTTCACTTTGCTAAGGACTGACAATGAATAATATCATTACAACTTTTTAGATGATTGGAACTTATGACTGAATCATATAAAAATATGAACTCATCCACTATTATGCAGCCACATTATTGTATAGTGGATGATCATGGATAATGAGTTGTAAAGACAAGATAATTCATTCCCAGTTCAAGAGCCGAAGTGAAAGATATACCGAACCCTTCATTAATTAGAAAATACTTTGTCAATAATACAGTTATCTTTTATGGTGGTTTTTGCTGTGTCTTGTTCTTAGTTCTGAAAAAATCCTGGCTTTATTTTGTATGAATATTTTCTTTACTAAAATATGAATTATTCTTGATTCCCGCAACAAGAGTTTTTGATTACTATATTTCGCAATGAAAATGTAGTTTTTTTGTTTGACTCTTCGTCTTCGAGGCTCATTATTTCATCAATTATTGTTCTTTTTACAGAAACTAAAATGCCGGGCCCCAAGCTTAATCAACCGACTAACGTGGTTAGGAGATCGACTAGGGTTTCTGTGGCACCGCAGAAGCTGACATCTACCAACGCATTGGGAAGAGCAAAGAGCAGCCTCGGTTTGCCCAAGTACCCCGGCGCGATCAAAAACGAAAATGCTCAAGATATCAACAAGCGAAAGGCTGAAAAATCGCCAACCACCAAACCGACAGTGAAAAGATCCGCTTTTGGTGACATCACAAACGTGAGTTTTTCATTTTTCAGCTTCTTTTTTTATAAAATCAAATAAGTTACATTATTTTGTCATTTCATCAGTGTAGCCTAAAATTAAAATTTACAATAATTGAAGCTACCCTACAAGTGAGTAATTTTCACTTCTACAAGAAAACAACATTTATTTTTAACTATTCTATTTTATATTAGTTTAATCCTACATTATCCAGAATAATATTATCAGGGAGAATGAGACAAATAACATTGGGATTAGGAAAAAATAAAAATTATATGAGACGGTAGGGTGGTAGAAGATGGGACAATAAGCGGAAGAGAATAAGAACAATTTTCTTTTGGTTAGCCTACCTTTTTAGAGTTCAAATTTTGTAAGTGATGAAAAAGAAGACTATTTAACAAGACTTTTTGTTGAAGTATTCTTTATTAATTATAGAGGGTTAGATCGTTGTAGCTATAAAATAAAGTAGCCTATACATGATGTATTTGAATCGACCTAGACCAGTTTTTAGGTGTTCGAATTATGGTACTCAACTATTGAAAAACATTCTGTTGTCTTTTTTTAGGATGTACAGAAACCAAAAATTGGCGGCCCGGGAGGCAAACCGGGGGCTAAAGAAAGCACGTTGAAAAAAGCTTTCGGATCTATCGTGAAACGCCAGCCACTGAGATCAACCACCAACACAATCGCTCCCGCTCCGACTTCCACATTGCCGCCTAAGAGGCCGGCTGCCAAAGTGCAAGAAAAAGCTCTGATCATTCCCAAAGTGACAGCCACGGCGGCGAAGAAACCTGTTGCGAAGCCGGTGGAGGAGAAAGAAGCAGACAAAAAACTGCTGAAAGAGGAGCCAACACAGGTGCCAGCGGTGGTGAAGCCTCCCCTGAGAAGGTCGGCTAGGCTCAGTGACACGGGCAACAGCAGTGGTGACAGTCTTTTCTATGTTACTGCTCTTGAAGAGTGAGTTTCACATTTTATTTATTCGTTACAGATCGTGCAGTTATTTATTGATTTATCAACTTGCTCATGACTAAAAACCATCAAGACCGTGCTCAATTTGTGCAAAGTTTTATACAAGCTGTTAAATTCAGTTGCTCACCGTGATTAATTTTAATTTGAAAGACTGGTTAATTTGAATCAGAAGGAAGAAGCACATTTAAAATCATAGTTAATTGATCAAATAATCAAATTTGAAGTTTGGGGTTGAAATTTGAGGTTTGGCCCGATTAACAAGAAAATGGTGTCAAGTTGTTCAGATAGATTTCATGAAATGATAAATTAATTTAATTTTCATTAAATTAATAAATGGTACCAGCTCCAAATCTCAATTTTCTACCCTATCACGGCAGTATTTGACGATAAAAGTTTATAAATTTTAAAGCTATAGAAAATATAGAGTTGGTAAGACATTTCGTTTCATTCTTATTCTCGATTGGCTTGAGATGAAAACTTTGGCTCGAATAACAATTGTGTTCGAAGTTTGATCGCTCCATAATTATTACCATAAAATTGTTTTTTCTCTCTTCAAGGTTGAACATTACCAACTCCGACAAGAAGTCTGATAAGAAAGAAAGTCTGGGGCCATCTCTTCCTAAAGGCGTTGATGATTTCGATAAAGAATGCGCTCATGATCCTGGTCTGGTCTCCAACTACGCTTTTGACATTTTCAGCTACTTGAAATCAAGAGAGGTGAGACGGTGATTCTGATTTATAATTTTTCAAAAAACGAAACTTCAATTTCAAGTGTTATCAGCTAGTGCTTCATACTCTCACCCTGAATGAAATTAATGATAACTTGTCATTTTCAGACTAGATACATAATTCCTGCTTACATGGACAGACAGCCACACATCAACAAGTACATGAGATCCGTTTTGGTGGATTGGATGGTGGAAGTTCAGGAAAACTTTGAACTCAATCATGAAACTCTCTACTTGGGCGTGAAAATGGTCGACTGTTATCTATCGAAAAAGAACATTTCAAGAGAGAATTTGCAGTTGGTCGGTGCTGTGAGCCTTTTCATTGCTAGCAAATATGAGGTAAGTTAATAATCAAGTTATTGAATTTCCACTCTTTCAGAATTAACAGTAATATAGGCCTAACTGAAAGATGGTTATAATTTACAACTAGTTACAAAAAATTTAATCTTCGATTGACATTGTTAATTGGAGATCAAGCTTAACATACAACTGGGAATCTGTGTGAAATTGTAATTAGACGGAAGGGAGTAAAGTTACGTTAGGTTCAACTCACACCACATGAAACAAAACAGAAAGTTTGCTTCAAACCAGTGTAGCATTGAATTAGGCTCTATAAGCACCAGGTAAACGCATCGTCCGCCATTTTGGGTCAGACTTCAGACAGCTGTTTATAAAAGGTAAGGTAGACACACACATCGCATAAGACAAAACATTTTGTTTGTCTCAGTCGGTTTGGAATACAGTACGTTCTATGTTTGAATCATGGAAAGTAAGCGTTTTGTTTCCTCATGTTTCATCTGGTGTGAATTGGTCCTGAGACTCTATTTGATCTCTAAATTCTGTGAGCACCCAGGGTATTAAAGTGATTACTTTACCACATTACTTTAACAAATTTTATCATCTTGGAGGCTTAAAAAGATGAAATTGGTATTGATCACTTATACGTGTTGCATAAGGTCTGAGTACTCATCAATTGTAAACAAAATGGTACAGAGATAACGCTTTCTGTGCCTTATCATTATCACCTTATCCTTAGAGAACGTATTACCATAGAGAACAGATTTCCCATCGTACGTCAAATTTTGTGACCAGAAATCAAGGTGTTGATCCTAGCGACATCTCCTAGAACTCAGAGTAACTGGAAATCGTAAGTGTAAGCTGGCAACTGGCGATGAGACAGTGAATGGGAGTGCGAATGTAAGTGAGAGATCGATTGAGAGAAGAACGCCAGCGTCAGCGCGATCTTACCGCCCGGCACATGAACTACGTGGACAGCACACAAAACCGGATCACAGTTCCCTATTCCTCGAACGATCTACTAGCTAGAATGTATCGCTTCTCTATAGTATTACAGTATATGTGCTCAAACTTTAATTTTTACTCTGTTCCTGGAAACCATAATGTTTTCAGTACTCACTTAATTTGAAATAAACAATCAATTGAATTTGAAATAATCATTAAATACATAATTTTTCCCAAATGTGTTTAATAGTGGAATTATTTTTCCAGGAACGTTGCCCACCGTCAGTGGAGGAATTTGTATTCATTTGCGACAACGCATACGCAAGAAGAGAACTGTTGGACATGGAATTCTGTTTCTTGGAAACTCTTGACTTCGACCTTGGATTTCCTCTATCGTACAGATTTCTTCGCAGATACGCAAGAGTAAAACCTATTTATTCCTCAGAAATAAATACTAACCATCCCCAAAATTTATATGCATGCATATATATATTGACTGCTGAAATATTCTGAAAACAGGTTGTTTTATAAATTATCTGGCCTCATCTGTAGCTATAGAACCGTAGCTCTTGAAACATAGTTGTTGAGAAAAATTTAATAACTCGTTGAATGTAAAGAATTTCCTATCAATCAAATCATTTACAGTATTGTTAAAAAGCATTAGAAATGTTACAACAACGTCAATATGTTATTTAAAAGTAGTATAAAAATAGATCGCACGTTGAAAAACTTGAATCTTCGTCTGCCATATTGTGTTTATGATTAACAAACTGTAACATCTTTTTCTCATTGAATACATCGCTCTTTATCCTTGAAGATTTTTTAATATTCTTCAACCTACAAATTTCTCTTTTTTTCTTCATCAATCATTTTGTGCTCATGGTAGGGTAACTAACTGCAACATAACTTTCTGATTGAAGACATATCTTAATTTTTCTTCATTACCTTTCTTCAAAACTTTTTTATATTTCTTCAAAATGTTTCAAATTCACAAATTGTTCTTATCACTGTGTTTATGGTTAGATGATTAACTGTAACATGTATTTGTACTAATGCTTAACACTTATTGATGCGTTTCAGTGTGTGAAAACACAGATGCCTCTGTTGACACTGGCAAGGTACGTTTTGGAATACTCGTTAATGGACCACACTACTGTGACTATGTCTGACTCGAAGCTCGCTGCTGCCAGCCTTCACATTGCACGCGTTATGAACAACGGTGATCTGTGGTCACCAGCACTCGAATATTACAGCGGTACGAATTCATTTTTTTAGGCACTGTTCAGTTCACCTCTTTCAGCTTTCAAAATAACATCCACCATCCTATTTTAAACTTAATCCGTCGATGGCTCTATTTATTTCATCTACAGCATTCATTTCAGCTAGAACAATTAACTTTTAGGAATGAGAACAAAGACACAGATTCCTAAAGACACAGAATCGTCTTCTCCTACTTTTGATTAATGTTTTAAATGAGGATTTTTATGTAAATATCACAATTCATTAGAGGTTGCCTTCCACTCCCGGAGCTGAAAACCCCGAATTAAACGTGGATAATAAATAAGCTGTACACTCAACATTCATCATCAAGTTATTTCTCTATCTCTTGTTGAAATTTATTAATCCAAGTTTACCGCAGTATATTGACATATCATGATAATACTATATACCATGATATTTTTCAAAAAATAGTGAAAAATTCGTGTTCACGTATTGTTTTTATTTCTCTAGGATACAAATTGGATGACTTCAAAGACATAGCTTTCCACTTGAATGACTACCTTCACAAAAAACCAAAAGAAGCTTTAAAATCAATCAAAAGCAAGTATTCTCAAGAGTGAGTATCAACTTTTATATTTTCAATTATCTGATAAATTAGTTAAACTGTAATTGATTCTATTCTAGAATATAAAATAATTCGATAGATCTTTGAAATCCAATACAGTATATCATTCAATCTCACATATTCACATATTACATAATCTCACATTTGAGGGTCAAGTGTAAGAGAGGGCCGACTGCGCCCTCCCAGGTAAAAAATAAAGGCAGTCATTCTATTCTATATTAAAATACCTTGCAATTTATGAGGAAATTCAATTGAACTTGAATATACAAGTTGAAGTTTTCCACAACTTTATTGTTTTCAAGCTTACTTTCATTATAGTAACATGTACACTGTAATATTTTATAGTTTTAACTTTTTTATAAATTTTATTTCCATTTGGATTCTTTGAAGTGGAGTGGGGTTTCATTTACTTGAAATCCATGAGCTTTTTCCTATTGACCACTCCACAATCTAAGTAGCTCTAGCTTGGGCTTGCCATTCTCAAAACCTCGATTTTCGTCTATAATGTTTGAGAAATAAATTTAAACATTGATCTAGCTTCAAAATATTTAAATAGACTATTGAATTTGTATTTGCTTAATGCTTTTCTATTGAATAACAACCCATTCATATCAATATTTTATGAGAATATGTGTATTCATCCATTATTTTTGTTTTTCAGTATTTTCTTCGAAGTCACCAAAACTCCGTTGGTTCCAAACAGCAAGTTGTAATCGAATTTTAAGTCTCCTAGATGCCCAATTCAATAATGCTTGTGTAAATAAACGTAGCGACTGCTACTGTACTTGAATATATTCGAAAATGCATGATTATTTGACAGCATTCTAGTGCTTTATCTTTTACAACTTGACTGTCATTATTCGTGTAAAAAGTCAATTGTAAAATGTTTTGAAATATTTTGTATTTGTGTGTGTAGTTTATCATTAAGCTTCTTTGTTTTTGTTAATGGAATATTTTGTCATAATTTTAAAGTTTATAAACAGTTAAAAATCTTCTACATATTGTAGACATTTTCCTCACAATGTGATTGTAATTTCTGTAAATGTCGCATTATTTTGATAAAGCTAAAACTTTTGAATCAATTGAAAATTATTTTCTCTAAACTGTTACTTTTTCGATGGTAACGTATTTTTACTATATTTGGTGTGTTCCAGTCAACTTTTTCATGTTTTTGATTTGCTTATAATAATTGGTGTATTTAACGTAGAAACCTTTATTAAGATTGATTTACTTGCGTCTATGTAAAATGTATTTAGAACTCAGTGTTGGAACAATTTATGGGGCGGGGCTTCTTGTTAGTTCAGACAATTTATATTAATTTTATATACATACTGTACATCATTTTTGTGAATGATTATGGATAATAAATGATTGTGAATGTTAATTATTGTAAAAGAATGTCCAATAATGCAAAACAGCTTCTTATAACTATAAACAGTTTTAATCAAAATTATACACCATTTTAAAAAATCAAAGTTCCAAAATTGAATTTTGATGAATAAAGATTACGCTACTGAAAATTTATATGTATTGTTTTATTAAAATAATTTTAAAGATGAAATATATTTTTGCATTCATGGACATTGTTACCGTTTTCTCTTAATGTTTATGAAATCCAAACATTACGCTTCAACTGTATATGTTAACTTGAAACGTATTTTTGTATATGAATTGGATTTTGTGCAATTTCCAGATAAGATTTGAAAAAAATCATTACAAACTTTAGAAAAGTAACTCTTCTTCAATTAATTCAGTATCTCTTCCACTTTATATCATCTTCCACTTCAGCAAACAACAAATTTCTTCTATGGAAGGAATTTTAAATCTTCCAATTTTAAAAACTGCGCCTTGAGTGTTTTGATTTCAGCATCTTTCTGCTCTGTTATTGTTTTCTCATGGATAATTGATTGATCAGTTTTCTTTTTCTTGATTAAAATAAAGTGTTGGAGCGTTATTATATTATGTACCGTATCTATTCAGAAGATTAGAATTCTGGCTAATTTTATAAAATAGTCCAAGACTGAATATACTTAACTATAAATTTTTTATACTGATTTGTTGAATTCGTGAGTACCTACAATTTAGCTCTGTACGTTTTGTATATTCATGTTTAACTAGTTTAATGTTTCATACTGTGTGGATCTTGTAAATAAAGTAATATTACTTTCGTAAACATGCAATATTTTTCCATTAATATTAATATGAAAAAATTGATGATTTTACACAGACTTCATTATGTCTGTTCTTAACTACCGTATTCTTCACTTAATTTTTCTCGTGCTCGTGACAGGAATTGTTCTGTGCAGCTATATTTGGTCTTGCTTTGCATCTAATATAAATTCCTGTATCAGGTTCATTAAACTGATCTAGGTACTAGATAGTGGAAAAAATCAGATTCATGGGGTCCTTTCAGCTGAAAATACATGAATGGAGCTCCGGTACTTTTCAGGACCCCGGAGCACAATTTTGGGACTTTCTAATATATTATTCCTGTATTGTACATGTGAGATTCCCTTGAAATCTTACAATTCAATCTAATTGCAAATCAACCACAGTACCCTACCGTATCCTTGACTTATTAGTTCATCATCAACACCTCATTAAAGGTATCAATACATTCTTATTTTGTCCAATTTATAGAGGACAGCTCATGAATGTACAGTATAGGCCTAAATTTTGTTAGGATTAAAGCCTTGATTATACCATTACTTAGGTATTTGATACCTACAGTGATTACCTACTGTATGGTAACTTACAGCAGGATTATTTTAAATTGTCAAAAACCAGCTGATTGATGTACGCTAGTTCACTGACGTTAAATCATCTGTTTTATGACAATTTAAAATAATCATGCTATACACACTACTAACGTGGTAAGATAAATTAATAATTTTCCTGGACTAATAACATCAGTCCAAATTTTAACAGAATATTAGAACAACCTTAAAGTCTATTTGAAATATTTTCAGAATCAAACAAAATTCCTACTTGATAATGTTGTTGATTATTGGAAAAATCCTTCATGTAAATGTAATTCATCATTTTGAAAATGCAATCAATACAATAAGCCCTTCTGCCATTGGCTAGCTTCAGCTCTGTTCTCATTGGTGAAAATCTGAGTGAGAGAGAACGTTAGTGCGTGCGAACTGGGAGATAAAAGTGACAAGTGTTTGGCATGACAAAATTAAATGCTTTTCTTTATTCTGTCTTTAATAAAAATAAATTTTCGTGATTCAATTAGGAATGTAGGAACTTGTAATTTAATTAGAAAATGTCATTAGCATCGTTACTGTAGCTTGTAATGTAAAATGCAATCTGTCAGAAACATACGAAGACCTACACCTTTATAACCTAACTTCTACTTTGTTTGTAACCTCAGTATCCAAAATGTCATTTTCTGGAGCGAGTTTCTTGAAAAACCCTTCAGCCCTGGAGCAATTGCTTGAAGAAATAAATTTCCAAAGAACAAAGGAGATGAGACAGTTACTG